>CM034541.1:13862488-14282060 GCA_020002185.1 Paraescarpia echinospica
CCATAAAATCAGCGATAAAAAAGACCTACTCCCAGAAACATATTATGTTGTAAATGCCACACAGACTTACAGCAGAAACAAGTTTGGTGCCTACTTTAGCTTCAGCCTTTGATAATGACACGACTGCTATAAATAAACTATACATCATCCATAAATAACCAGTGGATCCTAGGACTGTGCCATAAACATATCTAGGGATTCTGATAAGAGAAGCATCTCCCACATCTTGGAGTCTACAATTAACTCCTGGCATTAGCCACAAGAGGCATTAGTGAGGTAATACACAGTTGGAACCCCAGCAGATAACAATAATGGTTTGGAAGGAAAATAGCAAATGATCAATATTCTGTAGACAGATCCAGACACAACCTTGCATAAAAAATACACCTAGCTTCTAAAATAAACAGATCTATCTAAATACATCCGACATTGGTGTTAATATAAAGTTAAACACCAACGATAAATATCACCAAAAAATCCCCAGATACAAGACAGATATCAACTTGCTGACACACTTTATCGTATCGATACAAAAAACAAACTCTCTTGTAAATGGGTAAATTTTTACACCTTTGAAGTTAGAGCAAATGTATATCTACAAGCACTGACAGATACATAAAGTTGGGCTGAACGACAGATGGATGGACAGACAGACAGATGAACAGACAGACGAACAGACAGACAGATGAACAGACAGACAGACAAATGAACAGACAGACAGACGAACAGACAGACGAACGGACGGACGGATGGACAGACAGACAGACAGATGACTGGATAGACACAGAAACAGCCCAGTCTTGACTTTCACATATGGACAGTTCACAGTGGACCAGGCTGAGTGTGACACAGAGACATGGCCTGGATGAGTCACCCCAGACAGTGACAGGCTGGGTACAGTGTCCTCATACTGTAATCGCCCTATCTTATTTAAATAACAATAGCAGGGAGGACACCCCCAGTGAGTGAGCTTAAAGAGCCACAGAGAGAGAGCAATACATGTGTTGTGACAGCCAGACAAGACTAGAGCACACCTACTGTGCTCTTACAGCACCAGTGACACAATCACCACATACACACCTTGGGAATAAATAGCATTTCTAAAAATAGTTGTCAGGCTTTCATATTTTAACTTAAAAGTAACAAGTAATAATACTAATAATAATGTATCTGGTGTGTATGTGTGCAAGCATGCGTGCATGTAGTAGCCATGTACATCGTTGCTGATTCGATAACACACATGTGTGTGTGTGTGCGTGCGTGAGTGTGCGTGTGTGTGCGTGCTTGCGTGTGTATGAATGTGTTTGTGTATGTGTGTGTGTGTGCAAAGGATTTTTTTAAGTACCAGTACCACTGTTTATTTATTTTGTATAATGGCATTTTAACCTAACATTATACTCCTTAATAAATATAAGGGTACAGAGTGATGTTACCACTCAATCGACAATCTGCCCCTCTACTGCTAGACCAACTCACACCATGAAAGACAGTTCATCTTAAAGAAAACCTGTTAACTACTAAATTCAGATTGAGCAGTTTATATACTAAGTATTAGTGAATGCGATGTGTCGGGGCAACTGTTAGAGCAATGGGCAGTCAATGGAGGGGTGTGAGATTTGGAAGCAGGTGATATATAGGTCCAAATATCATAGCAAAATCAGTGTTAATGAGCGAAACTGATCTTTATGTCTGAGCAAAATGAGTATCTTATGAGGTCGTAAGATTGTTATTGAAATGGTGAAATGGACTCAGAACTACATCGACAATATTGCATGAACAAAAGCACACTTGATGGAAGTGCTGACATCACTAAGTGTACTGACACACCTAGTCTCTCTATCCTCTCAACACACTCACTTGTCCAAAACGACATAACTCATGCCTCCTTTCAAGTTTCATCTCGTTTTCAATCATTCATGGGTCATTCCATATCAACTCAACCAAGCCCTGTACACTTTGGTACCAGGTTCAATTGACATCTTTGCCACATGCAATGTATGCCACAGTCATTTTAATGCACCTATCTAAAGTTTGGGCAATGTATTGCAAGTAGTTTTGGAATAACTTCCATTTTATTAAGCCTGGCAGGTGTCAGATTTTGCATAAAAATCATGGGGTCATTGTCAATGTCGTATTTATTTTCAAGTCAGATTATCTCAGAAACTTACAAACTTAGAGGGTAGATATTTTCTATGGCGACTAAAAATATCTTAAAGGTCTGAAATATAGAAGAGTTTGTTCATGAAGATGAACATGGTCACCTCAGAAATACAGCCACCTTGCAATTGAGATCACCATAGAACAGTCCCAGATTATTTACACACACAGGAAAGGATAGGATATTAGTTTCGTTAATATTGTCACCTCATTATTCAGGTCATTTTTGTCCAGTCCCAAGGGTGACCTTAATAGTGAGATTCCACTTTACCAGAAAATATCAGTTTAGCATGCCATAACTGGACACAGCAGAAATTATGTGATCAGCAGAAATTAGTTTTAAAGATCAAAAATATATTAATAGTGATAACTGAGCATTACATGTTTGACTTGTTGCTCCATGAATAGGTGTAGCTAGTAATAAACAGATTCTCTTTAGTAGTACATTATACAATAAACATGCTCTAGTGCACTGTACTGGACTAACAGTCGTGTTCATTGTAGTCTAAGTTGTACTGTTGCTAGCTCTGTATAGTCTAAGCCAATCAGCTAGTGGCGTGGTTGTTGCTAGATTGTAACCATTTTGATTTGACGCCAAAGACAGCACTTTGAATTGCGCAGCGGCCCTAGCAGTCGGATTTTTGTACATGGGGTTTTAAACTCCTATCTACCATCACTGTTTTGTATTGTATAGTTGTAGTTAGTTTAGTGTAGTACTAGGAAGATCTCATGCGAGATGTATTTTATGTGTGGTTTTTATATAATGTATGCATGCTTTAATCACACTTTTTATGGCATTACATAATAAAATACATGATGATCTTTTTTCACCCACAATCCTGGTGTTCCTGTTGTTTTCAGTGGTTTAGGGTTGTTATATAATTATAGTTAGGTTTGCGCCGGAACCAGCTGACTTAACACTTGGCTGGTTCTGTGTAATACAGGTATGATTGATTGTTGCATATCATTCCTTTGTTTCACCAACCAGTCTATTCACACAACACCAGGATCAGTGAAGTCAAGCGGAACGGTGACAAGTGAACTGAAGCAGAATGGTCAGGGGTTCAGCTTACATATAACAAGTATCTTGAGGGTAACCCAAGAAACCTTTCAACCCCAAATAAAACTTGGCACCCTCTGATTAATGCAGGTCTAAGGGAGTATTTATGTCAGGTCTACCATTGCACCACGTTCAGGTTTTATCCTCTTTTGGATACTGTCCGTGGTATGACCATAGAACATTAGGTTATACCCATTCATGGAGTAACAAACCAAGTCCCATATTGATGGAGCGACAAACCAAGTCCCATATTGATGGAGCGATAAACCACATCCCATACTGATGGAGTGACAAACCAAGTTCCATATATTCATGGAATGACAAACCAAGTCCCATATTCATGGAATAAAAAACCAAGTCCCATATTCATGGAGCGACAAACCAAGCCCCATATTCATGGAGCGATAAACCAAGTCCCGTATTGATGGCGTAACAAACCAAGTCCCATATATTCATGGAATGACAAACCAACTCCCATAATATTGGAGTAACAAACCAAGTCCCATTTTGATGGAATAACAAACCAAGTCCCATATTGATGGAATAACAAACCAAGTCCCATATTGATGGAGTAACAAATCAAGTCCCATATTGATGGAGTAACAAACCAAGTCCCATATTGATGGAGTAACAAACCAAGTCTCATATTGATGGAGTAACAAACCAAGTCCCATATTGATGGAACGACAAACCAAGTCCCATATTGATGGAGCGATAAACCACATCCCATACTGATGGAGTGACAAACCAAGTCCCATATATTCATGGAATGACATACCAAGTCCCATATTCATGGAATAACAAACCAAGTCCCATATTCATGGAGCGACAAACCAAGCCCCATATTCACGGAGCGATAAACCAAGTCCCGTATTGATGGAGTAACAAACCAAGTCCCATATATTCATGGAATGACAAACCAACTCCCATAATATTGGAGTAACAAACCAAGTCCCATTTTGATGGAGTAACAAACCAAGTCCCGTATTGATGGAGTAACAAACTAAGTCCCATATTGATGGAGTAACAAACCAAGTCTCATATTGATGGAGTAACAAACCAAGCCCCATATTGATGGAGTAACAAACCAAGTCCCATATTGATGGAGTAACAAACCAAGTCTCATATTGATGGAGTAACAAACCAAGTCCCATATTGATGGAGTAACAAACCAAGTCCCGTATTGATGGAGTAACAAACCAAGTCCCCTATTGATGGAGTAACAAACCAAGTCCCATATTCATGGAGTAACAAACCAAGTCCCATATTCATGGAGTAACAAACCAAGTCCCATATTCATGGAGTAACAAACCAAGTCCCATATTCATGGAATAACAAACCAAGTCCCATATTCATGGACTAACAAACCAAGTCCCATATTGATGGAGTAACAAACCAAGTCCCATATTGATGGACTAACAAACCAAGTCCCATATTGATGGACTAACAAACCAAGACCGATATTGATCAAGTGGCAAACCAAGTCCCATGTTGATGGAGTAACAAACCAAGTCCTGTATTGATGGAGTAACAAACCAAGCCCCGTATTGATGGAGTAACAAACCAAGTCCCATATTGATGGAGTAACAAACCAAGTCCCATATTGATCGAGTGGCAAACCAAGTCCCGTATTGATGGAGTAACAAACCAAGTCCCATATTGATGGAGCAACAAACCAAGTCCCGTATTTATGGAGTAACAAACCAAGTCCCGTATTGATGGAGTAACAAACCAAGTCCCATATTGATCGAGTGGCAAACCAAGTCCCATATTGATCGAGTAACAAACCAAGTCCCATATTGATGGAGTAACAAACCAAGTCCCGTATTGATGGAGTAACAAACCAAGTCCCGTATTGATGGAGTAACAAACCAAGTCCCGTATTGATGGAGTAACAAACCAAGCAAGTAACATTTATCACTATTACATACTTTCTGCCTTAAATTTGTTTCCGCTGATCATATTATTTCTGCAGTCGAAATTTATCCTAAACACGCTAAATATTTCTAGCTAAAGTTGATATAAAACTACAGTGGCTCCCTCCAGCAGCAAGCATGTAATACATAAATTACACCAAATGCCAGTTAGGCCCAAATTTAATGTATTAATAATCAAACAGATTACTTTGCCACTTAAATTAAATAAATAGACACCACAGGCTAAACCAGGGTGACCATAGTCCTATGCCTTACAGTACAATCAATAAACAATATCCCCAGGGATAGGTCAACAAATAGACCCTGCAAGTGAATTTCTAGAATGACCCAACAAACGGCCATATTTAGAGTTTATTGAATTGCACTATTGTAAAGCTATTGCTGTGACCAGTTGAGATAAACTAGTCGCCTGGATTTCATAACACTAGAAAACAATAGAAAGCCTTAAGCATTAATCAGTACTGTGTAGATCAAAAATGGGCCAAGAGGCCCTGAAGTCCTTTGGACTATAATGTGAGTTTGTAATTATTAATGAAATGTTTTTTGGTGGATCATAGTTAGAGACCATTAAGGGTTATGATGGAAGTAAAATGTTGACATGTTTAGTGGAGACCATATGCATGTCAGTGAAGATACACCTGGAAATAAAATACTTGAGTAGACCGTTTCGTGAAGATTGTATATATTACTTAATGTGTTATTAAAAATAGAGATCAGTGGGATTGCAGGAGGGAGCAGCAGAGAAACAGGAGGACAATTTTGCATTTCTGGGGGCCCTGAGCAAAATTAGAAAACTAGTGGCTTAATGCTATCTGTTGATACAAGCTACTGCCAGTGACCAATTACAGATTAGTCACAGTTTCCATAAAACAATAGCAGGCAGAGAATCTTAGCTCCACAGCTGGGTGTAATACACAACCAGAGCCACCACTGATTCATGGTCAAGTAGATTAGCTCAATGCACCAACTAAGACAATACACAACACTGTGAGTGACAGTGTCCAGAGTGAGGCCTAAGCAGTGTCATCATTGCTGAATAGATCAATTAAACCTGCCAAGTGGGTGACATTCTGTACAAGTGTTCATTAATCCTTAGTGATTGTTCAGAACACCAGGCTGACCACATACCTAAACAAAGCGAATGTAATAGGTGAAGAACAGGCAGTGTTCAGATAGGGGTATTGGTTGAATTGTATTTGTCTCAACGCAAAAGGCTTTATTGTGCCTTCATCGATTATAAGAAAGCATTTGATTTAGTAGACCGGTCCTCACTGTGGTCTAAGATAATTTCATGCCGTATTAATGGTATTGTGTTGAAAGTTGTATACAACATGTAAAAAAATGCTAAATCATGTATAAATCAGGGCGGTGTCAGCCTTCTTCTCATGTGATGTAGAGGTATGGCAAGGAGAAAACGTGTGTCCTTTGTTATTTGCTATTTACCTGAATAATTTTGAACACTGTTAGTAGCATTACCACATAAAAAATATAAACTGCATTACCTAAACATGTTTTGGTATGCATGTAAGGAGTTTCTTCTTCTGAAGTAAATGGTTTTGATTTCATGAAAATCGGACAACTACTGACAAAGTTATTAAGTTGGAAAGGTTACTACCCCAGGGGTTTTCGTTGGAACGGTGAACATGAAAAATAACACAGAAAGAATAGGGTCACAATATTTACAGGGTGTACCCCTATTTTACCATTTTTGTCATAGTTTTCACAACAGATAAGTAATTAATTGAGGTAATTACTTCAAATTTTGCCTATATAGGTATTTTCACGAGGAATTCATTTTTTTGCATTTTCGTTGACCTAATTTGCATATTTCATGACCTAATTACCATAATATGGCCAACATATTGAATCATAGACTGTAACAAGACGCAATTCATGTCATGTCATTAATTGTTTAGAGTATATTTACAGGGTATTAGAATTTTTTTGCAAAATTGGTGCATCATTTTCATAATTATTACAAAATGGCGGCCATATTGAATGAGGATTCCCAATGTTTTTGTGAAGAAATTGTTATTCTGAGCATGTAATTAACTCAGTAATGGCATTTACAATAGTACAGCATAAACTGTTTCATTGCTATCAATTAATTACCACAATTTGAATAATTTGTGGACTAATTTGCATAAAATAAAATGGCAGACATATTAAATGTAGAATCCCTTTTTTTTAATACATATTTTTCCAAAAGCACATGATTAATATTTGAGGCATGTTGTAAAATAGTACAACACAAACATTTTCATTAGAACTCACTTAGTTGCCATTTGCATAATTGATTATGTAATTATCATAAAACAAAATGGCTGCTATAGTAAATGTGGAACCCTCATTTGTGTTACAAAATTTTTTAAAAGCATTATCAATTTATCGTTTAACGTTTAGCGCTTCTTATCATAGTACTACATAAAGAGTTTAATTACTATAATTAGATGTCACTTAATTCCCACCCATAATTAATGTTTATACTAGTTATACTTAGCTATGTGAATTGCAGAAAGTGTCCTGGACCTGAGATATACCTGCATTTAAATACACAGAGTAATGAATAATTACACCAACAACTAAAATATTATTGATAGTCTCTGATGTTACAATAGCTATATAAATGTAGGAATATATAATTATTAATTAAATAATATATAGTTATAGTTACCAATAATATAATTGTGGCAATAAATGAATATTATAATGGTGGAAATACCAATTTTAAACTGGCTAGTTATTACTACTAGTAAGCAAACAACAAATGTAATAAGTTCTTATTTTATATTTAACAGAGTAAAGTTGGAATACTAGTTCCTGAATTTCAAGTTTAAAATCAATTACTAAGTGTAGCCAGCGTACTGTGAATAGGGATTGCCTGTATGACAGCTAGGCGCCAAATCCGCCTAGCAGACAACCAGCGCAACGTGGTTGTCCGCCTGGCGGATATCCAGCGGAATGCTGACGTTACCAGGCGGATGTTACTATTTTTAGCACAGCATCACCGTCTGCGGTGGCGTTCTCGAAAACCGTGCAACAAGGTCGCACAAAATGCGATTTCCGGACTTGTAAACCGTTTTAAAATATAGCATAACATATATCATCTGAACAGTCTTAAACTGACACGTAGGTGTGTATATACACGAACTTGAATTTTAGGCGATAACATTACAAAAAATTCATGTTTATACGATAATTTGACATGACTTTCATTTGGTTTAACGCAGAAACTTTGTGCAACGACTGCAGTGAAGACGAACACGTCTTCTAATTGGTCGAGCAGATCTCATGACGATCCAAATAGGTTTACAAGTGCGGGTTTTCGATATGCCGCGACCTGTTTTTGCGAAAACCGTACCGTCGCAGAGCGCCGTCAGCATGACACTTTTGGCACGCATCATCGCTCAATCACGAACGATAAGTTCGTCAAATAAAGGAATACTTTTAAAAACTTTATGCCATTGTAAAGAACATTATCTTGTCGTTTCAGTGATATTAAATATGTATTATTTAACGCGGACTGAATGATGTAAGGGCTGCGTGACCGGTGACCTGTCATAGTTTAGCGTCAAAACTCGCCAGATCCAACAGCCGTGGTGGCCGCTGTGGTAATGCTACTGTTAGTCACAATTATAACGGACTTGACATGAGCTGGTTAAATTTACAACAACCTTAGTGATGATGATGTACAAAATGTATGTTCTACTATATGCTGATGACACTAGAATGATTCAATCAAATACTGATTTCTTGCTATATTATCTTATTAGTCTATATTGATACAATTGATTTACACAGTACCATGTCTACACAAGGCATGGCAAGCGTAAACAGAACAGTAGAATGCATTTGATATCAATAAAGTGTAGGATATTTCACTCTATAGTTGTCCAGAATATTAATTTTCTATGTTTGTCACATACAGGTGACAGAATATTAATTTTCTACGTTTGTTACCTACAGGTTTCTACAGACAATACATCTTTAACCAATAGACACCACAGTCACACCATTTTATAATAATTAAATGAACATCAAAATAAACACAACTTGCAATTATAGAAAATCAATAGTTTTGAAGATACAGTTTAAAAGTGTTAGGGAACTGTTCAGTCTAACAGGGGTCAAGTGTGTCTACTCTGCCTGGGCACTGTGACCAATTAAAGATTAGTCAAGGTCTCAATGGAACAGTAGCACTAGGCTGCAGAGTTTAGTCATGCTGCTGACTTTGTGGCACATTAAACAAAATCTACTGTTAGGGGTGGTCTCAAGGGCCCTTCTCAAAACCATATCACTAGATAATGTAAAACTTTTGCACTTTGGGGCCCCTTAGGTGCCATTAGAATGATTCAATCAAATACAGATTTCTTGTATGTAGTGGCAGCACCCTAAGATACATCTATGCAAAATTAGAAAAAAAGTTGCTGAACAGTTTTTGAAAAAAATAGGCAAAATGTTACATTTTTACCAGTTTTGGGGTCCTTGGAGGTCCTAGGGAGCCCTTAAAATGATTCAATCAAATACAGATTTCTCGTGCATAGTGGCAGTGCCCTAAGATATGTCTATGCAAAATTAGAGAAAAAGTTGCTGAACGGTTTCTGAGATACGGCAGCTAACGGCGGACGGCGGACGCAGAGTGATGGGCAATAGTCCCTTGGACCTTCGGCCAAAGGACTAAAAACTGATTAGTGGTACCTGCCACTTTTTATATGGATCTGTATCGAACATAATTAGTCTCAATTGTGGTAGCAGTTGTTTTATGCATCATTCACACTCAGGCTTTGGTAAGGTCTCTCAACACTGGCCTGGGTTGCTGACATTTTGGCCAGTCCAAAGGATTTTTTTAGAATATCAAGCTGAGTGTTCTGTGAACTGATGGCAGTGGTTAATGAACGGATTGTTGCTGAACACATCAGAAGTGTTGTCATGGCTAAAACCAAATTTTTACACTTTGTATCTTTTACGTGGAGAATTTGTGCCTTTCTTACCATGTAGCACATGAATGGGACCTGTATTAGGTTCAACTATTACAAGACGGCTGCCTTATCCACATGTTATTGGCACCAACAGTAAGAATGCATCATTCATTCAAAGCCACAGAGCAAGGGACTTCACACAGTTGATTAGGTCATGCCGTTTCAACAGTGCAATTTGTACCCCATAGCTCAGCGATCGATGGTATTATGACATAATTATGGAATTAAAATGGGCACACAAATACTTTAAATATATACAGCAGCCATTTCTTTTTAATCTATCTGCACGGCCAAATATTCTACTGGTACTAGAAACCTGTTTTGTGGTAGAATTCCTGTTACGGTGACAAGATTGCCCAACATATTATATACGAGTAATGATATCTGTTTGGATGTAGAGTCATTTTTGCCACCGATCGTAAGTTTGATAAACATAAATGATTGGATACTGATTTGAGAGAACTGATACATCCAAAGAAGTTAATCATAAATAATATATGGAATAAAAATAAAATATTTACAAGCAAACGATCGAGTGTTGTCATATACCTATATCAAAGAAACCATCTGACAACGGCATGATTAAATATCTGCTCTGCATCAAAAGTAACTGCTTGTTCGAATGTGTACTTGTGTGACGAATATGAGAAACTATACAACCAACATGTACTTTATCAAGACTTTTACATCTCAAGTAAGTACGAATTAAAATTAAATGTACCGGCCATGCTACCAAAATTACATATGTATACATATAATATTATATATGGGAAATCCGTGTGATGCAGGGCTGGTCTGATAGCACCTACACCTTCATCTGTTGTAAAATCTAAGGTGAGAGAACTAAAATGCATACCTTTGTTTACAAGTGAAACTGCAAAAACCTTCGTATCTTTGTCAAGTTTGTAGCTCTGGTGTACGTTTAAATGACTGACAACATAAATGTCGACTATCACCGAAGTGCGATGAACTACCCACTAACTGTCTCTATGCACCAACCGCTTAGAGAAGACTCTAAGTGACTCTCTCAGCCAATCTACGCTCAAACCCACTTGAGTATATGGACAGGTAAAGGTAATGTTATGAAACAAAACGTTGGACTTTGATGCATTCTTGTCGCCCAAACAAACATGTCAAGTAGAGGGGTGGGCTAAATGCTTCGTGGAAGTGGCACTCCAAGCCCGTATAGCTGTGCGTATTGCTATACTTCGATGAGCTAATGATATAATGGTTATATCAATACATGTACCGTATTTTAACTAGCAGAAACACATATATATTTATGCAATGTCTAAAATGTGTTTTTGTTAATGTTGTCAATGTGGGCCGGGGTTACATGAAATACATCTGATCACGTCTAATTACAAGTACTGGTACATTATGTCAATTACAGGTACAAGTACTTTGCAACAAACTTATCAAGTATAATTACCAGTGTATTTCAGTCGTCATAATCAACAATAATACTATTATCGAGATACCCATTATTAACTATTTTGAAAACATATATATTATTATTAACTGAAGATATATAATCAGGATGGGTATTCATATTTGAAATGTACTTGATATACAGTACAGCTGACCAAGTTCAGGTACTTGTTTTATTAAAAAACAGTATAAATTCACTGCAGAAATGTGGAATTCCACTGTTACGTGTTTGACATTCAGACAACATTTTAAATCTTTGAACATCTACAGATCTATGCTAATGTATTGCAAACTGTTTTAAATGTCATCATAGCATTGTTCTATGTTTTGTTTAATAGCTAGTGTATGCAAAATTTTATTTTCACCATTAATTAATTTTCGAAAATGTTACATGTACCGTTGCGTGACTTACAAAAATAAAAACTTAGACGGGCACATCAGTTATTGCCAAGTCTGTGAAGTTATGGAAGTATGTTACTAAGTTTCGTTATCATAAATAAGTACACATGCAGAGGTATACAGTGTAGCTGTATAACACTGTGATTGGTTAATATTCAAAATGTATATATAAATGTGGTGTTACATGTATGACATGTTTTTGTTATATGTATAGGAAAACTGTGTGTATGTATATATGACTGTAATTTGCATAAACAAATAAATGTGACATTACATGTGTAACATACTTTTGTTACATGTGCGACACTTGTGGAAATGACTTACTAGTAATTTGCTGAAATTTACCTAGTAATGCACTGTTTACTGAGTTTACATAACAATATGACATGCTTAATGCATACTATAATTTAGCACAACATAATTAGGTAAGCTGATTATGATAAAACAATAAATGATGTGACATAGTTTAGGATGAATCCAAGCAAATCAGACATTAAAAAGAGGGAATCGAGGGTATATTTCCCCATGGGCGTCAAGGACTGTCAACTTTAATTGACCTGATTTGGTGTTGTCCCATTGTAACACTTTAGCAATTCAATTATAGTTATTAAAAGTTGTGAAAATATATTGTGTCATGATATACGTAGGTATTAGATTCACAAACGTAACGCAGCGTTACGTGTGTGACACACATATATTTCAAACTTTATACAGTTAATTGCATTACATGTGTGACATGAAGAGTTGAATTTTTAAATTATATATATAACTTTTAACAAAAATATTGTTGTGGGTTAAATTTGATTTCATTGTAACCTAATGACATGAGTATACCTAATTAACTTCTTTAAAAAAAATTATAATAAAACTGTGGTGTTATTTGAATTTTGAACAAAATACATACCTGTATACAAAATGGCCATTATTTCCCATAAAATTTACATAATCATATTTTTTAACTTGTTTCATAACAAGGAGATGTAGATGTAGACGTAGTAAATGGGTCAAGATTTTTCTATCCTGGTGCAATTTTAGCAAGTCACCTCTTAGGCTCACTTTCCGTAGAATCGCCCAATATGTACTTAGGTACAAGCCAAGTGTAGGTACAATTCTTTTACTACAGCCACGATGAAGGCAAAATCTGAACTACAGAGATACAGCAATTGGCCAATTACAAAACGACCTAGCTTACCTAGATATAAAACAGACACACTTTAAACAGACATAATCAATTCTGCCCATTTCCATGTCACCTTCTACCTTCATAAGCGCGTCACACGTGCATCTGATTAGTTCGTTATCTGTTATCCAGTCACAAATAATAAAGGAATAATTCTAAATTATGTTGGTAGATGCATATCAAAGGTCACTATCATCCACATTAACTCCCTGGTGAATACACTAAATGATTTATTGTATTTGCTGGTGTAGCCCCTTGTGTCAATCAGAATATGTGGCCGATTGATTTTGTAAAATTTAACTATAAATAGCCGATATGTACACAAATTCTATCTCATATATGTATCATAATAGAATCTTGTTAGTCCAGATCCCGATATTCCAGAAACCTCAATATCTGGACATCATTTCATGGCAAGACAATTTCCAAAAGCTAATATATATACTGTTATATAAATATATGATTTGCTTATGTGGAAAACTCACTACACCATCCCAACTTACAATAGGGACAACAATGACAGGATTATAAAACAACGTTGCTCAACTTGCACTGTATGTGTTAAAAGTATAAGACAACTTAAAATAAATTAAAATTTTAAATAAAATGTTTCTTATTACACAAATATAAATTTGAAACTCATTTCAATTTTTTATTATTTGTCCAACTTGATGAGCATTCTCATGAACATGAAAACAATTTAATATTCCATTAACAAATGATAATATAGTTTGTGCAATACAAAACATGAAAAGTGTATCTGCTCACTCTGTTATGTATGTTACACTCCTGTACAACGTAAGGAATTACTATCAACCTGTCTCATTGGTTGATACAGTGTTTGTATGTGTGAATCTCCCACGGAATGACAACATCACTGGTGCCTCATGACTGTGATAAATACTGAATAACTGTTTACACAAAAACACACAGAGTAATCTAAAACTGCCTGTCCAGACCTCTATGCCCACAAAGTAGAATATTGCACATGTCATGTGTTTCAAGATAAATGTTCTCGTTAGTTGGCTTGTTGCTAAATAAAATACAATCACTGTTCATTAGAGTAACATGTTAATTGGATTTTGTATGTTAACAGATTTCTCGTGCATAGTGGCAGTGCCCTAAGATGTCTAAGCAAAATTAGAGAAAAAGTTGCTGAATGGTTTCTGAGATACGGCAGCTAACGACGGACGGCGGATGCAGAGTGATGGCAATAGTCCCTTGGACCTTCGGCCAAAGGACTAAAAAGCACTTTGTGCATACTCGGGTACTCGTTTATATAAACGAGTGAACTGGAGCAATGTGGAGTGAACAAAATTGTCCAAGCTTCGAAATTACAACGGGAGAATTCAGATTCTCTCGACTGAGCCTGATGCTCTGTGCATTTCACTACAATGCTCCACAACTTAGATGGAGGCAGGGTAAGACTGGCGTAAGAGTGACATCATGTCACTACAATGCTCCACAACTTAGATGGGGAGAGGGTAAGACTGGCGTAAGAGTGACATCATGTCACTACAATGCTCCACAACTTAGATGGGGAGACAGGGTAAGACTGGCGTAAGAGTGACATCATGTCACTACAATGCTCCACAACTTAGATGGGGACAGGGTAAGACTGGCGTAAGAGTGACATCATGTCACTACAATGCTCCACAACTTAGATGGGGAGACAGGGTAAGACTGGCGTAAGAGTGACATCATGTCACTACAATGCTCCACAACTTAGATGGAGACAGGGTAAGACTGGCGTAAGAGTGACATCATGTCACTACAACGCTCCACAACTTAGATGGGGACAGGGTAAGACTGGCGTAAGTGACATCATGTCACTACAACGCTCCACAACTTAGATGGGGAGACAGGGTAAGACTGGCGTAAGAGTGACATCATGTCACTACAATGCTCCACAACTTAGATGGGGAGACAGGGTAAGACTGGCGTAAGAGTGACATCATGTCACTACAATGCTCCACAACTTAGATGGGGAGACAGGGTAAGACTGGCGTAAGAGTGACATGATGTCACTACAATGCTCTACAACTTAGATGGGGAGACAGGGTAAGACTGGCGTAAGAGTGACATCATGTCACTACAATGCTCCACAACTTAGATGGGGACAGGGTAAGACTGGCGTAAGAGTGACATCATGTCACTACAATGCTCCACAACTTAGATGGGGAGACAGGGTAAGACTGGCGTAAGAGTGACATCATGTCACTACAATGCTCCACAACTTAGATGGGGAGACAGGGTAAGACTGGCGTAAGAGTGACATCATGTCACTACAATGCTCCACAACTTAGATGGGGACAGGGTAAGACTGGTGTAAGAGTGACATCATGTCACTACAATGCTCCACAACTTAGATGGGGACAGGGTAAGACTGGTGTAACAGTGACATCATGTCACTACAATGTTCCACAACTTAGATGGGGAGACAGGGTAAGACTGGCGTAAGAGTGACATCATGTCACTACAATGCTCCACAACTTAGATGGAGACAGGGTAAGACTGGCGTAAGAGTGACATCATGTCACTACAACGCTCCACAACTTAGATGGGGACAGGGTAAGACTGGCGTAAGTGACATCATGTCACTACAACGCTCCACAACTTAGATGGGGAGACAGGGTAAGACTGGCGTAAGAGTGACATCATGTCACTACAATGCTCCACAACTTAGATGGGGAGACAGGGTAAGACTGGCGTAAGAGTGACATCATGTCACTACAATGCTCCACAACTTAGATGGGGAGACAGGGTAAGGCTGGCGTAAGAGTGACATCATGTCACTACAATGCTCCACAACTTAGATGGGGACAGGGTAAGACTGGCATAAGAGTGACATCATGTCACTACAATGCTCCACAACTTAGATGGGGAGACAGGATAAGACTGGCGTAAGAGTGACATCATGTCACTACAATGCTCCACAACTTAGATGGAGACAGGGTAAGACTGGCGTAAGAGTGACATCATGTCACTACAATGCTCCACAACTTAGATGGGGACAGGGTAAGACTGGCGTAAGAGTGACATCATGTCGAAAGAAGACAAGTGGAGGGAGAAAGGTGTCAACAGGGAAAAGTAGGAAGGGAGAACAGCCAGGGTGGTGCAGCAGTATATGGACCAGCATCATTATAAAGGGAACCATGAAGAACATACACAAGATTAACATTCTGTTTTACACAACTTTTGAGAGTAAATATATAATAAAAATGTTAAAAACATGAAAAATAACAATGTTAATTTATATGTATTATAAGAATGAAAAATGTAGAGAATTGTGACTTTCAATTATACAAAATATGCATCAAGTTCTGTGACACACTTTAACCAACAACCAACCAACAGTTAAAATGTATACTCGTTTGATGTATACCATGTAACTTTATGTACTTTATGAAGCAACAAATGATGGTCCACACTTGCTCATGGCTCCACTGATAACATGTCATATGATAACAGCTTGCAGTGACATCAATCAGGGTTAGGTTTTAGCCGGCTAAAAGCTGTTTAGCCACAACTGTGGCTAAAACCGGCTAAAACTAGGTTTTAACCACTTTTAACCGGCTAAAACCTCCTGGATCTTATGTCACATGACTAATATGTAGAGAATGGATTACATACGCACCTAGCTAGTTGTATGAACATTTTAAAGTGTATACTAAGACTTAATTAATACCAATACACTGTAGTGCTACATTTTATTCACATTTCACAGCAAAATGAACAGAGAATAAACAACAACAAATACTATGATTAAAATTACCAATTTATTTACCTACAAGTAAACTGCATACAAACTTTGCTTATACAGTAATAACAGTACCATTTTATCACTGTAACATGCAATATTACAAACTTAGAATATGAAATTACATGTAAACTAAAAACTAGCACAGATGATTACAATTAAATCAATGTCAATATTAGATCAATGTCGATATACAAAACTACAAGTTATTGACTTGAACTTTGTAAATAGAGTTTACATAGAGAATTATGTAGAAATGTCACATCCATGTTTCAATGTGTAGTCCAGTATAGCACAGAGTCCAGCTTAGCACACACGTTCAGTTGAGCACAGAGTCTGGTTTAGCACATGATAAGGTCCATATAGTTTAACAGAGCCCAGTATAGCACCCAATGTACAGTTTAATCATTGATATAGTCCAACTTAGCACACTCTAAGTAATATTATATCTAGTTTTTTTCTTCATTTTTATTCATTATTTTCTCAAGACAAGACTTATGATGATGCGACAGACTATGACATGTCTGTATTTGAGCTTGCGGCAGATCTAAGCTCAGATAATCTCACCATCTGAATTTGCTAACTCGAGATCTCCGTGTACAGCATAGACTGTCTTAACTCTTTCTTTAGCACACAAGGTGTCTAAACTGTATTTAAAACAGTTTTGAACAATTATTCTTATGATTTTATGCACAGAGGAGAATATTTTTTAGTTTTAGCCAGTTTTAGGGGCTAAAACCTGTTTCAGACGGGGTGGTTTTAAGCAGTTTTAACCTCCTTGTGGCTAAAACCATGCAACCCTGACATCAATTAAGAGGAACCTGTATGCAACATCTATTTTGGGTGATGATAACGACCTAAGTTTCTTCTAGCACTGGGTTGAATAAGAGACAGCAGCTCTATTGTTGACCTGTCACAGCTAGTTCATTAGTTCTTTGATGTCATTACCTCCATGACACATGGTGTCAGCAATGTTTTGTTTTCAACATATGTTTTTTGTCATAATAATTATGAATATGAATTAAATTTAGTAATGTTAAAGGGTGGCTTTCATGATCTATCAGCCTCTTGATCTTCATGAGCCTACCTGTCATATCAACTAGTTTTTTTTTTATAAACACACACATATAATTCATTCATGAATGTTTAGATGTTGATATAAATAAATGTCTCCTTATGATAATATGTTAATTCTTTCATTGTTGGATATTTGTATCAAATTTGTAAATCATTTGGTCAACGTGTATTTTAAAAATATACATGTTGACCAAATAACTCTTTTGTCTTTGCAGTTTGGCCTGTACATACAAGAAATGGCCTGGATTACATACAGGGGAATGCCATGAAACAAGATCAACAGACAAGATGCCAGTCTACACCTCCCAGCCCCTGGCCTGTGATTACACGCTTCACCAGATAAGACCACAAGCTGAAAGGTGACCAGAAATAAAAGGTCACTGGAGACATCAAAGTGCAAAGTTAAAGGGATGTCAATGCAGCTGACCAGATGCTTACCATTTATGCATGGTCAGTCAGGGACATTGGCAATCATATATACTACAGCTGCCATAGTAACTTCTCCAGCATCAACAACATCATAGGCCATCGTTGTAAACACAACCTTGGCTCCTGCATTGGCATTTGTGCCAACTCACACTCCTTCTATCTATGGTTGTGATCAAAGGCAGGGATTCCAGAGGATGAAAGATGCCTTGACTCACTGGCAATCTGATCGCTTCCTAACATCACCAAAACGTGTCAATGTCCTCACATCTGGCAGTGCCAGTCATAGTCTGGCAAAATCAAAATTGGGAATCTTCCGAAGATTGTCGATAGAGATCTCCGGATCAAGCATTGTTTTTTTCGTTTGCAATTACAACCCCTTTGGTATATTTCTAATTCATCATGTACTGAACTGGTACATTTTTAATATAAAATCTTGTATATCGTAATTTAACAGCGTGGGTGTCTCTTGTTCTGCACGTCTGAACATATCTCCATCTGTTTCGATTTACGTTTTTATTTCAGCCCTGGTGGATTCTTGGGTGCAAATGAAACTTTAACGCAGCCTGTTGCTGATCACATCAACTTTCAGCAGCTAATAATATTAATGACTTTGCAATGTCATCGGTGAGAAGTTAAACTTTATAAACCTGAACAAGGACATATTATTTTTACAGAGTTGTCCAAAAACATAAGATACACAAAATCATTGTGTCAATTTTTAGGGTGTCTGGATACAGTACTCATTACAGCAGTCACACAGGTCTGGATACAGTACTCATTACAGCAGTCACACAGGTCTGGATACAGTACTCATTACAGCAGTCACACAGGTCTGGATACAGTACTCATTACAGCAGTCACACAGGTCTGGATACAGTACTCATTACAGCAGTCACACAGGTCTGGATACAGTACTCATTACAGCAGTCACACAGGTCTGGATACAGTACTCATTACAGCAGTCACACAGGTCTGGATACAGTACTCATTACAGCAGTCACACAGGTCTGGATACAGTACTCATTACAGCAGTCACACAGGTCTGGATACAGTACTCATTACAGCAGTCACACAGGTCTGGATACAGTACTCATTACAGCAGTCACACAGGTCTGGATACAGTACTCATTACAGCAGTCACACAGGTCTGGATACAGTACTCATTACAGCAGTCACACAGGTCTGGATACAGTACTCATTACAGCAGTCACACAGGTCTGGATACAGTACTCATTACAGCAGTCACACAGGTCTGGATACAGTACTCATTACAGCAGTCACACAGGTCTGGATACAGTACTCATTACAGCAGTCACACAGGTCTGGATACAGTACTCATTACAGCAGTCACACAGGTCTGGATACAGTACTCATTACAGCAGTCACACAGGTCTGGAAAATTATGCATGTTTTAAAGAGGAATGATGAGTAATTTATCCCATTTGAGTGGGTGGGAAGGTAGATGGGCCCCAGGAAGCCAAATTAGTGCTTGACCTGTGGTCAGTGGTCACCTGGTGTGAACTCCCACACGATCCAGCCATCCTTATGGCAGATGTTACACAGGGAGAGTCAACATACATTTATTCTGCATGTGAACGTCTTCAATACTGGGCAATCAAAACGGAACATGAGCATTACAAAATAAAACTGCAAGAAAATGCCCAAAAGATGTTTCCTAGTAGAGCTTAGACATGTGCCCACTTAATGATAGTAACCCCAAATAATGTTTTCACTTGTTTGTTTTAAACTTTGTTTTGTGAACCAAGGTCTCTCAGATCACATAAGTTACATGGTTTCAATTAAGCATCGTTTACTTAGTACTAAAATAACTTACGCTGATGACATTTTTTTGTTTTGTGTGTGCTGACTTCGACCACATGTGCTAATTGAAAAAAAATTGGACGACGTTGGTTTTTTTATATAGAAAAGATGATATGTCTTCATGGAAACCGTAACTTATGCAATTTAAAACTGTGTCAATTATCCCTGCCACAGAGGCGATATAGTTAAAAACATAATTTCCTACTGTTTCAAGTTCTCACGTTCATAGCTTCGTTATTAACATGACCACTGGCCCTAAAGTTGTAACATGTGTGCGCATTCGTGTATAATTGTGTAAGTTACGTGGAAACCAAAAATCGTGAGTCACTGAATATGTATACTTGAGAACAAATTGAGAGAATACATACCATCAAAGCACCATGACACAGAACAGAAAGAATAACAAGGGTCAAAGGGGATGACAGACGGGTTCATTACTTTTAAAATTGGAAAGAAATTATGGAAAGGTTCTCAACAGTGATGTAATGAATTCAACATTTCAACACTACTTTTACAGTTCTCTTACACTGCACTGAAGACTTTGGCTTTGGCATCGCACTTAGCAACTCTCAATTCCACCTTCATTCCATATTTGATTCTGCAACATATGTTCACAAGTCTCGTTGTTTAATAATCACAAGTCTTATAAATACTGCATATCCTCCTTAGTTTCTTAGCAATTCCATCCATCTGTCGACGACTTTTGTTCTGTATACGACAATAAGAATGCTTAATCCTTTGATTTTGTTCCGCCTCGGATTTTCAGAGGATATGACGCTAAAGAAGTCATTCCATTATCATTATTATTGAATACATTTATGAGACTTGAAAAACAAGATTTGGCATAGATTACAAACCTGTACTATTCAACATTTAATTAATTATAAATTCTGAATGTACCTAGACATTTTAGCAAATTCACAAGCTTGCGTAGTGGGGTGTTCAGCTGGAGGATCCCTGGAAACCACTTCTGCAGCAGAGCCGTCTTCAACTGTATCATCTCAGCAGGGAGGGCCTTCTTCACCTGTATCATCTCAGCAGGGAGGGCCGTCTTCAACTGTATTATCTCAGCAGGGAGGGCCGTCTTTAACTGTGTCATCTCAGCAAGGAGGGCCTTCTTCAACTGTATTATCTCAGCAGGGAGGGCCGTCTTTAACTGCGTCATCTCAGCAAGGAGGGCCTTCTTCAACTGCGTCATCTCAGCAGGGAGGGCCTTCTTCAACTGTATTATCTCAGCAGGGAGGGCCTTCTTCAACTGCGTCATCTCAGCAAGGAGGGCCTTCTTCAACTGCGTCATCTCAGCAAGGAGGGCCGTCTTCAACTGTATTATCTCAGCAGGGAGGGCCGTCTTTAACTGCGTCATCTCAGCAAGGAGGGCCTTCTTCAACTGCGTCATCTCAGCAGGGAGGGCCTTCTTCAACTGTGTCATCTCAGCAGGGAGGGCCTTCTTCAACTGCGTCATCTCAGCAAGGAGGGCCTTCTTCAACTGCGTCATCTCAGCAGGGAGGGCCGTCTTCAACTGTATTATCTCAGCAGGGAGGGCCGTCTTCAACTGCGTCATCTCAGCAGGGAGGGCCTTCTTCAACTGCGTCATCTCAGCAGGGAGGGCCTTCTTCAACTGTATTATCTCAGCAGGGAGGGCCTTCAACAGCTCCATCTCAGTAGGCCGTCTTCAACTGTATTATCTCAGCAGGGAGGCCTATCTCAACTGTATCATCTCAGCAGGGGAGGGCCCTTCCAACTGTATCTCTAGCAGGAAGCTCTTCAACTGCGTCATCTCAGCAGGGAGTGCCTTCTTCAACTGGGTCATCTCAGCAAGGAAGGCCTTCTTTAACTGTATCATCTCAGCAGGAAGGGCCTTCTTCAACTGTATCATCTCAGCAGGGAGGGCCTTCTTCAACTGTGTCATCTCAGGAGGGAGGGCCATCTTCAACTGTATTATCTCAGCAGGGAGGGCCGTCTTCAACTGTATCATCTCAAGAGGGAGGGCCTTCTTCAACTGTGTCATCTCAGGAAGAAGGGCCGTCTTCAACTGTATTATCTCAGCAGGGAGGACCGTCTTCAACTGTGTCATCTCAGCAAGGAGGGCCTTCTTTAACTGTATCATCTCAGCAGGAAGGGCCTTCTTCAACTGTATCATCTCAGCAGAGAGGGCCTTCTTCAACTGTGTCATCTCAGGAGGAAGGGCCTTCTTCAACTGTGTCATCTCAGGAGGAAGGGCCTTCTTCAACTGGGTCATCTCAGCAGGGAGGGCCTTCTTCAACTGTGTCATCTCAGCAGGGAGGGCCTTCTTCAACTGTATCATCTCAGCAGGGAAGGCCGTCTTCAACTGTATCATCTCAGCAAGGAGGGCCTTCTTCAACTGCGTCATCTCAGCAGGGAGGGCCTTCTTCAACAGCGTCATCTCAGCAGGGAGGGCCGTCTTCAACTGTATTATCTCAGCAGGGAGGGCCGTCTTCAACTGTATCATCTCAGTAGGGAGGGCCGTCTTCAACTGTATTATCTCAGCAGGAAGGGCCTTCTTCAACTGTGTCATCTCAGCAGGGAGGGCCATCTTCAACTGTATCATCTCAGCAAGGAAGGCCTTCTTTAACTGTATCATCTCAGCAGGAAGGGCCTTCTTCAACTGTATCATCTCAGCAGGGAGGGCCTTCTTCAACTGTGTCATCTCAGGAGGGAGGGCCATCTTCAACTGTATTATCTCAGCAGGGAGGGCCGTCTTCAACTGTATCATCTCAAGAGGGAGGGCCTTCTTCAACTGTGTCATCTCAGGAAGAAGGGCCGTCTTCAACTGTATTATCTCAGCAGGGAGGACCGTCTTCAACTGTGTCATCTCAGCAAGGAGGGCCTTCTTTAACTGTATCATCTCAGCAGGAAGGGCCTTCTTCAACTGTATCATCTCAGCAGAGAGGGCCTTCTTCAACTGTGTCATCTCAGGAGGAAGGGCCGTCTTCAACTGTATTATCTCAGCAGGGAGGGCCGTCTTCAACTGTATCATCTCAAGAGGGAGGGCCTTCTTCAACTGTGTCATCTCAGGAGGGAGGGCCGTCTTCAACTGTATTATCTCAGCAGGGAGGGCCGTCTTCAACTGTATCATCTCAGCAGGGAGGGCCTTCTTCAATTGTGTCATCTCAGGAGGGAGGGCTGTCTTGAACTGCGTCATCTCAGCGGAGATTCACATGGCACTTGTTCATCGTACTCATTGATATAATTCGTACTATTCGATATTGACAAAAACAAAAGAAGCAAAGAATGAGATGATCAGTACAAAGAACATACATTTCATAGAAAGTAAACAAGTCTGAAAACACACCTGGGTGAATTATTCATTACAGCGGACACAATTGATTGAAAGAGGTAAGCTGCAGAATACGTCGATAACAGAATCGGTCAATATTTTCAAAGCCATCCTAGTGATAAAATTTGATTAAATTGTATTTACAAAATACATATACAGGTGTATACTAACATTATTTTGAATATATGTAAATGCAGTTGTATGAAAACGCGGTCAAACTAGCGATAAACATTGCCTTACCTGAGCCGGAATGTGTTGGTAACACGTGACCCCAGAAACGATGCGCGTTGTTGTTCAAATTTTGCGTCTTTAAATTGTGTTATTGGTTCACGTGATTGTGAACAACACTTCCTGGTGGGCTCTAAGTCATTCACTTGGGGTGAAAACAAGACACGGAATATTCTGGTGTTTTTAGACATCTGGTTTTCCGTAAGTTACGGCTGAATACGAAAACGGAAAGGCAAATAAGATCTTATGTTATGATCACTTTATATTAGATTTTAGGACAGATAATTTCATGAATGGAAATATGTATCTACTGAGTAGTATTTAATATGTTGCTTGGCTAATTAGTAGATTGTGTGTATTTTTTAGTCGTTTGTAAATGAGACGACATGAATGGAAATGATGCTGACTTATGGTGCCATGTTTTTCTGTCATTTCAAAAGCGTATTCTTGTTTTTTGTATCAAATACAGCAAGCAACAGTCGATACAGGGGTTCATTCACTAACATACCACACAAATCTTAGCTTTGTATGGGGGAAACAGCAGAGAAATGTGAAAATTGACAGACAGAGATAGGAAACATCAATCCAGGACCAGTATCAACATATACCAGCTTCACCCTAGACTTCAGAGGAGAGTAATAAAACTCACACACACTTTTTGTTTGATTAACAAATCAGCACAGACATTAGAACTTCTGTGGACATTCCTACTACTAATCCTAGTCTTGGACCTAGTGTGACAGCAGACTGCCTGCCTACATGTTGGGGGCCCCATATACTTGAGCTTGGTGTGAACTTTGTGCCAGTGCTGCACAGCCTACACAGAGGGTATAGGTGTCATGTAGGTCCTGGGTTGAGGAGATAACAAGGAACACTGAAACCTACATCCTGGAGCCAGCAGCTTCATGCATTCTGTCCACTTGCCAAACTATTGCCCCCTTCCTGCTTGTTCTATGCACCCACCAGGGAGGGCTGCAGTGCTGTCACCTAACATGGGGTGTGGCAGATCGGCAGCTAAAGCACCGCAATGTTGGTCGATAAACCACTTGTTGCTGTTTCAAAACTTTGGCAACTTTCATTCACACAAATTTTGCTGTCCAAAGGACCAAGTGTACAGGGACTACTGCATTACCCTGTATACAGGGTCCACTGCATTACCCTGTATACAGGGACCACTGCATTACCCTGTATACAGGAATTACTGCATTACCCTGTATACAGGGACCATTGTATTACCCTGTATACAGGGACCAATGCATTACCCTGTAACTAGGGACCACTGCATTACCCTGTATACAGGGACCACTGCATTACCATGTATACAGGGACCACTGCATTACCCTGTATACAGGGACCATTGTATTACCCTGTATACAGGGACCACTGTATTACCCTGTATACAGGGACCACTGCATTACCCTGTATACAGGGACCATTGTATTACCCTGAATACAGGGACCATTGTATTACCCTGTATACAGGGACCACTGCATTACCCTGTAAACAAGGACCACTGCATTACCCTGTATACAGGAACTACTGCATTACCCTGCATACAAGGACCATTGTATTACCCTGTATACAGGGACCAATGCATTACCCTGTATACAGGGACCACTGCATTACCCTGTATACAGGGACCACTGAATTACCCTGCCTACAGGGACCACTGCATTACCATGTATACAGGGACTACTGCATTACTCTGTAAACAGGGACCATTGTATTACCCTGTATACAGGGGCCACTGCATTACCCTGTATACAGGGACCACTGCATTACCCTGTATACAGGGGCCATTGTATTACCCTGTATACAGGGACCATTGTATACAAGGACCACTATATGTACAGGGTATACTGCTTATAGGGACCACTGTATTACCCTGTCTACAGGTGCCACTGTATTACCCTGTATACAGGGGCTACTGTATTACCCTGTATACAGGGGCCACTGTATTACCCTGTATACAGGGGCCACTGCATTACCCTCTATACAGGGGCCACTGTATTACCCTGTATACAGGGGCCAATGTATATAAGGACTACTGTATTAACCTGTACACAGGGGCCACTGCATTACCCTGTTTACAGGGACCATTGCATTACCCTGTATACAGGGGCCATTGTATTGCCCTGTATACAGGAACCATTGTATACAAGGACCACTGCATGTACAGGGTATACTGCTTATAGGGACCACTGTATTACCCTGTATACAGGGGCCACTGTATTACCCTGTATACAGAGGCCACTGTATTACCCTGTATACAGGGACCGTTGTACACAAGGACCACTGTACGTACAGGGTGCACTGTATAGAGGGACCACTGTATTACCCTGTATAGAGGGACCGTTGTACACAAGAACCACTGTATGTACAGGGTGCACTGTATAGAGGGACCGTTGTACACAAGGACCACTGAACGTACAGGGTGCACTGTATAGAGGGACCGTTGTACACAAGGACCACTGTACGTACAGGGTGCACTGTATAGAGGGACCGTTGTACACAAGGACCACTGTACGTACAGGGTGCACTGTATAGAGGGACCGTTGTACACAAGGACCACTGTACGTACAGGGTGCACTGTATAGAGGGACCGTTGTACACAAGGACCACTGTACGTACAGGGTGCACTGTATAGAGGGACCGTTGTACACAAGGACCACTGTACGTACAGGGTGCACTGTATAGAGGGACCGTTGTACACAAGGACCACTACGTACAGGGTGCACTGTATAGAGGGACCGTTGTACACAAGGACCACTGTACGTACAGGGTGCACTGTATAGAGGGACCGTTGTACACAAGGACCACTGTACGTACAGGGTGCACTGTATAGAGGGACCGTTGTACACAAGGACCACTGTACGTACAGGGTGCACTGTATAGAGGGACCGTTGTACACAAGGACCACTGTACGTACAGGGTGCACTGTATAGAGGGACCGTTGTACACAAGGACCACTGTACGTACAGGGTGCACTGTATAGAGGGACCGTTGTACACAAGGACCACTGTACGTACAGGGTGCACTGTATAGAGGGACCGTTGTACACAAGGACCACTGTACGTACAGGGTGCACTGTATAGAGGGACCGTTGTACACAAGGACCACTGTACGTACAGGGTGCACTGTATAGAGGGACCGTTGTACACAAGGACCACTGTACGTACAGGGTGCACTGTATAGAGGGACCGTTGTACACAAGGACCACTACGTACAGGGTGCACTGTATAGAGGGACCGTTGTACACAAGGACCACTGTACGTACAGGGTGCACTGTATAGAGGGACCGTTGTACACAAGGACCACTGTACGTACAGGGTGCACTGCATAGAGGGACCGTTGTACACAAGGACCACTGTACGTACAGGGTGCACTGTATAGAGGGACCGTTGTACACAAGGACCACTGTACGTACAGGGTGCACTGTATAGAGGGACCGTTGTACACAAGGACCACTGTACGTACAGGGTGCACTGTATAGAGGGACCATTGTACACAAGGACCACTGTACGTACAGGGTGCACTGTATAGAGGGACCGTTGTACACAAGGACCACTGTATGTACAGGGTGCACTGCATAGAGGGACCGTTGTACACAAGGACCACTGTACGTACAGGGTGCACTGTATATAGGGACCGTTGTACACAAGGACCACTGTACGTACAGGGTGCAATGTATAGAGGGACCATTGTACACAAGGACCACTGTATGTACAGGGTGCACTGTATACAGGGACCATTGTACACAAGGACCACTGTACGTACAGGGTGCACTGTATAGATGGACCGTTGTACACAAGGACCACTGTACATACAGGGTGCACTGTATACAGGGACCATTGTACACAAGGACCACTGTACGTATAGGGTGCACTGTATAGAGGGACATTGTACACAAGGACCACTGTACGTACAGGGTGCACTGTATACAGGGACCGTTGTACACAAGGACCACTGTACGTACAGGGTGCACTGTATAGAGGGACTGCCCTCCAACAATCACCTCAGCATTCAATAATGCGTGTGGACATGTGCAGATACATCTAACATGAGGTGTCCAGAGATGAGTATGCATTAGCAAATAATGTTTATGATTTTCCATGATTGAAAGACCCAATGATGCGGGTAATGCCAGTGGAAGCACCACCACCCTCCTGCGCTAGACTTACATACATAGGCAGTGGTATCAATCCTTCATACTAAAGCACCACTTTAGCTGATGAAGGTAACCCAAAACAGACTGGACAACTACAGAGATGACAGCCAGCACTGGGCAGGGCTGACTGGCTCTTCCTAACAGGTACACTGCCTCAGCAGGAGGAAATATATGGGGCACTTAAGACTTGGCAATAACTGTCTGCACTTCACAATTACCAAATAGTGGTATTTCAGTGCCAGCTGCAAGCAAAGAGCTGCCATCAGCCATCACTTCTAAATATAATCAGCAGCATGGAGCTGGGCACTATATCGTAGAACTCTGATCACTCCACCTGGGCTCTGCTGCATCTGGCATTTGTTTTAATGTGCATCTGGAAACTGCAGATCTGTACCTAATTAAACCATACACTCATAAACATAAATAAACAAATATTAGTATTCTCCAAAAGTGTCTGTATCACCAAAAAGGCAGTTCCACACTGTATTATACGTCGTACGGGACATATAGAGATTTATTTTTGTATTTTTAGAACACACAACCATGCAAACACCAGCTGTTGTGTGACTATCAGAGAGTCCTCCCATATGATAACTAGTCTCAATTACCAAAAGTGCCTAGTAAAGCCGAAAAGTGTCATACGGGACATCTCTGAATAGCATCACAGTTAACACTTGAAATTCCTTCTAATTGTGCTTTTTTTATTAAAAATCAGCTGAAAGTTTGTCACAGGTATGCAGGACTTCAATTCAGCATTTGTACATGCATAACGAAAAAAATTAACATAATTTATGATAATTCACAATGTGTCGTATGGGATGAATTGTGTCATATGGGACAAGCTACTGTTATTAAATATAAGGATAAGCTTCAGGTCTACAAAAGCATAAGTGTAAATGTTAAATAAAATCTTACACATGTAGCTATCTATTTTCTAATTAGGTCTAATTTCAACAACCAGACACCCAGTTGCTGGTTTAAATTCGGAAGACTTGAAAATACAACACTGAAGAGATTCCAAATACAAATAATTTCAGTTCACCATGAAGTCTTGGTTTAGTTTCCGTACGGTTGCTCCTCGTTGTAACGTGGGGTCCACGAAATGAATCTGCGGTATAAGCAGGGCGCGATAACGGCTTCCCTTATCTGCCACCAGGGGCACTACGACGATGACCGTCACAGCCGCTGCACCAAGAATGCCATCGGAGCCACAGTTGGTGTGTTGGCCACGCAGTCTATAGGCGTTCTATGAAGCTTATTAAGATGTCAGCCAACGTAAATGTGTATTATGTTTAAATGTCATACACTGTTGAATGTTGAACTGAATAAAATTCATGAATGGTGTACAATTTTATAATAGGCCTCAGACCATTAGGCAACAGTCAAATGCATCCGGAAGGCGGTGACATTGATCTATTAACACTTGCTGCACGATGCTACGAATGGGAGGAAGTAAATATTTGATTGGTCGTATAACTACGCAAAGTCACAAGATACGTTAAACATTACATGGGGGAAGTGGCTTGGTTAATGGGCAGGGGAAAACATTTGCCACAATGGCACCACCTAGTGAGTAAAAATACATAATGCAAATCGAGGTTAATAACATTTTGGATTGTAAAAATTGTTGGCTTACAAGACCATTCCTTAGCATTCAAATGAACATGTTGTGATTTGTGATTTACCCAGACAAACGACAACTACACATGAGTGTTTCACAAAACAATACAGTGTAAATAGACCAGTTTAAAAAGTACCACTAGTCCCCTACCAGTGAGTTCAACTGTGCCTTTATCAGCTTTGCATGCCGACTGACCTATCCCAGTTTTGGTATGTTGTTCAGACACCTCTGGTCAACTGACTTTAGGATTCGCTAACTTTGGGACATTGTAATAGCGCCTCCTGCCAGATGCCGCGGTCCACTCACATTCACATCTTTCTAAGTTCACTCTCTCTGACTGGACATTTGGTCTCTGATTGATCTGCCAAAAACTGGCAATGCATTTCAATTAAAAACAAAACACAACTTTAGGTAGTAAAACATTGAGTTATTGCCTTACTACGCATTTACTGGCACCGGCAAGCCACTCTCCAGAGGGCGCCACTTTGGCTTTATGTCCACTTTATCTGAACATATTTAGCACACCATAATTGGCAGCTGCAGAAGTTGTTTAAGATGAAAAGCATGTAACGGTATTAACTGGATTCTGGCTGCATGAAAGGGTATACTATAAGCTAGAATATAAATGTATTTATTAACAATAACATGTCCAGACGTGAGACACATGACTGACTCAATATAACTCATATATATGTTTAAAAACACAGTGATAACACTGTTTATGAGAAAGGAATACAAATTTATCAGTCTACCTATTTCATACGCGAGTACTATTACCTATCAAGGACATTACACGCTGAGATAAACCTTTCAGTATCTGCGGTGGCAATTAAAAGTAAACACAAGTCACTACTCCAGCACCTTATTAAGATAATAAATTGCCTTCTAATAACTGTAAGGTACACAAATGATTGACACAAGATTACAATTTCAGCCATAATTCTACCCCCATGATACAGTTAAGGTGCCTCATCTAATATCAAAACTATTTTACAAAAAAGCAAATATACCTAGTATCCATTATGACATGCTAGCCCATGTGCGACTTTTCTTAAAAATTTGTTATGTAGTTTGGGTGAAGTAATCAGACAAACTACAAAACAAATTCTATGTTAGACCCAACATTGGTTGAAGTGATTCCCAAAACTTGAAACTTTGAACATGTGAATGTGCAATTGATACTATTAAGTGCAGATGTTTCTGTGTCGAAGCTGTCAGCTTTCCTTGCAGGTTGATTTTCGCTGAACTTTTGAAGGCTAAATGTTAGCCTGCAACTTGCTCTGGCAAGTTACAAGATCTACACAAAGACCAAAGACAATTCTTTTCACTATTTAAATGAAAAGTACACAATGTTTTATTAAACTGATTGTGGATATTAATTTACTTATAATCATACAAAACGCTAACATGGCAACCAATGGGGAAACTAACTGTAGACTGACCCCCAAACAAACCACTGTACACACTGTGGAATGCCACAGGAAGAGTGACTGGAAGATGCAGAAGTCACGTGACCCAAGGTCACCTGACCTGCTACAAAATGCCAACATAGATTAGTGACTTGAAGAAAGAACTATAGCTGCGTTCACACTTGCACTTTAAAACGGTTTAGTTAAAACGTTTTAACTAATACAGACGTGTGAACGCGATTTAGCGATAAAAAACGTTTTAACTAAAACGGTTTAGCTAATCCACTTCAGTAGGTGGTTTAGTTTTAGCTAAAACGGTTCAAGTTGCAAGTGTGAACGCAAGCGGATTAGTTAAAACGTTTTAAGCACGTCACAGTCATGCGCATTCGATCTCGCGCCTCGTCGCTTCCTGTCTATAACGTAAATATAAACAACATTTTGGCGCGACAATTGGGACGATGGGGAAGTTCGGCTGTTACTGGAGTTGTGGGGAGACGATCGGGGGTAGTCCGATTTAGAAGGAAATATAATTATACATCAGTGCATTGCTAATCGTGTGAACCGCAACCTTAGCGAGGGCGCCGAGGCGGGGTCAGGGGAACATCGTTAACAATTTTGTTATGCTAGCTTGCGCATGTGCGCATACCAACTTCCTCCTTAAAACGGTTTAGCTATTGTGTGTGTGAACGCTCACAATTTTCAAACATGAACCGGTTTAACTAAAACGGTTTAGCTAAACCGTTTTAATTCTGTAGGTGTGAATGCAGCTTATGTCTGCCAACTAGAATATGTGGGGGTATCAAAAACCAACTTAAATTCCTTCAAGATTGTACTAAAAAATGCTATGTACAGGACCTGTACATAGCATTTCAGTACAAACTTAATATTTTGATAGACTACCTGTACTTGGCATTTCTTCATTATCGTAGGGCAATTAATCGCAACCATCAAGTTTATGTCACCAGGTATACAGTGTATATGAAATGTATGACCTCCAACTCTGACGGTCTGATTATTATAAGACTGAATTTTAGTTTATTCCCATACAGGAACGCCACCTTCTAAATCAAAATTAGTTCTTTGACGATGTTATTTGTTTGGATAGTCAAGATTATGTTTTAACCACAGATTCAGGCATGACTTAATTGTATCATTTTATTTTTCAATAAAAACATAAAACTGTCAGCCATTTCAATACCATTTAGTCTAGTACCATTAGTTAGTTAGTCAGGGGTTTACGGGACATAAGATCATGCATCCTACTGCGTAGAAACAGTGCCCGGACATGTGCAAATTAATTGTTGCGTCCCATGGGACGCATGTGTATCAATGACATACAACAAAAATATATATTGGATATGAATGCCTTTAACTTGATAATTTATTACCGAATCAGTTCAATTGGTAGTAGCAATGGTACTTCTTTTCACGAGTCCTTCCAACTAACCATTCCCGCAGGCATTTCTTTCCCGATTCTGAAGGGTGCCTAATCCTCTGTGCGGTGCCGCCCCCTGGGCGTAATTTTGCAGCTCGGGTATCTAGGGACTGATTCACGAACCAGAACACCATTCCATTCTGTGTGCATGTCCGTTCTGGCTTTAGCGTTTGAGCGCAGTCGCTGTGCATTTTAAGATAAATCCTAATTTATTAGAGCTGTATCTATGAAAAACAAAGTGACTTATGAACGTTGTTTTGTATAACTGCTCATTATCAAGAAACAAATGATGGACCTTACGGCAACAATAGTAATAACAGAGAGTGCAAGCAACTCAATCCCAATTCCCATCCCGGGGCCAATCGCGCCAGTCGCTCAATCAAACTGATTTGATTCCTCACACCTCACTGTGTTTATGCCACCATTCCACGTTGTTTCAGATATACAGTACATTTTTATAAAATATTGATATGAGGGAACTTTTGAGACCCGAATAGCGCTCCGGTTTGCTTCAACATGGGATTTATTAATATTGCTTGTTTCAAGTGCGGCATGCAGTAACCTGCAACCACAGCGGCGCACACTGATTCAAACCTGAACGAGTGCTATTTGGGATATTAAATTCCTGAAACGATGTAGAATGATGGAATAAATGCATTGAGGTACAAGATTTAGGCACAACTGTCATAATGCCGAAATTGGGGTGGGCCCGGATTCTACACGTTACAATTATGTGTCCACAAAGTAATGTTCAGTTCCATCTGCTGCCCATTGGCTATTCCAATGCTACTGTCATCACCACAGTCAGGTTTTCCGCCAGCGAAACAAAATCAGGAGCCTTCCATTCCAAAGTGAGTCGTGGCTTCCTCAATATCCTTAGCTTAGCTTTAGAAGATCTGCCAATGTGTCATTTACAGGCAAGCCAAGACATCTAGCAGACTAGCACGCCCTCTCATAAGTGAGGAAGGCTGCTCTAACTTCCAAAACTACCTTGATTATCAAGTGAAAACATCAATAAATAAAACAGTATATTGTAACAAGGTATTGTGGTTACAATGTTATGATCTTATGAGGTCTCATTCACCTAGTCAGCTTTTTTCAGAACATTATCGCTAAGCCGACCTTTCTATGCTGGCACTGAGGGTGGTCATTGCCTGGGTGCTTGTCGTCCTCAGTGGTTCTTTTACATCCCAAATTCAGATTTACATGGGTTTTATAAGTTGTGATATTTAGAAAACAATACTTACAATTAAAAAAGAACAATAAGTGGGACCCTCGCTACAGGCTTGGGACCCCCTCAAAAGAAGGCTGGGGGTCCCGAGGACCCTTGAACACAAACATCCAGGTAAACCCCTGGTTAGCAATAACTATATGGTAACCACAAACCCGTTGATGGTACACATCTAAACAAATCCCTAGAAAGGTTAAAAAGTCCTGAAATTAACAAAATTTACAACTTGCAAGAAAAATGAGTGAGATAGTCTGAGCAATGGCAGAATGAACGGGTTTCACTGTATCTTCAAAAAGATTCAGGAGCCTGCTACGTAAAATGGGATGACTGAAACTGTCCAAGATTTGAAATGGTAGGAGGTAGACGAAAACCCCAGTCCTTCAATCAACAACCAATCACTAGACCATTGCATCCCAAAATCTATGTAATCTTAAGTAGGCAAGGGGGTGGGTGGTAAACTACCATTGACCCTGTATTCTCTGCCACAAGAGTGACAGCAGTGCCTATGTACACTTTCACATGATCACAGGAATCCTTATCAGTGTCCACTGATAACACCTGCTGACTAATGCTGAGCTCAGGTCAGAGTTATGGAATTATGCTGATTTTGTATAGTTTTATACATGTATATAATTAAATTTACTTTTTTCAGAAGCCCACATTTGTATATATATATATATATATTTCATGTTCATATTTGGTCAGAAACATGTAAAGCATGACAAGTTAAAACACGATTAATTTTAATTTTAATGTGATAATTTAATAAACTTATTTAAAATGTAAACATGTCACACATGTATGTGTACATTGTCTAACATGTCACACATATATGTACACATTGTCTAACATGTCACACATGTATGTGTACATTGTCTAACATGTCACGCATGTATGTGTACATTGTCTAACATGTCACACATGTATGTGTACATTGTCTAACATGTCACACATGTAAGTGTACATTGTCTAACATGTCACACATGTATGCGTACATTGTCTAACATGTCACACATGTATGTGTACATTGTCTAACATGTCACGCATGTATGTGTACATTGTTTAACATGTCACACATGTAAGTGTACATTGTCTAACATGTCACACATGTAAGTGTACATTGTCTAACATGTCACACATGTATGCGTACATTGTCTAACATGTCACGCATGTATGTGTACATTGTCTAACATGTCACACATGTATGTGTACATTGTCTAACATGTCACACATGTAAGTGTACATTGTCTAACATGTCACACATGTATGCGTACATTGTCTAACATGTCACGCATGTATGCGTACATTGTCTAACATGTCACACATGTAAGTGTACATTGTCTAACATGTCACGCATGTATGTGTACATTGTTTAACATGTCACACATGTATGTGTACATTGTCTAACATGTCACACATGTAAGTGTACATTGTCTAACATGTCACGCATGTATGTGTACATTGTTTAACATGTCACACATGTATGTGTACATTGTCTAACATGTCACACATGTAAGTGTACATTGTCTAACATGTCACGCATGTATGTGTACATTGTCTAACATGTCACGCATGAATGTGTACATTGTCTAACATGTCACACATGTAAGTGTACATTGTCTAACATGTCACACATGTATGTGTACATTGTCTAACATGTCACACATGTATGCGTACATTGTCTAACATGTCACACATGTATGTGTACATTGTCTAACATGTCACGCATGTATGTGTACATTGTCTAACATGTCACGCATGAATGTGTACATTGTCTAACATGTCACACATGTAAGTGTACATTGTCTAACATGTCACACATGTATGTGTACATTGTCTAACATGTCACACATGTATGTGTACATTGTCTAACATGTCACACATGTATGCGTACATTGTCTAACATGTCACGCATGTATGTGTACATTGTCTAACATGTCACGCATGTATGTACACATTGTCTAACATGTCACACATGTATGTGTACATTGTCTAACATGTCACACATGTATGCGTACATTGTCTAACATGTCACGCATGTATGTGTACATTGTCTAACATGTCACACATGTATGTGTACATTGTCTAACATGTCACACATGTATGCAATGCAATATTTTTTAGGCGAGCGATCGCTCTCGCTCCCTACCGCCCACGTTAATCGCTCATCTAGGGAGCGATTTATCGCTCGCTCAGACCTGCTGCATATGGTACCGTCTAGCGGCAAAATATACACCCATTTGTTTAAAAGAAAGTCTGTTCTTGTCACGTAAAGTAGCGTCGGCATGCAGTTGCCGACGTTTCCAGAGCCATGACCTGGAGTTTGCTTATTGCTCAAAGGGATTCTTGTCAGCGGGCCGCCTTTTGACAGTCATACTCATAGATCATTAATCAGCTGCAATATTACTTGCGTAATGGATACCGCTATGGCTTGGCTAGCATCCATTGCGTTTTGGCATGACTGGGCAGTGGTGTCACCAGACGGACAAAGAGGAACGTCAACTAGCTGATAAAAATAAAACTAGTAAATTGCTTGATTTATCGCTCGCCTGGTTTTTTCAAACATGAAGCACTGCGTATGTATACAGAACCCTATTCATTGTATAACACAACCCTCACCTGTGTGCAATACACTATATTTAGGGTAAATTATTTACCCATACACAACAGACTGATCAAAGTATTTACCCCATTGATAGCTGACACAGGCACAGTGGACAAAGAATTAGATGTAATTAATGCCAGATTTTGACAAAGTGGGACAAACTGAAGATGAGGTGGACCTGACTTGAGTATAGAACTGCTATCAGCTTGACCCAAATGGCTGCCCTTAATAAGCAAGATGTGAAAGACAACATTGTTGGCCTGTGTAGCGCTGTCCAGGTCTTGCTCAACAGGCTAGAATCAGCACAATTCAACAGTCAAGGCATATAACATTCAGCGTTCGAAATAGCACTTTTCCGTTTGTCTGGGACAAGTGTGTCGGCGTCTTGTCGTCCCGCCGCCAGTGTATTGTACGTCAGTATTCGACCGGGTTTAATGCCTTTGTTAACAGGGTCTTCCTCTGAGCGCACTGGCCTAGCTCTGTCAATCTCATAGGACAGTTTGGCCGACATACAACTTGCTTCCACTCACGGATCATATCTGATGAACTTTGGAAATGGTAGATTTTGTATCACTAACTGTTATTTGAGTAATCATATAGTTTTAACCATTATTACGCCTCCACGTGGATTCGGCAGTCTTCCAAGACAAAGTCATCAAATGTTAGCCGAAAATTTTCAAAACTTGTAACTGGCTCTCCGGTAAATCTATGGTGGTGGTTGATAAGGCCAAATAAAATATTATATCTGTTTTTCCGGTAACCCGACCATCCCTAGTTCCGTTTATTTTTTCAAGAACAAATAAAATATTTTCTATGATGCCGACCCTCGACCCTTGTTTCTCATCAAAAACTTTTCTTTTAACATTATATTATATTCTGGCAAAAGACCATTACAACGAAATTCTGCGATCATCCCTAGAATTGGATGGATTTCCACATAAATCGTTGCGAAGTGTCATGGTGCCCCTGCTACCTCGTATCAACTGACGTAAACAGTTTTTGTAACATTATAACAAAAAGCAAGGAAAACAATTGTCTCATTCCTATCATCGTAATAATTGTTTGTTATTAATAAAAGCATTCATATCAGCATCACTAAAATATTGGTATACATCATGTAACGAGTCTACTTTTAATATTTGTGATGAATAATATTGATAATGAACCGGAAAATAGTTGCAAATTTCAAAATTTGCAGATTAAATCAAATTGTGTCTTTGATCACAAGTCACTCAGATGTACATGCAACGAAACAGCAGGAACATTGTGTTATTGTCATGTTTTTTTTTTCCAAAGCTTCGATTCCCCTTGACAACAACTCGGACAAGTTAAAATTTTGTTGGACAAGTAAATATTTTGGTTTATTTCTATCGCTGACATTGCATTTGACACGGGAAGTGGATGAGTTGTATCAAAAGAAAGATGTATTCACTGGACTCATAATACATTAATACTCTATGTGTACACTCATCCAGAGTTCTAGTTAGGAATGTGTATACTTGACTAAAGTTATAAAAGTGTTAATTAATTAATACTTAAATAGAGCTACCAAGAATTTTATTGAATGTAATGTTTTGATTTATAATTTTAAAATATTACTGGATTATTCCACACAGAAAATAGTGTCGGTAATATGTATAGACACAGCTAAAATCAAATACATTTTGTGTTTAGTAATAAACTGAGTCTCGGGCCCCCTCCCTGTCCCATGGATACACTGATGTTTGATACCCTGTAGTTGGCACATTTGTTGCCCATTATCTTATCTGCTCTGTCTCATTCTCTAAGTACACCCCCTTACACATTCAGCCACTGTAGCTGCATTGATTCCACAGATCAACGAGAGAAAAAGTAGCAAGAAATTGGAAAATAGTAACTGATCTTGACAAAACAATAGAGACAAATTGCATCTCATACTCAATAAACATTGGGACATGATATCACTTTTAAAAACTGGGCAAGGAATCGCTTCAAAAAAGTATAAATAAATTTCTCCCACCTAAATTGCCTCCTATCTGGGAACAGACACAGAAACTTGCGTACAAAAAACCGCTAATACAAACACAAGTTACCAGACATTGACATGTACAAATATGACATGACATGTTTATATGACGTACATTGACATGGACACTTGTAACCATGACACAGGCATGAATATGACACAGACAGTGTGTACACTTACCTCTAGTACGGGTCCTGCTCCAAGGATCATCTGCTCGATCCCAGTTCCCCGGATCGCCCTTTGACTCAGTGCTGACAGATGGTGCAGCAACAAGTTTGTACTTTCTGTTTTGCCAGATCCTGACTCTCCGGAGATCACGATACACTGATCCACGTGATCCGACAACATCTTGTGATACGCCGCATCAGCGATTGCAAATATATGTGGCGGCAACTCACACAACCGCCGATTCTGGTAGAGTTTCACATACTTCGGATTGTAGATCGGGTAAAACCTAAACGGGTTGACGGCAATGAGAATGGAGCCAACGTACGTGTAGATGTTGCTCTTCTCAAAGCGATGCTTCAGATTATCCAGAAGCGTGTTCTCATTGAGATCCGGCAAGTTGCACAGATCCGGGTATTCCTTATCCTTCGGCTGCACGAGGAATGTGCTGAGGAAGTTCTGGATCGAGTATGTTTTACTGCACTCGGTCCACTCCGTACTCCGGCGATCCGAGTCCTTCTTGCGTAAATAGAAGCGGTATTCTGTTGGGTGGACGTCGAACAGCGATGCATTCACGCGCGGCCACAGCAGCTGTATCCGCACGGGGTTCTCATTGCCCTCCAGGTGGCGCTCTTTGCAGATCTGGCCGGCTGAACTAAAGCTCTCTGTGAGCTCGTACTGGGCTGGCGGGCCGAGTTGTAGCTTCTTGATGGCGGCTTCAACAATGTCGTCCGCTCGCGTCATCTTGAGTGATTCGATGCAGATGAATTCCATCGCATCACTGAGTGGACCGAGAAACACGCGAACCATGTATGTCTGCATGCTAGAACTGCGGTGCAGTGTAGACCGCTCGAGAGCCAGTGGGGAGACGTCTGAAGCCATCATTGTGTCGTCAACAAACTCTATAATTCTCCAGTCATCTTCAACAGAATCAGTTGTTGCGCTAACAAACAGAATGGGGGTGAACCAATACCAACTGTGATCATGGCGTCCTTCCTTCAGATAATCCTGCATGCACACGCAAGGGATACCTCGTACTCATGTCGCACATTTCCGACTCGACCGCCGACTGCAACACAGCCCACATGGTGGAGCCTCATCCTGTCATGTGATCATGGTGATGTATGCCTGCAACAAAAGATGTGCTCGTCGTTAGTGGAACAATTACCAGTAGGTACTAAATGAGCAGATCAGGTACAGATCTAATTGGGATGGACATTACAAGCTAATTAGTCCATAGCATGACTCCAGAGCTCCTCATGACTCAGTAGTATATCTCCACTGTCCACATCATCAAGCATCTTCTCATACAAGATTCTGGTGCTTCAAATCATACCGGATCAAACAAATGATTTAGGTATTGATTGTGTAAACTAACAAAAATTATCGATTATCTGGAGGGCGCTACATAGCACATACACACAAATGCAGAAAATATTAGATGACATAAATTTGAGCAGTTTGTAAATGTGTTTTCTCCACTATATGGAAGATATTGTTTATGCCTCCAAGAGTAAATTTTAATAGCAAGAATTGAACTTACACTGGGCTACATTTGAAACTTGCTCCAATGTAAGTTAAATTCTTGCTATTAAAGTGTTTTCTCCACGTCAGTGCGAGTTGAATTTCATAGTTGTGTAAGTACTACGAAAATTGTGCTTCTCCAACTGTTGTAAGTTACATAGGACATCCCCAACTAGGCGGTGAATCCCTACACATGGGTCAATGGTTGGAACAATTACTAAAACCATGTGCAACGTTCTGATTAACATCCGTCTAACATCTGGCAGGAATCCTAAAACACCTAACCAATTGGGAACTTTTTAAAAATAAAGGTGGTGGTTTACTTCCGAGGGATCATAAATGAATGGGGAGTGCAAAGTGTCTTAGAGTTGAGGAAATACTTCAATTACTGACATTACATTTACACATATGTTCTATTAATTACAGTAACGTAACCAACACACTACACGTGAAATCATTGTTGATTATTGTTATTTTGGGGATTATGATGACCAGTTTACTTAATCATTATTATCTTACTTTGGAATAATTATCATCTTACATTAGAATAATTAAAACAAACTGGTTACAGCCTTAATTGGTTCCGCTGTCAACCTGGAATTGTATATAATTTTGTCGATTGTTTTACCAATTGTTTATGTTTGTATGTATGATTTATACAATTCCAAATAAAGCCTGCCTACCTACCTACCTACCTACCTACCTACCTACCTACCTAACACACACAATTTGTATACATCATAATTATGCTTTGTTATACAAAATTCTAGTAATTTGATTGGCAATATGCTCATCATCTGAACTCCGCATACCACACAGTAGATGAGGGGGAGGTAAGGTGATGGTTTGGATGAACACAACACACTATGTTTTTATTTTCTGATGAGACATCCCCTCAATAATAGTACACTAATGTAACACACCACGCTCCATGATGGACTGTCACATTTCATGAAACAAACTCACAACCTTACCCCAGGTAGCAGCACAATTGACCTTTGACCTATATATATATATATACATATACACTGTATATATAATTCATAGCTGTGACATCACACGCCTGCTCCACAATGGGCAGTCACACTTTATGAAACAAATTCACCACCTTACCCCAGGTAGCAGCACAACTGACCTTTGACCTATATATATATATAAATATATATACATACACACTGTATATATAATTCATAGCTGTGACATCACACGCCTGCTCCACAATGGGCAGTCACACTTTATGAAACAAATTCACCACCTTACCTCAGGTAGTAGCACAACTGACCTTTGACCTATATATATATGACTCATAGCTGTGAGTAACATCACACGTCTGCTCACCTGGGTGGTGGTAGAATGTATGAGGTTTTAAAAACCACACACCATTTGCCAACTTCCACGTTTATGCCCGACCCTACCACCTGTCAGCTTATGGCAAACAACAGGAAACTAACCACCCAACCTGTGGAATACTTAGACTAGGGGACTAATTTTTCTTAAATTTTTTCTATACTACCCATTGCGGCACTACAATTCAGCATGGGAAAGTAACAGGTGACTAAACTTGCCCCCCCCCCTGTGAGATTACAGATACGCTACTGCAGACATCTACATAATGACAGGTATTCTTGTGCTCACTCGCCAACGACAGGTTTGTCACTACGCAACTATTCGAACCAACACAACTGTGGGGAAACCTTGCTTCCTACTACACAAAGGCCAGATGAGTAATGTCACCACAATTACATCACTGATTCAACCAGTGGTTATTCACACAGGCACAGTTAGATTGTAAATCAACTATACCTCCCCTAGCTGAGCCACTAAAAAGTCTGACCCAGTCTGGCTGTACACTGTATACCATGTACAGCAGGCACAGATGGCTAGGACAGGGTTTAGGTGCCACATTCAACACTCAAGGTTCATTTCAGCTTAACCTAATAGGTGTTGCAATGGTTTCGCTCTACATGTACACACATTTTATTTAGCCTGTTATTACTAAATGGTGTACTGGTATTGTCAGTGACTTTGGTAAAAGCAGGGCAAGATGTCAAAAGAAGTCAAACCATTATTGAGTCACTGAAGTACTTGTGTGAGTTGTCATTGCTAGCAATCACAACAGCTGCTTCTGGTCAGATGACCCTAATTAATTAACCCCTTCATTTTGTACACTAACTTGAGTCGACTGGGGTATAGCATGCAACTTGGGCTATATATATATATAGACATCTTTTGCCAAAGACAACAGGGTGAGTTATAGTGGCTATGATCCCTGAAATGCTTCATTAGGTGGCTTGAAGGCAAATGCAGAACAGTCCCAGAAAATAGTAATAAATTCAGCAACTGTAACAATGTTCAAGTTCACAGGAACTATTACTTATTATTACTAATATTTGTATCACACCATAAGTCCGGGGGATCATTTCTTTTCTAGGTCTAGTTCACAGTTCCTTGGCAGAAGTAAGCCAGAGCTGTAAGTTGTGTTCCATACTACGACTGAAAAAAAAACATCTTTTAAATCTATTTTAGTAAATGTCTACATTAACAACCTGTGTGACTTTGTGAAACAATTGTGCTATAATGTCTTATAATGTTGTTTGCAGTAATCTAGCATTATAAATCACTGTTAAGTTATGTGTATCTTAATAGCTTGTTCAGGGCCAAACTTTATCTCCCTTCTCTAGCATGACTAGTGCTATCAAGTACACTTAACAACAATTGTGAATTATCCACTTTAACTGAACGAATTCACATTAATTTAAAGGTATATAATATCTCTTTGTTTTTATCATAAAAGAGCCACCAGTTTTGACCATTATAAATTTGTTTAAATTTAATTTGAATGTTTTGTTCCAAATGGCAGATTTACAATGGCACATCATTTTATGGGAATTAATGATAGTCGGACCTCACTTTATGTATACCTTGTTTGCTCAGTCCCAAAGGTGGCCTTAAAAGTGAGGTTTCACTGTATATGGATATAATGTAAACCGCCAAATACCTGAACCCATTCAATTTCATTATGCAGGTATTGGAAATCAACAACAACTATTCGCAAATTTGTGTACAAATTGACACGGTCAATATTCATAAAGTGGTAACACCGATTAACAGTCAAATTATATTAACAAAATTGTATGCAATGACGTCACTGTACAAGTACATCATTAGTACCGGGAAGCATTCAGACACAACACAATTACTGCACAAATGTTACTGATTCGCATAATCCCAGTATGCCAATAATATCTAGCTAGATAATCATACTGTCAAACAAAAGTATATATACTACATTGTACACAACATATGACAAATCATGAGAATTCATAATCCTTTGGTTTTGAGCCACCTGTTTTGAGTTTCCAAGGATATTGGTGGTAAAGTAGCATTGTTATATTAATATTATTAAATGAGGCAATTTATAGTTTATCATCTTCGTTACAAAGATCGCAGCTGACATTTTCATCATTGGGTCTGGCTAACAACAAATGGGTGGATAGATTCATTAAGGCATGATTCATCACTTGGTCACTGAACAAATTACTGGGTGTTTCCCGTAATTAAGACCCAGCTACGCCAATAACTAATAAGCATGGCAAACAACTACGGAAGTCACTTAGCATTCACCTTGCAATGGCATTCATTAAAGCATCTATTGGCATTGACGTCATTATGACAATCAAGAAACCGTGTCAGGCAGCAATTGTGTGCCAACAAGTATAGCTATAAAATTATGTCTTTCTTTTACTCTACACCAACTTGTTACCGAGACATCTGGTTTACCTGTTAGTTACATTTAATTTAAATCCCAACCTTCATGTTTGTAAAATGTAATAACATTAGAATAAATTGACAGAACCGACACTTGTGACGCCACGCGTGTACAATGGCTAGTGTCGCCATCTAATGGTATTCTGACGAAGACGTCTATCAAAGCGATACAAAGGAAAACGGTAAATTGGTAATAAAATTGGTTAACAAGATTAACGCCATTACATACTTTCGCCTGTCATGGCATGCCAAAAATACACACACTGACACAGGCCTGCACATTACTAAATGTGTGTATGCCTTCAGATTAAGCAGCGTGGCCTGTCGGAAATCGGGACGACACCAAATGTCCTGCATTCACATGGAGCCGGCCGCCACACAGGTTTAATGTAGCCAATGCGCCGATGGACATACATACATGTGTTGTTATTCAAGCTGCAGTCCTTCACCAGAGTCCACAAAAACTAGGGCGAGGCATCAACACACGGCAGCGGACCAGGAACAATCTTGCAGCAATGCAGAACACATTGGACACCGCAGGCAGGTAACATACCAGGCGCTGGTAAGGCAAGCCAGCTTCCCTTGCTTGCTCCCTGCACCTGGATCATCTCTCGGCGGACTACGGGCTGGCACAGATGCTGGCAACTCTCCATGTGTACGTACACAGGTGCTTTCATGACTAGCACAAATTGGTCGTACGACACACAGAATGACGTAAATAAGAGAACAAAATTCAACCATAAGAAACAAGGCCAGCAGCTCCTTGCCGACTATTCCATAAGACCTAGACAGGATAGCGCTTGTTGTGCACAGGAGTGATTTATAATTACTTGTTCACATGTCATCTAATTTTTTTTACATTTTTAGTGACAATTCTTCAAGATGTCCTCAGTCAGATTCAGTCGTTCATGTGTAAAACTTGGCTGAGTCCAACAGAACTATCAAAGCCTTTCTTCAAACTTAATATAGTCACATATTTTTGTATACTCATTCATTGTAGCCCTGTATATGATATATGCCAGCATGGGCAGCAAGCCACAAAACAGGCATTGTGTTCTGCTCTATACTCCCACACACTATCTTCATCTCCTGTCTAGGCTCATTCAAGTAGAGAAGTAGGTCACGGGAAGGTGATTGACAGGTGTCACTCACCGGATGCTCTGTTTACATCAAGCAAATTTAATTAGCTTTACCCTGACACAGAGTATGACTCACCCCTTGCAGCAACCCCAGTTAATGAAGTAGAACCCTGCCATAATGACAATATTGGACAACATATGTGAGTGCTCTGAAAAACTAGTGGTACTTGCCAAATACTGCAGTGATTCTGTTGCTCCAGTTCACTCAGCTGTATAAGTGAGTGGCTGGTTATAGAGACAGTGATGGATATTTGTGTATGATTAGTCTTTGTGCAGTAATTGCAGGATGGCTTAAAGTTTCCGAGAGACGTCGACAACACAGTGTGACTGAACGCAGGCTTTTCTGCAGGTCAAATTTTTACCAGTCCAAAAATATCCTGGTAGATACACATGTCTGCGCACACACATACAATCCAGTGCAAACGTGCACATATATAAACATAAATTCATAATTATATGTATACAGGTGTACGTTTGACACACAATTTTAAAGCATAATGGACACAACAGTGAAATTTCCACTCGTTGAAATTCAAATTTAAACCCATCCAAAAACGAACTCAACCCATCCAAATGATGGGTGGATGGCTTTCTAGATAATCATAAAGCTGTGACTGAACGGTTCAGCCAGGGATTGACAAGTAAAGCACTGTGACCAATCCTAAAGATACGATATTGTGCTACTGGGTGAATTGTTTGAAAAGAGAATCAGATCACTGGTTTGCTTATTTTATGTTGAAATCATGCAGAGAAAATTAAACAAAACCGCAAATAATTGATTTATTGACACTACAATACTAAGTAGGTAAAACTACTAATAGTTGTTCAGAATGTATTTACTTACACTTATCGCTGATAAGATAGTAAGATATTTTCTTTGATCAAGCACTTACCCAGTCAAATAATAAAGTATTCACACTCTAACTCAAGATCAAATACTTATTATTAACCACATATATAATAACATTGCTGCAGAATTTGTCAACGGAATGGCTCACAGTTTGACTTGTGCAGTGTACCATGTGCATGTTAGCTTTGCAAAAAACAACACCCCCCTGGTTTTCATTTTTCCTAGTTGTTTCCAGCACTCGGCAACATTCTATTAACTGACTAGTCTGTATATATTGTGGTTACAATGTTATGATCTTATGAGGTCTCATTCAACTAGCCGCCTGTTGGAAATGCAGTGAACCATTTAGCAGAAGGTAACAATTGTTTGTCAACTAGTTGGTAGATTTTGTATACTTTTTTACCCAGCAAACACACTGTATGTTGTAATCTGAACAGATATACCTCTAATAGCAATACCTGTACATCTTGAAAATACTCACTCACCAACTGGATTAGAGAGCTTGTGAAAAGGCCCAAAAGTAAAGCTACTAGCATTGAGCTATCACTAGTTTCAAACCCTGTCTGCATGCATTGACACTGGAGGCAAGATATATTGCAAGCAGTTAGAAAAACTTGAGGGCACCTTGTTTGAACGCAGGTGTTTTTTGGCAACAACTCACAAATCTGTTTTAGAAGTAATACTGTTGTGCTTGTTTCGAGTTTTCCCAAGCACTGTCACTGCATTAAGCAAACCAACAGTTCTTTCTTAGCGTCAACAGACACCAAACAACATAGGATAGAAGAACAAAAGACCTGGTTTCTTTCACAAAAAGGACAAACAATGATTAAAAGTCAGCATGAACTGAACTAAAAGTTGAGTATTTCACAGGTGTTACCCATGTTGATGTAGTCAAGTTTTACTGAATGTCATCAACAAAAATTAACATTATTCAAGTAACTTTATATTTGTTAATAGCTACCATGCAGCTACATTATTATTGTGTGTCAACCAAAATTTAATTTTTCTATAATAATAACTAATTAACTGAAATCTTCATGAATGTACAGTTCATTTTGACAACAAATGAAACATGCAGGCAATGATGCACTGCCAGTAGGTCTGTCAGTGTACAACATAAACCAAAACAATAGATTGTTTAACTATCTTTCCCTGAACAGTGCATTTATAACCACAAACAGCTTCAAACTATCTAAGCCAATGATAAAGCCAATTAAAAATATATATCAACATACCACCATGATTTTAAAATAAATTATTTATTAACAGATTACCGCGAGTTACTGATTTGAGATTATTTCGATCAGTTGTTCATTATCACAGGTCTCAGACATTCTAAGACTGATGACCGTGTTATCATAATCCCACAATCTGATGAAAACAGTTTGTCTCACGGAGGGTGAGATCCATAGTCGTCACAGCAAACCAGCATTGTTAAGCATTAACCTTGAATAAGACATGCAAGAGTCTTCATTCAAATGAGGGAAAGCTGAAGAATTTAAATTTTGAATAAACATGTCTTCAGTTTTTTGCAGATGCAGAACACAGTTTCGAGGAGTATTTGTAAAAATGAAGTAAGTAAGTTATTCACATAAATTTTTTAAGTTGTTTCTAGTTAACCAGTGAACTAAAAAAAAATCCAAAACTGATCAGGAGTTCTGAACAATCACTTTACTATGTCAGTCTAACATCCATTGCGAACCATTAAAAAAACCATGTCATGTTGGGAAGTTAAAAAATAAAGGGGTCATAGATTAATCCCTGAAAGTTTGATGCCCGAAGTGCAAGCCGTCTAGAAGGAAAATATGAAATATCAACAGACAGACAGAAGTTCTTTACTAAGACCCATATACATATCACTCAATAAGTGAGTATGTAAAAGTATTTAAATATAGTAATCACATGGTATACAAATTATAACTCCCACTAAGGCTAAAAAAGCTGCTCCCATGGGAGCCACCAATAACATAGATTGCAGTTAGATATTGTAAGATTACTGAACAAAACTAAGGACCGGTACTCAATAAACATAGGTTCACCATGGATACCCCTCACTGTCAGTCTGTGAAATGACTTGACATCCCTTACTTGATCAGTCACAAAGTCGCAGGTGTAATATAGTAACAGGCGTCCTGCAGTCTCGTAAGACTATGGATCTGTGACCTGGTGTCGAAGATCAGTTGTTGGCTGGGCAGCGTCTGTTGTGGCTGTAAAGGCCAATTCTTGAGTGGCAGTCTTTATTGCATATGCTGCACTTGAAGGTGCTCTCGGCTCTGTTCTCAGCCTGGGTGTTTTTCATGCGGTTGTATTTTTCTTCTGCTAACCTGTAGAGTATCCTCTCCTCTTTTGAGATCCCTGTGTAGTTCCTGCTTCCATGTGGATCGGTCTCCAGCAAGATCCTCCCAGTTGTCAACATCTACATCTAGTGCCTTCAAGTCTCGCTTGCATGCATCCTTGAAGCGCAGATGGGGACGTCCTGCAGCTCTCTTTCCAGAGGCCAGTTCTCCGTACTCTCTTTGTAAGCCAGGCAAGTGTTGAAGCCGCTTGCCCAATCCTTCTGCTGATTTCTGCTTCTAAGGATAGGTTGTCAGCAATGGTAGACCCGAGGTAGGTGAAGAGGTGGACGACCTCTAGCTCATAATTGTTTATGGTGATGGCTGGGGGAGTGATCACATCCTGCCCCATGATGTTAGTCTTTCTCAAGCTGATTGTCAGTCTGAAATCCATGCATGCCTTTGCAAAGCGGTTCATGAGGTTTTGTAGCTCGTCCTCAGTATGCGTGATGACTGCTGCATTATCCGCAAGCAGAAAGTCTCTGACGAGGGCCAGACGCACATTGGCCTTCGTTTTTACACGAGACAAGTTGAATAGTTTTCCGTCAGATCATGTGTGCATACATGTACACTCCCTGTCGAAGATCCAAAGGCATGCTTCAACATAAGGGCAAAGAATATCCCAAAGAGGGTTGGGGCGAGGACGCATCCCTGTCTGAAGCCACTGGTAATGTTAAAAGTCTCGGAAGTAGAACCGTCACACAGGATTGCACCTCTCATATCATCATGGAATGACCTGATTACGCTGCAGAGCTTTGGGGGGCATCCTATCTTCGGTAGGATCTTGAACAGACCATCCCTGCTCACAAGGTAGAAGGCTTTGGTAAGATCGATGAAAGCAATGTACAGTGGCTTCTTCCGTTCCCTTCATTTCTCCTGTAACTGTCGATGCGAAAAGATCATGTCACTAGTTGATCTATTTGCTCTGAAGCCACACTGGGATTTGGGGTACTCTGTCACAGTGTCAGCGAGTATGAGTAGTTTGTTCAGGATGACACGAGCAAACAATTTGCCAACTACGCTCAGGAGTGAGATGCCTCTGTAATTGTTACAATCAATCCTCCTATCTCCTTTGTTCTTGTATAGCGTGACGATGTTGGCATCCCTCATGTCTTGCGACATGGCCCCTTCACTCCAGCACTGATGAAGAAGTGCGTATTGGGGTTTGAGTACAGTGCTCTTGCCGCACTTGATGATTTCGGGTGGAATTCCATCACTTCCATGTGCTTTCCACTGGAGAGGTTGTCAGTGGCATTGCTGAGTTCGTCGATAGTTGGATCCTCATCTAGCTCTGTTAGAATGGGCAGACATTCTATGCCATCCATGGCTGAGCTGGTGACAGCATTCTCTCTGGAGTATAATATATACCATACAAAAAATCAAGAAAAAGTCATGTTTTAAGTAGCAGGTGTAACATACCATACACAATGATGTTGTATCAGATATTTCCAAGGGAAAATGTGGATTTGACCCCTGAGGCCATGGCCAGGAAAAACCTAATAAACAGTCAGTTTTAAAAGTGAATGTGCCATGCCCAGCAGCTAACGCAGGACCTATAGGTAATTTATATGGGTAATCATACATTGTTGACAGTCGAGTAATGATGGAGCATAGCCATAGTTATAATATAGCTGTGGTTATATTTCAATGCCAGATTCTCACCCTGAGTCACAGGCTTAGCACTGCCACAAGTTATTTGTGCTACATCTGCACCACATCTAGCTAATACAAATGTATAAATGCAGTGCACTGATTGCTAACAATATCATAGATTTACATCACGTTATGTTACGTTTCCTTCGGCACACACCAGAGGCTCTGGTAGCAGAGGAAGTCAACAAAAGTCAAGTTTCAACTCCCGCTCATAATTAGGGTGATTCGACATGTTATCACACAGGTCCCTGTCACATTACTACCTTACGTTTAATTCATAATTCGTATGCCAGTCGCGAGAGGGTTATAACATGGAAGTAGCATCTTCCAAGTTTTGCGTTAGGTCAGAATATCAAGTCCAAACCCCGGTAAGCCCTAAAAATATCCTGGCGTAGCTCCAGAGTCCAGAGGGGTAGACCCATTCGTTTTACCGGAAGCAAAACAACGTCCAACTCGGAACTTCATCTTAAACTGTCACACGGAATATCCAGGCTGCAGACAGTGACAAGCAAATGGCCGGACATTCAAACGCTTACCTGACGTTACAGCGTCTACAATAAATCGGCGGAGAGACAACTTATGAAGAAACTAAATGGAAATATCCCACAAACTCCCTGAACCTTCCGCAAGTCGGTGTACTTAGTCGTATATTCGCGCATGCGTGCCTCAATTTCGCAGGTACGCCTCCTGGCGAATGAGTGTGAACTAATTACCGCCGATCTGTGAAACTTGTTCATCAATCTCTACATGTGTACATACTGTAGGCCCTACTGTCTGTTTGACAATATCATATCGGTGCGACCAATAACAGATGAATAGGAAGCATGTGTGCAACTGTGCCACCCTTTGACACATTAAATGTCAACTGAATCCAGCTAGGGCATTTATTCGGGGCAATTATGTAAAGGGCATTTTCAATGGTAAAAGGGCAGTTTTAAAGAAGACAAACACGCACATGCACACATGCCGGTCACGCAGCCACGAATGCGCGCGTACACAGACACACAAACATAGACACACACACTTGGAGAGAGAGAGGAGGAAGAGAGCGAGGGACAGAGGGAGGTAGAGAGAGAGAGAGAGAGCATGAGCGACAGGGCCAGGTCTACAGAAACACGGAAACACAGAGATGGAGTCAGAATGGACAATGTGAATCTCTTCTCTCAATTCTATCATCTTCCTTGGAGTTCTGATCGATGAAAAGTTGACTTGGAAAGATCATATGAATGATATTAAAACAAACCTATCTAGAATAAATGGTGTGATGTTCAGGGCAAGTCATGTCTTAGGAACCACAAGCTTATTTATCCTATATTACTCACTGTTCTTACCAATACTGTGCTACTGCTGTGAAATTTGGGGAAATGCATGTATTACTAATGTACACTGTATTACAGTGGTACAGAAAAAGGTGGTCAGACTGTTATATGGTGTTGGTAGACTACATCACACAAATCCACTATTTTATAGGTGTAGAATACTTAAATTTAAAGACTTAGTAGAAGTGAAAATGTGTTCAATAATGTATAAAACACAATAATATGCCAGTACCTATCAACATTCAGTGCCTCTTTGTGAAGCAAACTAATTTACGTCCTTCTCGAGTCTAATGTCAATATGTACTTCAAAGTATCCGAAAAAATATTAAATCACGATGCTTATCAATTTATGGTGTAAAATGCAGGAATTCACTACCGGCCCATATTACAATGATGCTAACCTTTTATGCATTTGTTAACAAATTAAAAACCGATATGTACAAAAGATATTTCTATTAAAAACTTGCGCACTAAACTTAAATATGCATTTTTCTTCCTAGACAAATGGCTATGGAAATGTCCTGATGAATTTATTATAATGTACTGTATTTTAATATTAATGTATACACTAATAATGCCAGTACAGGTATTCGTGCAATATTTCATAAAAAAATTAATATGAAGATTATGCTGTATTGTCACATACTAAATTGTATACTATGTAATACCTAAAGAAACTTGTTTAGGGGTATACAACTATAAGAACTTTCTTCAGTATACCTCTTTTTCTGACATAATACATATTTATGTGCCACAAACATTGTATATATATTATCGTTGTTGGAAAATAAAACGTCTAAAAAATCTTATCTTCTTTCTATCTTCTCAAGTTACTTTGTATATTCTTCGAACCCAATTGCGTAGCAAGAAGTTACCAGTAGCTTCTCCTTCTATCTCTCTGTCAGTGTTCTCAATCTGTATGTACTGGTTGGTACCATGTGTTTTCCTTCTTTCTGCATTGATCCCGCACTGCCTTCTCCTCTCCTTCCCCTTTCACTCTTCTTCTCCACTCCCCTTCCAAATCTACACTCATACAATACTCCCATCTCAGTCATGATCTTCCTCTTCTACCATAAGTTTAGTCAGTTTTGCACACATCTTGTTTTCTATTTGTTTCTTCCTTGGCATAAGAGTTGTCCGTCCAACATATGTATATTTTTAAATGTTTTTCCATACAGTCATATCAGGCGATTCATACTCCATCTGCTTTCACTTTCAAATTTGCCCTCACCATACACATATTGTTTAGCGGTTTGCAGCTAACCCTGTCCCGGACACATAGCTCACACAACAAAACTGACTATAATATTATTGTTTTGTAATTTTATTTACAAAGCTTTACAACACTGTGTATTATTCACCTTAACCTTGCCATATTTTCAGTCTTCCTTTCAATAAAGGTTCCAATGTCTTCCTTCAAATATTTCCACCTAAACAGATCTATAGACTACCAATGTTTTAATTTAGCTAACCAGTAAAATATTTTAGAAACTGAAAACACTTATAACACTGTGTGACCCCATCTCAAAACTCACAGTTCATATTAACAAGGCATGAAAACACTTTCATTTATTTGTCATCAACACATTACAAACACTATAAACCGGTAGATCTATATTTTTGTTTTGGGGACTGAGGAAGTATTATGTGCTGCTTTGTCTACTTGATGTTAGCTTGTGGAGAAAAGACAAACTATTCTAAACTACGTCATGCTTAGACGGGTGGGGTGTTTCTGGGCAAGCGTTATGTAATATTTTTTTAATGTTGGTTGTCGAGCAGTTGATATGAGGTACAGCGTTTACTGTTCAGCCGGTTTTTGGGAAGATTTGAACAGCATTCGACAAATAACCAGCAACATACTATGATATTGTATTACTTTTGCATACTTCTATTTTAGCCATGTAATCACATAATAATAACTGTAGATGTATGCACCATAAGGGGGTGGGTGTCGATATCAACATTAATAAAATTTTAGGGAGGTGTTATGAAGTCTGTCATAGGGGTGGGGATCTCACATACATTATGGATGGCCCCTACCATATTTGATATTTTGCCACCCTGAACGATCAGAAGTGTTGTGTGAGTAGGAGAATATACAGAGGACACACTGGCAAACTTCAAGAAGACTACTTGTCTCGCACTCATGAAGGACGCTGGGATATCGGACCACACTGAGCTCGCTCACAACGCGTTCTGCAATGTGTAGTTTGTAGGACACTAGTCGAAGTCATCGTCCATATACTGCGGCGGGTGGGGCGGGGGTTGGTGCGACGAATGTGAAGAATGTCCTGTCGCCTGCAATCTGGAACCCTGACCCTCGTTGCTGTGACCTCTACTTGTTGTATCTCTGGGCGTCGGGCGTGTACTCGACTCTGCGGTGCTGCGAGTCGGTCTCGGGTCAGCGTCTGACGTCTCATCCTGTGGACTGCGCCCATCGAGTGTAGTGCGACATACCGGACATGTACCATGCTGCAACAAGCCGGTCACTTTTAACTCAAATCAGACATCACTTGAAACATCTCAGGGCAAAACATGGTAAACGTCGTTTCAAAAATTTTGCTCAAACAGGGATGATACGTGTGCTTAACCATTTTTCGAGCTAGTATATCTGATGTACCCCAAAATGCGACAAATCACCATTAAATTATGTGCATAAAAGAGCGTTTGTTTTTTAAAAAGCGACAAATGCCATCCATCTTTCTTACCAGAACACAAAATATCCATTTCAACCAATGAGCACTGTCATGCTGCCTTTCCCATTAAGTAAGGTGATGGCGCATGCTGTATGAATATATCGCGTTTTAAAAAAAGTCATGGATATGTTGCCTTTTAACAACAAAATAATTTCATATCACATTTTGTACAACAAATCAACTAAAAGCATTTCAGCCTTTGCTGCCATTCTCTTTGATTTTAGATTCTTAATATATTTCAACTTTGTATGCAAGTGTTTATTTAATCTTTGAGGATGAAAGTTTTTCTCATAACCAACATAATGGATATATTGCATTTTGCTCTGAAACCGTTCATTTACTTCCAACTTCTGCGCAGTGCTCTCTTTGTTTTAGTTACATGTTTTTCATTGTCATATATATGTATAAATATTATATATATATATATATTTTTTAAGAAGAACCTGGTGAGAAGTCGACTAAAGTGGGCTGGACATGTGGAGCAAATAGAAGAACAGTTGACAAAGAAAGCAAATGCCCGGAGAATGGAAGGGAAATGGAGGTGAGGATGACCTAAACTGTGATTGGAGGATTGTCTAGAGAGAGATTTGGATGGATTAAAGAATGAGAGTGAAATATAGAGGGGAGTGGAGACAGCTGGTGGAGACAGCAGCGCAAGAGCAGTGGGGGAAAAAAAAGAGAAAATGGTAATTGACGATCAGTATTGAGGCCTCCCCCCGACATAACGGGAAACAAGAGGAGAACAACAGTAATATATATTTAGGAACTAAACGAGTGACGAAATAGAGGAGAAAGAGGAACAAACCAGCTCGAGCCACGGTACGATGCAGTTGTGGTGGTAGAGGTGATTGCAGGGCAGCTGGCGCACCTCCTCATCCAATATCAGGTCCTCCATACACACGCTGCACTGCACATTGTGATCTGAATGACAACATCAATATCAGGTCCTCCATACACACGCTGCACTGCACATTGTGATCTGAATGACAACATCAATATCAGGTCCTCCATACACACGCTGCACTACACATTGTGATCTGAATGACAACATCAATATCAGTTCCTCCATACACACGCTGCACTACACATTGTGATCTGAATGACAACATCAATATCAGGTCCTCCATACACAGGCTGCACTACACATTGTGATCTGAATGACAACATCAATATCAGTTCCTCCATACACACGCTGCACTGCACATTGTGATCTGAATGACAACATCAATATCAGTTCCTCCATACACAGGCTGCACTACACATTGTGATCTGAATGACAACATCAATATCAGGTCCTCCATACACAGGCTGCACTGCACATTGTGATCTGAATGACAACATCAATATCAGTTCCTCCATACACACGCTGCACTACACATTGTGATCTGAATGACAACATCAATATCAGGTCCTCCATACACAGGCTGCACTACACATTGTGATCTGAATGACAACATCAATATCAGGTCCTCCATACACACGCTGCACTACACATTGTGATCTGAATGACAACATCAATATCAGGTCCTCCATACACACGCTGCACTGCACATTGTGATCTGAATGACAACATCAATATCAGGTCCTCCATACACACGCTGCACTACACATTGTGATCTGAATGACAACATCAATATCAGGTCCTCCATACACACGCTGCACTACACATTGTGATCTGAATGACAACATCAATATCAGGTCCTCCATACACAGCTGCACTACACATTGTGATCTGAATGACAACATCAATATCAGGTCCTCCATACACACGCTGCACTACACATTGTGATCTGAATGACAACATCAATATCAGGTCCTCCATACACACGCTGCACTACACATTGTGATCTGAATGACAACATCAATATCAGGTCCTCCATACACACGCTGTACTACACATTGTGATCTGAATGACAACATCAATATCAGGTCCTCCATACACACGCTGCACTACACATTGTGATCTGAAGGGTAACACCAACATAATCTCACTGCAACCTACCTACTTGATGTAATTACAACCAAATAAATCAATTACAGCATAATTTCAAAACAATTACAATTTACAAATACTGCATTTTGCCTGCAATCAACTACAATCTACTATTACATAACTGGACCTAGCATTGGTATAACAACTGAACAACATATCATTCCAGAACTATTGTCACAGAGCTTATGACATGACCAGTACAGAATAATGCATAACCAATCTCTTGCTGACGATGTTCAGGCAGCATTGATCACCTTAGCCTCGTTTACCCACATTCTGTTATGCTGGCTGTTTGTCGTTCCTACGATGGTCTAGGGACACTGCCATTCTCATACCCTGAATCAAGGTAACCAATGAAATTGACTTTTGATAAGAATTTGTTTAGTTCATACAAAGCATCATGAACAAACTCTTAATGTCGATTATGTTCACACACGTCACACACAAATATAAAACCGAACTACAAACAATAATATCCAGGTCGGAGATTCATATCCAATAATTGTCAACTTTTTCGAACACTTATTCGTGGGTGCTTTTTATTTTCTGTAAACCATTAGCAAGGTAATTGCATTATCTAAAACATTGCATTAAATATATTTTAATTGTGCACATACGGACACAACTGCCAAAATTAAGTGATGCCATCTGACGATAGCAGTCATGTGTCAACAGACTCTCTTTTCCAGTGAAGTCACACAGCCGGGAGAGAATCGGTTCAACCGAGTCTGTGACAACCTACCTACTTCCGTTTGTGTGACCTTCACCTTGGGCAATGCTTGTATTTGTTGCTCTTCAGCAGGCGGGGGGCCCGTCCCCTCCAACTGATTCAGCAACTACAAACCAGATGAGAATGGCCATGTAAGTGTCCACATAGTATGGTTAAGGTGGCTCCGGCAGTTGATTTACTTACATTTTTCTTAATAGAACATTAGTAGGTGTTGTAATGAACGAGTGTACTATAAAAAATACACGGTACTAGCCCCATATGTCAGTTTGACTACGAACATTCCACAAACATAAATCCGTTCACCATGAACATGGATCACATAGCCTGGTTATTCTCAAACCTGCAAGCTGTTAAACAACACAACAATCCAATTCTGTTTGGTCTGGTGTAGTGTTTAATGTTTTTTGGCAAAGTCTGAGAATTTTTTCAGTTTATCTTCAAAACATTTATTAAATTTATTTAATTCAAAATAAGATTAAAGGTGAATGGAACTTATTCAAAAATTCTAAGTACATGCGACAGTGTTTAGCAAAAATGCACAATTAAACATAAATAATTTTTAGTGAAAAGCACTTGAGGTTGGTACCAGTTGCTAATGTTGCAAAATCGACAGAGCAATTTTCATGCAAACCAATGTGTGAATAATATAACTACAAGAGCTAGCAAAAACTTGGGTCGATTGTCCAGAAACTCACAAACTGGCCTTTTCAAGCTATGTACCCTTCAAAGTCCCCTGTTTAGATAAAACAACAGCAGACTCGTAAAAGAAATAATAATCTACGTTAGTTTCAATATCAAAAGATATTGTATACATACCCGGTTCCCTTCACCTTTAAAGTGGCAACCAATGCAAAAACATACCACTCGGCGACAAGTATCTTAGAATTTAGGCCTAGTTAGGTTAAGTAAAATTTCAGAAATTTAATGAAATGTCCAAGGCCATGGAAGCACAACGCACACTCAAAACCTTTTCCTGACTCTGTACACATGCAGTACTGGCATTGGGCAAATGAATGTCAAGGTTCTAGAATAAAAGATCTCTGCAGTATAATGTGTCCTTTTAACAGCCTTATCAAATGAGATTCTATTTATAAAGTTAACATACTTTCTACATTTATACAAACTTAAGGTGCTTTCTTCAGGAACTGAGTTGAGAGATTTAGTTCTACGTTACTGATAATAGTTATCTAGTCCTATGAATAACCAACCTGTGTGATAATGTTATCTAGTCCTCCTGATCCCCATGCATAATCACCAGGATTCCCGTGAATGTTCAGAATCGTGCCACTGTAACAAAATGTGACAATTGCATTCACACAAATTCCAGTCAGTAGCAAGATACATGCGTGGGGCATCGCAGTGTCATCACCATTATGTTAAAACTCTTAAAAACTAGTGCTATGATGGAAATACATCACTCAACAGTAAAGACAAAGGGTTGCATGGGTCTCATATTCATAGACCAAAAAAGCCTAGTGTTGGTTTAAACCACCCCTACTCCTCTCTCTGTGTGGTGTGGGAACTAAGGTAATATACATGTGTGACCTGGCACAGCAAAATGGGTATTAAGTTGCAAAATTGAGAAATCAAGCGGTGTGTCTTCTTGACGGATACCTCATTTATTGAAATACCTTCATTAGTTTTAAATTAATCGCTAAAAGTGAAACTTTATAAAAATGACGTTTTGAGAAAATGTTGACTTGTATAGTCTGTTGTTTTTTAATATGGGGGTTCGTAAATACATGTGCTTTAACGGTTTGGGATTATGTGGGGAGGAAAATAAACTGGATATCAAAAAATATGATTATAAGGTATGCATCTCTACCAAAATCACAAAATTGATGGAACATGACGTAGCAACTACATCTGACTCGTGTGATTTAATATCCGGTTCACTGCGGCGGATCATATCTTGCCAATGTCAATACGACATGTATATAAAAAATAGAATTGCACACACAAAAAGGAAGCGTTTAACAGTATTGAATTCTCCAGATGTACAAAAACTGCCACATTGTTTTGATCATGACAATATAAACTATCCAGTATATTTTAAAATACAATTGAACTGATGTCACATGGTTACAAAGCCATTACACACCACACTGTGATATGGTGTCAATGTGCATTAATACAAGTTTCACCAACTGGATGGCGCCACCATAACTCTGTTCTTGCAAAATGTGGTCAAGACCAAACCAACTCCCACCATTATGTAATGCTGAACAGTTTTTGCAGCACTGTCAACTGATGTGACCATATATGAAGAGTTTCAGGGTCAAACCTGATCAATGCTAACTGAAGCGTACTTTTTGCTGGGAAATTTTTTAGAACTGATATGTCCAACAAACTTTCAACTCTTGCCATCAGTCGCTGTGATTTCTGTTATCGAGATATTCCAATATCATGAACAAGTTTAACCTCTGAAGATGAAGCACAGAAGTTATTTTTGTCAAAAACAAAAAGGGGTAATTCACGTTTTGGTCTGACACCCTTTATTTGTAGACTAGGGCGGGGTTGTTGTTTGTACTTACAAGGGTGTTCCCAATAGTCCACCCCCTCCGCCGGACGGTCCAATGATGTGTACGGCACCAGTCAACCCACCTAGTAAGTTCTCCAGGAACCTGTAATCAAAACACAACTGCAAGTCAGATTGGTGCCTTCCTATAACCTGACATCCTGCTCATATTTGCCACACTAACATTCTTATAAGCTCATAAGCACAATTTTTGTTTTTAAATCGATTTGTTCCTTTAACTTTTAAGGTGACTGCATCAGCTATCATATGCTTCTTTTGAATTAATCATTTATAATATAAATTTTGAAGATAAACTTACAATTTTTTTCTCAGAGTTTGCCTAAGACACTAAACAATACTCCAGACCAAAAAGAATTGATTTTTTATGTTGTTTAGAGATATTTAAATGTGTTTAAAGACAATAAAAAAATATGTAAAAAATCACCCTAAAATGGTATTTTATTTCATTTTGAGAAACTCAAAAGAAAAATGTGTATGGTTGTAAGTATAAACATATTATTGACATTCACACAGGTTTTTTGGTAAACAAATGCATATTAAGTTTGATACAGATTCATAAACATTTTGCTACAATATTGAAAGACAACAAAAATCCGTACTGCATTTCTGGCCACACATAAAAACATCCCGTGCAATTTTGGGTAAACACAAGTTGAGTTCATATGCCAAGTTGTGGCTTTGTAAGTATTGTAGTTTTTATAAAAAAGTTACATTAAGTAATACTTCCTGGTTGTTGCTGATAATATAAGTGTCACCAGATGCTTGTTTTTTGCTTAGAAATGTGACTTTTTACTGGCATGTGGCTTATTTCAACACGATTTGACAGACACTTCTATTACTGAGATTTCGCCCCAAGGTTTTCCCGCCAAGTTGTCTCATGATATTGTGTTACGAAAGGCCACGTCTTGAACTTGTTGTGGTAGACAGGATTGATTGACACCTGCTGGGGTCAGTCATGTGTCATTGCAAATGGCAGCTGAGGTCGGGCATTATCGGAGAATAAACAAAACTACCGCCAGTATTTGGTGATTTGACAGTGTGATGCATTTAGGTAATTATAATACAACAGCATAGTGGCATGAGAATAACCAGACTATATGATCTGCATTCATGGTGAACGAATTTATGTTTGAACTGGGCTGACGCACACGTGATCGTCACTATGGAAACATCGTCAGTTTCCAAGAATCTGAAAAGGGACTTTCCACAGACATACTAAAAATGCTAGTTTTTAAAGGACGGATTGGTGACATATGGCGCTAGTTCCTTGGTTTTTTTAATAGTACACACGTTCATACTGACACCTACTAATGTTCTATGAAGAAAAAGTAAAGAAATCAACTGACATGATACCCATCCCAGTTACCTTAAGAGGACACATACTGCGAGTTTAAGTTTTTGATGTTTTTTTAGTTAAAATAAATTTTTAGCACCCAAAAGGTGTAATTCACACATCTGAATAATAAAAATATGTGTATGCACACATTTTATAGTAAAAAACCTCCTGAATAGTAAAAAAATATGTAAAAATAAACACAAAAGTTTGTTTTGCCATTTTCTTAGAATTCTGTTTTTAGTCAATGCACAAATTTCACGCAGATCCTGAGAGAAAACTGTAAGACATATCAACTCCAAATTTTTAGTACAAACACTTCAAGACATGCACTATAAACTATCAAGAGGGATTTTGCATATCCACCAGTCTCCATTTTACCTCCATACACATTCATGCACCCTATCTAAAATAAGAAATTTGATCTACCGTTTTCCAAAAATTATTTCTGACATAAACTGTTTGGAGAATAAAAATTCTTCTTGACAGTTTGTAGGTACATGCATTTAAAATAGATGTAGCCTATTTTGCATGTTGTAGCACCATGCATTGTTTTGGGATTTGTGCATGAAAAAGGGTTCCAAAAAATAAATGGCTGCCATTTCCATGGCACACACATGTCCAAATAAAAAAGTCCACTTGTTTTATCAATTTTGTATCAGCGTGTGTCCCCAACAGTGATCTTTTACGTAGACTGAAAACTGGCAACACCATTATGTGCCATCGGGACATTTTCGCTGGTGTGTCACAGAAATAATGTTCTCTGTAATACGGTGGCATCTTTACATTTTTAATAAGCTCCCTAAATTTAACAGCAGATTCTGTTTAACGATGGATTTTTCTTTTGAGTTCATCTTAGTGAAGCAGTCCCAGAGTATATAAATGCTTTCAAATATCTTTGAGTAGGTTATTTTTACACACACTTATAACAATTATATTTTTAAAGGAAAATATGGATGCATTTATATGTACCCATTAGTCCACCATGAAGCCTGACTGGCTGTTGTTGATTGCTGGCGCACCATCACTGGTCACAGCAATGTGTATGATTTGTCACTCACAACTCTTTTGTGGATTGCCATTTAATGTGTACTACATTGTGTTTTTAAGAGTGACCTTCAGCCATTAAAGATTAGCCATATAAATGGAATAATGCAGGAAACAAATATAAAATAATACTAATAAACTGATCTTATTTAGTGCTGTTATCTGTCTTTGACAAGGCTCATGATGCTTAATACATTTACTGGAGCAAGCAGTTGGCAGCAGCTATTGCAGGTCACTCCGCTGTATGACTGAGAACCTCGCTATAGACAGTGGTGGATATTTGTGAGTAGTCTTCATGCATTAATTGCAGTGTGGCTGAATGCTTCCCAGAGATGTCGAGATGGTGTTCGATTGAATAGGTCTGCCAGTAAAGTGTAAAGTGCTTTGAGTAGTCCTGAGGACTATATAGCGCTATATAAGAACTTACCTTTACCTTTTAGTGCACCTGTTCTCTACATAAAAAAACATATTTATATAAATGTCTTCATAACCACTCAAATTGTTTAAGTTACAGTAGCGCTGTCTAGCCACTCACCCATGTAGTACCTGCCCCTCCGTGTTCCGATTCCTCCGGTGAATCGTCACGAACGTCGGTCGTTGGCCGGTGAAGATATTTGTTGGAGGTCCGACACTGACGCCGCCAATGTCATCAGTGTCGTCATTAGGTCCGTCTACAGTTGGGGGTGGACGTAGCAGGTCAGTACCCCGCAGAAACAATGCCTGGGGGCAGTTACATTACAATGTCACGAAATACTTAGTTTCCTTTCTTGTGCTACTATCACATAGCTAGGGCATGTAATAGTTAAACATGTTTTCATCTGAACTATTTATAGCGTAATATACAAATATATATGTACGTATACAGTGCAGCCTCACTATTACGATCACTTCAGGGACTGGACGCAAGTGACCTAAACAGCGACATGACCGTATTAGTGGGACTAATATCCTATACTTTACTGAATGCGGAAATAATTTGGGACTGTCACAGGGTGACCTTAATTGCGAGGTGGCTGTATTACCGAGATGACTGCAAAGTTGGGTTCCACTGTATTTGCATAAATATTCACACAAAACATAACTATCATGTCTATGGGTTTTTTAATAAAAAAATGGGCGATGAGGCCCTGAAGTCCTTTGGACTATGTGACCCCGGCTGACCAAATGTGATAAGTCAGAAAAATTGTAACATTTTTTTCTTTCATTCTTGTAAAGGTTGGGTAGGGTGCTTTACGTGGTTTCAAAAATTATGACTCTGCTACAAAACATGGCGAAGTTCTGGATCATTGAACATGATTGGGGACAAAAAGTGAAAATGAAGAAAATGGCTGTTTTACATTATATATGCAAATGGACTGCATGGAAATACTGAAAAATTTGGCACACAGTATAGTATGTATGTTATGTTGCAATGATACACTGGAAGTACAAATGTGCTGCTACAAAAATTTATCAAGTTATGCCAGATTATGTCTTTATGTGTAATCAAAATTATAACACAACATGACTGAAGGTTTTGCATATGCACATGGATAACATGGAAATATTGAGTGTATGGCATTCAAAGTTGGCTTATAGTATGCATGTTATTAACGTATAATGCCATGATACACTAGAAATTAGGTGCTTAGCTAATTATATCTTATATGGGTAACAGTACAAAAGGTGTATGACATCAGAATGTCTCACCCCAGTGCCTACAATGCCTGAAGCTCACTAAGCACTCAGTCTACCACACTGGGCAATAAGTAGCCCAGCCCTGGCCACACAAAGATTGACTAACAATAAAACAATAAACTGTGGCCATGAGTGACCACTCCAGCCAGTGGCTCACTGACCACACACTGACCTAAATTCAGTGCCAACAGTGGACACACTGCCCTTTGTCCTGTGCTAAGTGATGATAATTACGAACCAGAATTAGAGTTAAATTTCCTATATGATATCATTAAGAAATTAAACACATCTCACATGTCCTCCATGCAGCAATTACACACTGATTGGTTGACACAGTTTTCAGAAATATATCAACATTCTTCTAAATACGATATCAATATACACTAGATGCTGTTCTATTACGACACAAACCAAGAGGACAGCTGTGAACAGTTCAAAAACCAAACTATAAAACAAAAACTTAACAAGCTATCTACATTCGGTTTTCCCGCTGAATTGCACATGGTATACATATAAATCTTGCAATATGTCACATGGAAAATGTTTGTCTAGTAATTTCTGAAGTAGTATTTAACACAACATTAACACTAATGTAAGTCTCTCAGCCAGCCCAGTGATCAGAGATAGGGTGTCAGCTATCCAGTTATAGAGATCAGTGGCCCAGGCCCAAATCAGGCAAGGGTGGAATAAAATTGCAGACAATTTGGCTAGGTGGAGAAGTACCAGAGTTAGGGTGGAATGGACTGAGTGATACGCCCGATACAAGGGGAAGGAGACACAGTGCCATACCTCTGCTAATTGTGCTGCAGGATCAACATCGGTGTCTGGCAGATCATCACTACAGCAGAAGACCACTACTTGTCACTAGCAAACAGTAACCTGCAACTGTGAACTGAAGCAGGTAAGATTATCACCTGTGCACAACGTCAGAAAACACACGACACAATGACAGACATATATGCAAAACAGACTTGGTGTGAAATACAGTTGTTTTTTATCAAGTACGTTTCTTTTAAATGTTAAATACATACAAATTTCACGAAATACAAACACTTTTAAAATGTCAAATAACACAAAGTTCAGTTCAGGTGTGCTATATCAGTAATATATTGTTACACACTGCAGTGTTTCCCCTGGTATATAACAATCGAGGCGGGCCATCTTTTCGTTTTTCTATGCCGCCTCGCCCAAAATATGCCGAAACTGCCGCCTCATAGATATTTCATATGCCCTTTTTTCATTTTTTCATGGTATATTCAGCGTCGGCGAGCCGCACGTAATAACACCACAAAGTCACTTATATTCCTGCAAAATCGCAGATTTGTAGCAACATCGTTTAGCCGTCATTGGAGAACGTGAAAGATATCACTTGTCAGTTGTCCAATCACTGACTATTCCTGCGGGATCCCCGGTGTCTCCAATGGTGACACCTTGCAGAGTTTCGACATACTAGAAATCTAGACATTCATGTAAAATGGTGCCCAAACGTTAACTTGCGTTTTGGTTTATGACTGTGGTGGGGTGAAAACCGTGCAGGATGGCACTACGTCACTTGTCGACACTTGTGTCGAATGCGGACTCTTTTGAAGCCCAAATAAAAACCATGCATTATCCTATTAATTAATCCTATTCACTAGTCGGCATTCGTATCGAATCCAGACCCTGTTGAAGCTCAAATAGCGACCCGGTTTGCGCTAGTCTGTGCCGCTGTGGCCGTGCGTTACCGCACAGCGCGCATAAAAAGAGAGATATATAGCAGCGTATGTTGACACAAACCAGGGCGCTATTTACGCCTCAAATGGACGTAAGACGCAATATTCTTAAAGATAAATATGCCTAGGATAATGTTGAATGATGGAACTAGTGTATCTCACTGAGTCTGAGGTATCAAATTTAAGCAAAACTCAAGCGGCAAAATCAATGACAAAGTGGGTCCGGATTCGATGTGCAAACAAACTTTTGGGAAAATTGATTTGAGTGAAATATTTACGAATATAAACCATCGAAGTTCACATCTCATAAAAAAATGCCTACTACCCAAAACCGTGTATACTAACGGGTTATCAATAACTTGGGTTAAACAATGATATGTTTGCACAGCAATTGGATGTATTAAACAACTTATACTGTTTTATAAAAAGGACACAATTTGAGAAACATTCTTGCGATTAATAGAAACCTACTTTTTGGCATTCCAGAAATGACTGTTTAATTAATTGTATAGCATTCTAGCAAACAAATAAAATATAATCTTTTGAACATAAACCACCAATTTACCATAATATTATGATATTAAAATAATTTAAAGGTGATGATGAAAGAGTCTTCAGATGATACCACTGGATGCTTCCCAGAGAAGTCGAGATGGTGTTCGACTGAACAGGTCTGCCAGGGAGTAAAGCTATATAAGAACTTACCGTTTACTTTTTATTGACTCTGTCAGCGAGGTAACAAGGCCTAGGGTTAGTGCAAGAAAACATAACCATAACCAAGTACCAGTGGTCAAGTGGAAACCACACCTCTACTGAGTAGCAGTGGTAAAATGGAAACCACACCTCAACATGATGAAACAATCATGATTACTGACTTTTATCAATCAAGATTACTACATTTACGAGTAGTGTCTTGTTTTATATCTTCCCCTCTATATTCAAGAGTAAATGTTAAAACATACCTCAGAATGCACCATTTTAAAGCTAGTTTTTAAAAAATCTCAGGACCCCTCTAGCAATGCTTCGCGCCTGCGGCGCTTGTATACCCTACCCCTACCCCTACCACCTCGCCCATCATTTCACCCAGGGGAAACACTGCACACAATAAGATTATGTAGAAATGATCGCATTACACTTGAAATGTGACATTGATAATTTTGACAGAACTCGAAAAACACTTCTAACTGAACATGATACTTATGGTTGCAAGATACTACTATAACTGTACTAAGGCTGCAGTGTGAGAAAAATCACAGATGATAAATGGGAACAATTAATTTACCCTAAACCAGTTTTCTTCTAGTGACTACATTACATTAATCCACTTTATACTGGCCGACACATATTACAAAGCAAAAAAAACCTACATTAATTAACACATCTTCCATCCAGAATGTGAGGTTACATTTGGAAAGATGTATAACCTAGAGTGGTCTGAGAGACTAGAGAACTGCATTTTACCAGAGAACTGACGACGTGAATACCTTGAGCTTAGAGACAAGCTCACTAACAACAGTGAAGAAGACTTACAGTGGAGACGTCTCCAGTTGTTCAATGAAGCCATTGTGACATCGAGGACATGTGTAATTCTACAACACCAACGGACGAAATCTCTTAAATGAGCATCTTCACTGCAGGTGAATAGAAGTAGGTCTAACAAAATGAAACAAAAGTACAAGTAGTCATGGAACTTTTCCACAAGTTGATGCCAGTTTCCACCAACGAAACTGGCAGAAACCTCTGGGCAAAGCTGTCTCAAATAAATCGCATATAGTCAGTCACGTGCACAATTTCTGCAGCATTTTTATATTTTGCTGCATCTCACATTAGATACGTCTTTAGTCAGATATATCGGTCACTGGGAGCAAGGGGCATCTATAAATTTGCAACAAAGTAATTTGTGTAACATTTTTTTAAATGGGCCAAGAGGCCCTGAAGTCCTTTGGATACGTCGATATGTGACTCCGGCTGACCAAATGAGTGATAAGTCGAAAAAATTGTAACATTGTTTTCTTACATTCTTGTAAAGGTTGGGTAGGGTGCTTTACACGGTTTCAAAAATTATGACTGCTACCAAAATTGGCAAAGTTATGGAGCATTGAACATGGTAGGGGTCAAAAAGTGAAAATGAAGAAAACGGCTGTTGAAGTTTTATATTATATATATGCAAATGGATTGCATGGAAATATTACATGCATAACATTCAAATGGGGCACACAGTATGTAATATGTATGTTATGTTGCAATGATACACTGGAAGTACAAATGTGCTGCTACAAAGACTTAGCAAGTTATGCCAGATTATGTCTTTATGTGTAAAACTAAGAGGACAGATTATTTGAGCGCAAAAGGTAGACTAAAGAAAATAAAAAATGACGAAGCTAATGCAGAGTTAAGAAAATTGACTAGTGGGTATAAATGCTTTATAAAACAAATATCAAAATGTTACCATAAACAGTTACATGAAAACTTGCGCAAACTAAAACATAGCAAGCCTGCAGAATACTGGGATATACTTAATAAAGCAACAGCAGTGAAAAATGTGGAAATATTTCACTGGATAAGTATATGAACCACTTTGAAAAACTAAGTTAAAAACCTGCAAGTGAAACTGCAGCTAGTGAGATACCTTTTGATCCAAGAAAGATTTCCCAGTCAAACGAACACATAAACAGACCATTCACACAAAATGAGGTACTAATGCACACAAAAAATTAAAAACAAAAAGGCATGTGGTATTGATAATGTTTTAAATGAATACTTAAAAAAAACAGGGCCAGGCTGTGTCAGCCTTCTTCTCATGTGATGTAGAGGTACAGCAAGGCGAAAACTTGTCTCCTTTGTTATTTGCGATTTACCTGAATTTTGAACACTGTTAGTCATAATTATAAGGGACTTGACATGGCAGCTGGTGACATTTACAACAACCTTAGTAATGATGATGTAGACATTTTCTTGAAAATGTATGTTCTACTATATGCTGATGACACTAGAATGATTCAATCAAATACAGATTTCTTGTGTATAGCGGAACTATGTACACTTTTCTAATGGTTGACATTTGGTTGTTTCAGATGTCAACTATATTGTGAATCTGTAATTATTAGTCTATATTGATACAATTGATTTACATAGTACCATGTCTACACAAGGCATGGCAAGTGTAAACAGAACAATAGAATGTATTTGATATCAATAAAGTGTAGGATATTTCACTCTAGTTGTCCAGAATATTAAGTTTCTGCATCTTTAACCAATAGACACCACAGTGACACCATTTTATAATAATTAAATGAACATCAAAATAAATACAACTTGCAAAGAGAGAAAATCAACAGTTTTGAAGATACAGTTTAAAAGCTGCAGGCAACTGAGTCTAACAGGGGTCAAAATGAGTCTGCTCTGCTTGTGACCAATTAAAGATTAGTCAAGTTCTCAATGGAACAGTAGCACTAGGCTAGTGGAGTGATGCTGCTGGCTGTTTCTAGCACATTACACAAAATTACTCTTTTGGGGGGTGGTCTCAAGGGCCCTTCTAACGATTCAATCAAATGCAGATTTCTTGTGTATAGTGGCAGCATCCTAAGATACATCTATGCAAAATTAGAAAAAAAAGTTGCTGAACAGTTTCTGAGATACGGCAGCTAACGGCAGACGCAGAATGATAGCAATAGTCCCTTGGACCTTCGGCCCAAAGGACTTAAAAGTGTAAAGAAAATCAATGGTTTGGTGTCAGGATTGAACCGGCATCGCCCGTTTACAAAATAAATGACAAGAAACTAACGTGTTTACCAACTGAGATAGCAGCACCGACAGAAAGTCACTGACTGATTTAAGCTGTTATGATAAATTGTACAACTCCTCATTCATACATCGATATTCTAGTGATATTATGAGATTATACACATTATTTTCTATAGCTGGATACAATATATGCTTGCTATGTATGTTTATTGGTGTAGATTATCTCCCGTTGGTTGCATTCGATATAATTATTCTGAAAACTCGACGAAATCTAGTCAACTTGTAGGCTCATTCGCATTCATTGTTTTTAATAAAATTGGATTCATGTGGAATCATAAGATAACTGCTTGTTCCTTTATGATGACATCGGAATATTGCAGAATAACTCATTCTGATGCTTGTTTCGACCTAAAAGCTATCCTTGTAAACATGCTCTGAATGCATGGAAAGGGTCGGCCTACTGCGAGTGTGGGTCATATGTGACGTTACGATACCACGTGATCGCCTAGCTCATTAAATTTTTATTTTCCGCGGGAATCACTACACAGACGGGTTTAAAATCGGATTTTAGCTAATGCCTTGTTTTTATTTCCTTTAAATATGTAAAGTTTGCTAATTTGTTATAGTTTTGTTAGTGATTTTGCAAATTGTGGCAATTAAATGTGTTCTAATGAAACAACTTATATGTGCTATATTGTAAGTGGCATTAAAATGTGAATTACATGCTTTGAACAAAAAATATACCTTGTTACATACAAATTAGGAATTCTCATTCAATGTTCGATATGTTTGATCATGCGTCCGATCGCGTGCCCGACCGCACCTCGTAGCATGTCGGGAAAAATTTGGACTGGGAAAAATTTGATTCTGGGTGAGGCCCTGATGGACATCAAATATAAATGGTCCATTTGATGATGTACTAGGCAGAAACAACAGGTGGTGATATTTCCATCAAAGTCACCAGATTGCTAGCCACCAATAAGGTCAACATAATCACAAATACGGGTTCACATAGAAATCTTCTAAATTAATATAATATGTGTATTAATAGTTCACGTGTAACAAGGTTGTACAGGTAACAACTGAAGACACCAAACTTACCTTCACTGTACATTGCTTGCTGTTTTTGTACTTACTTAATTATAAAGTTACTTACTTACATTATCTTGAAAGATGATACAGTGTTGCAGTTGTCAGGAGGGATGCATGGTTGCATGTGTAAAATCTATTTGAGGACACGATAAATACATAAACTCCCTATGACATGTTTGGTACATTTCAAATGCAGTATTGTTAAATTCACTGCTGATGTAATAATGTATATATGATGCCCTTTCTGTGAGATAAGTGTAAAGCAAGTGGTATCCTAAAAATATGGATATATGTATGTGGTTGAAAGTGTAGCCAATGTGGACACCACATGTTACATAAATGCAACCACAAGTTTGCAGCCCCCTATCAGTGCTACACATGGTATCCAAGGCCTCACCCAGAGATCCGTCCTCTGGACGGGTATATTCATAAATTGCGTTTTTTGGACGGGGTCAAATTGATTGTGGACGGGTCCGTCCATGTCGTATTTTTTGCGCGGGCTAGCCCGTCCATGCCATTTTTATGATGTCATTGAAACTGCCGCAAAGCCAGTTACAAAATCTACGGACTGGTTTTAAAAATTGCCCACCCGGATTGCCTGGCCAGCTCCCTGACACACGCCAGGCCTCGACATGCTAAGATAATTGTCACCTACCCACTAGCAGCGACTTGCTAGGCCTAGGGTAATTGTTACCTACCCACTAGCGGTGGCTCCTTGAAAGGCACCCGACACTTGCCTATATCTATGTAGATTAAATAATCCTATGTGAGGTCAACACCAGGGCAGGGAGATACAATAAGCACCTGCCGATTACGACGCATTCTTGGAAAACGAATGGAATTCCGTGTAATCAACATTTCAAAACGGGATTTGTGTTTTTGAATGGAAACTCAGTAAATGCTAAAAGAGTAGAATCACCAACACCATAAACGATACTGACTTTATTGATTACTACGCAACGGTATTCGTTTATTTTTGTGAATTTATGACGATTTTTAAAACGGGCATGGCAAATCTTTACGAGTGTGGTGGCGCCTGTGCTACCTCATGAGTCGTGTCAACCAAAGGCAAAGACTGTGTATCAATATAAGACGGTGCAGCACGCGCTATTTCCATTCTTCAAAGTACGTAAGTGGAGCGGATAGTCCGCCATTCTGGAGGCACGCCAAGCCAGAACATATGCATTGACGCACATGGTAACCTCCCATATGGCGGGCAAAAACTCCAATTGTGGACTGCCATGATTTCGCTCAGTGACGCCACCTGTCTAAATATAGGCTCCTTGACCTTGGTATCAACCGACGTAAACAGGGACACGGGCGAAAGGCGCTAACATAAACCGCATTGCGATCGTTGTCTAGCTGTCCGCTATGCGCATTGAAGACATGTTGCTAATTAAATGTAATTGTCACATCGGTATAACATGAGTGTACATATTCCTGTTTCGAACACAAAACTTGAAGGCATAACAACAGCCTAGGTTACGCTGGCTCAAAGTGATATTCCCTGCATTTTGTAGTTCTAACAAATTCCGTTAGATGGCATCATATATAGCGCTAGCTAAAATGAAACAACATCAGTGATTTGAACATTCATAATTCTTAACATGACTGCTTGTGTAAATTACATTTGTTAATGTATATATTAAATAAAATAAAAATAAGGCATTAGCTAAAATCTTTTTTCCATGTGTACACAAAGTTTAACATTGTCTGTAACATTTGACAACATTAAACAAATAGAGAAAAATACATTTGTAGCATAAATTCGATTTTAAGCCCGCCTGTGAAGCGATTCCCGCGGAAAATGAAATTTTAATGAGCTAGGCGATCACGTGGTATCGTGACGTCACTTATGACACACTCGCATCAGGGCGACCCTTTCCATGCATTCAGAGCATGTTTACAAGGATAGCTTTTGGGTCGAAATGAGCGTCAGAACGAGTTATTGTGCAATATTCCGACATAATACAAACACTAGTCATCATAAAGGAACAAACATTTATCTTACGGTTCCACATGAATCGAATTTTATTCAAAACAACGAATGCGAATGGGCCTACAAGTCGACTAGGTTTCGCCGAGCTTGGGCTCGTTTTCAGAATAATTATATCAAATGCAACCAACGGCATAATTGCACTAGAATATCAATATATGACGGAGTTGTACAATTTATTATAACAAGTTAAATCAGTCAGAAAGTTTCTGTTGGTTCCGCTAGCTCAGTGGGTCGGCGCGTTGGTTTCTTGTCATATATTTTACAATCGGGCGATGCCGGTTCAATCCTGACAGCATGCAAACCTTTGATTTTCTTTACACTTTTTTGTTTATGTTTTCACGAAGTAATATAAACAAAATCATTTTATACTATAATGCAGTTTGTAAATATTTTTTTTATTTTTTTAGTAATTATTTATTCGCCACAAAAATGAAAATATGGTCATTATATATAACGATGTTTCTAAATTGTATTTATCCAGACAGATCTCAATCTGTTTTCACATATATAATTACAATATATTACCGTACAATATATTTACAATTAATAAATTATATATCCATTACATTATATTTGTTTGAATAAATAAAATTTAGAAACATCGTTTTATAATGACCATATTTTCATTTTTGTGGCGAATAAATAGTTACTACAAAAATAAAAATTATTTACAAACTGTGCATTATAGTATAAAATGATTTTGTTTATATTACTTCGTGAAAACATAAACAAAAAAGTGTATAGAAAATCAAAGGTTTGCATGCTGTCAGGATTGAACCGGCGTCGCCCGATTGTAAAATAAATGACAAGTAACCAACGTGCCTACCCACTGAGCTAGCAGGACCAACGGAAACTTTCCGACTCATTTAAGTTGTTATGATAAATTGTACAACTCCGTCATATATCTATATTTTAGTGATATTATGAGATTATACACGTTACTTTATGTAGCTGGATACAATATGTTTGCTATATATGTTTATTGGTGTAGATTATCTCCCATTGGTTGCATTCGATATAATTATTCTGAAAACGAGCCCAAGCTCGGCAAAACCTAGTCGACTTGTAGGCCCATTCGCATTCGTTGTTTTGAATAAAATTCAATTCATGTGAAACCGTAAGATAACTGCTTGTTCCTCTATGATGACTAGTGTTTGTATTACATCGGAATATTGCACAATAACTCGTTCTGACGCTCGTTTCGACCCAAAAGCTATACTTGTAAACATGCTCTGAATGCATGGAAAGGGTCAGCCTGATGCGAGTTTGAGTCATAAGTGACGTCACATCTCGGCATCCCGAAAAGCGCACCAAAAATATGCATATTCGAAAATGTCCGGATGCACACCATAAAATGTGGAATTTCTAATTCAATGAATTATTTTTTTTTTTTGGCTTGGTGGACTTGGAAATAGATAGCAGGATGTAATATAACATGAATTCGAGCAATAGATGTTTTTATTCCCTTTAAGCCCTGCTGCATGAGGAACAACCAGACATTTATGTTATTGTGTGACAGGAATTATTGTATTATCTAAATTTATTATGTACGCTTGTTATTGTGTTGCAAATATTTCACAAATGTTATTAGAAAAGTAAACAGTATTATTTAGATGCAGAGATCATAATGTTGTGATATTTTAAATATTACTTTTCTTAACAGAAATGGGCTTCTTTTTTTACTTTTAAACAGAAAATGCACCATTTGACATGAAAAATGCTACTTACATTTCTGATCACACGTGAGATATGCATTCAACCATGTTCTCTGCCTTGCCTTCATAAATGGTAATATGTAAACTAAACTTTTAGTTTATATTTATATAATTTATGATTGGACACACTAAGTATGATTACTAAAATTTACCATGCTGGTATATATATATATACATATACTCATAGTTGCATGTCCTATCCTGCATCCGATCGCGCATTCAATTGCGTGCCCGACCGCACTTCGTAGCATGTCTGAAAAAATTTAGACTGGCAAAAATTTGATCCTGGGTGAGGCCCTGATGGTATCCCATCATTTTTTTCCCCAAGTAATACACACATTGAACTATGCCAGGATGCATCAAATAGAATGCACGTTGTTTCATTCAAGGCTTGGCACTAAAAACAAATCTAACATTTCCATGTCACAAATTACGCTTTCAAAATCAGCCTTCTGCGACGAGACATGTGCACTTACAAATAAATGGTTGCTACATCAAGGCTACTTTTATGTCTAATATATCTACCAAGTATAAAGTATCATTTGGTGTGAAATGCTTGCCATTGTTGGCAGCAATTAGTGAAAACAATGTACATGAAATTAACATGCTAAAAGGTTTGCCAACTCGTGAACTTACCCATTAATTTATATATATATATATATAATATGTATACACACACAAGTCGAGTATCTTTAGTTTGTGCAATCCAAACAGCCTGTGGCGATCTTTTACTTTGTGACCTAACCATGAAAATGACCACCTACAGCCACCAAACTTCTCCTCACATATCTTACATACATATACACACTACATTACAAAAAACAATTCTCTTACATTCCTATAATGATCAAAATTCACTAAACAAATTTAAGTAAAACTCGACATCGCCGGCAGCGTCTGTAGCTCTGCAGTTATCATAAAATTTATATTGTGTGGTGGCGTCGCTACATAAACGAGCTTCACAGAAATTCCGTACAGTACCACCATCGTCTCTGTGTGCGCATGTTTGCGACGCCTCGACACAATATCAAATTTACGGTGACTGGGTAGTCGCTGCTGGTGATATCGAGTTTTACTTGAGTGTTTTGTGAACTTTGATCGTTTTGGCAATGTAAGAGGTTTCTGTAATGTAGTGTGCGTGTAATGTATGTAAGATATGTGAGAAGTTTGGCGGCTGCAGGTGGTCGTTTTCATGGTTAGGTCAGAAAGTAAAAGATCACCCAGCCTGTTCATGTGCTCAGTAACCCACTTAGGCTCCCTTTTAGCTTTACAAATGGTAGATGGGATACTGAACTTGCACTCACAACATTGGAACGCTGCATAAATGATAAGGCGGTAAAGGTCTCCAGGCCTGGACTAGGATGTTGTCCTATTCCTAGTAACAGAGAGTGCTGGTTTGGACAGTTAACTGGGGTTTGACTAAAAGGCGCACAACCACGAAGTTAACGAACAACCACGCACGACCATGTAATATAATGTGTTGGTAGATAGTTTGGCCGTGGATGGTATATATATATATGGTTTGTGTGTGCATTATTAAACATGTTGAGTCTATATTTCACACAGGAGTTACACAATTTAGGCATTTTATCCGATCTTCGGGACGAGTATTTAGTCTTGGCACAGTAGTGCCACTTGGCGAATGGAACCGGCGAGTTACCACAAGCGATAACAGTTGCGAATTTTTTTACTCCAATGTGAAGAACATAAGTGAAATTTGGCGAGCTGCACACACATACCTCCCGCGTGCCACCAACAGCCCACTTATTACCAACACTACATACATTTTGGTCGTGCGCCGTTTTAGTCATACCGCATTACTGGTTAACTGGAGACGGAGTGGACTGATATACTTACGCCTACGCTACATCGAACATGGTAAACATTCATGCTGGTAGGACGCCCTTTCGGTTTTACTGCACCAACGAGGTGGCTAATGCATAACACGTCATCAACAATAATAACTTGGCCTTGACTTGAGTGACATGCTAAGGCTAAGATTGTTGTAGTGGGCTCTCGTTGTAGTTAGCTTGCGACCAGGTCCAAGCTATCGCCGAAGGATGACCCGCCGATGACTGTCACTATACGACTGGTTATTATTGTGGATATTGAAAGTCGTGGTCAAAACAAGGTAGAATAGCCCGTTCAGCCGCTCGAAGACATACCGACAAATCTGGCGTAACCTCAACCGCACACTGATGACAGAAAAACCGGTGATAACTTCTTTCTGCCGTGTCTGTTCCTTCCGCCATCTTCGTTTCTAACCAGCGGGATTACGAGCGAGAAACCACGTGGTTTCACTTCAGAAAACATGTCATTATTCGCCATTCGCCAGGCGGCACCGCTGAAACGAATAGCGGTTGTCGCGCTTACATTTATCCGGGTGACGTTTCTGCGCGTGCGCGTATCTAGGGGAATGTATTTAACATAAAATCAAAATCGTGACATTTATATTGCGCCGTTCCAACAATCGTTGCTCATGGCACCAGCTACGACTATCGCGTTTTCATTTATCCGGGCGTTATGTATGTTTATATATATATATATATATATATATATATAATTACATATATATATATATATGTATATACATATAATTACATATATGTCTATATATATATTTAAATTATAAAATGTTTGCTTCCCACAGGTATAAACAATTCCTGTCGTAAAACAGTTTCCTGTCCACGCACACGTCACGTGACTTACTCTTATACTTGGTCACAAATCTGAAACAGCAAATTATAATTATGTCCTTTAATTATAAAGCTCGTATTACGATAACAAACGAAACATATTTAACTACTGGATATTATTTATCACTACGTGATCTACTGGTGCCAACTATTATGCCTTACGTATGCACATAAACATCACCCGAATAAATGTAAGCGCGACAAAAGCGGTTATGACACAATTAGGCTTCCTGCTTCGTTACAATGCAATGTATTTATGAGAAATGATTTTTGTGCAACATTCACCTGCTCTGACATAAGTTTATTTGAGTAGTCAGATTTCCCGGTGTGATTGTAGAAGCTGTTGACAGTAGGAAGGGTATTTGGCAGCAATTTGGCTAGTTGACCCTTTAGCCGGATTACTGCCTGCATCCATTCGTAAATATTGAAGGGTGTCACACATACAGGCATTTTACGAGAGCTCGAAATATTAGATTTTGACTAAACTCGACCAGCATGTCAATGAGATGATAATAACAGCAGGTAAGAAGTTTAGGAAATTGTGTAGGTCAGGTTTTCTTATAATCACACAAAACGTTAAGATGGTCGCCAATGGGAAAACTAACAGTGTGCTGAGGCCAAAACGCAAATGACATTCTAAAAAACAGTTAGAAATCCACATAGTTTCCATATTTAGAATAGATCGTCCGCAGCTTCTAGACACCGCGATATTCCGCTAACTCATCGTTGACAATGTCACTAAAGTACTTCACACCAGCACACGTTTTTTCATGTCGCCAGTGCGCGTGCTGGCAAGCAAACGCAAACGTCTGAAGTCATACATTTGTCACCGTGTGTTAGTCCGCGCCGATCCTTCGTTGTTTGTTAGTATTGTCTGTCTCTACCCAGTGGTGACATCACACAACGGCGCCGGTCCGATACGGCGCTCTTATCGCGTAAAGCGCCACGCCAGTTGCGCGTGATTGTGACGCGTCGCTACGCAAAAACACATAGAGGTCACGTCGTAAAGCGTGCCGACGCCCCAACGTAGTGTCTGGCGTGCCGTCTGCTTCGTCGAGGGACAGCGTAGCGGTTGTGTTTGTGAAAGGCGGGCGGGCGCACGTTCACCGTGAACGTCAACGGACCGGGTGCTGGATCTGACGTGATCGACACGGTCTAGTTTCAGTTGCGTCAAGTGCGTACTGTTTTATGTCATTTGATATCCAGTCGAAGTGTGTAACTGGTTTTACAATTAAGAGAACAACATTTATTAGCAACCTGAGTTCATCCAATGTGACGACTTCAAATATAACCCGCAGAGTATATTTCACGCAACCTACAACAACGAGGCTGGCATATTTAATATTATGGTGTTATTATATTTTGGTTTGTACATTGTAAGCACTGGAACGGGAACTTGTTTTTTTTTAAATTCAGTTATTTTATTTCTAAACGAGACATTCAAACAAATAAAGATTAAATCCCAGGGTCGACACACTAAGCAATGACATGACACATTTACCAAATACGACCGTTATGAAGGTTTTCGGTATTTTAAGACACATTTTTTTTATTTTGTATGCATCAGATAATCTGTAGTAAAATACATTTTGTATCGGATTTAGTACAGAGCCTGCAGTGTGATGATTGAATATTATGCCTACAGGGTAGCCGGCAGATGTGCATATTTTATTAATTACCATAAGCATAAGGACGTAGTGAAATACCGATTCATGTATTGACATCCCTAGGCCAAAGTCACACAGTTGACTTTGCAAATGCACCCAGCCTGGTGGGGATGCTTAAATAAATTAACAACCACAACACGAAATCATGAATAAATGTTGAAATGTGTGCACTATCACCGTGACATTGCTCTAGCACAGTGGACTCTGGAGAAAATACATATTTGTATGTTGAACTTTGTGTCACGTACACGGCGGTCAACTGAATAGCGATCGCCTAGTGGCATTGCTTTGACGCAAACTCAACAGTTTGCCTAAATATAGAAATTATCATGTAAATCAGCGGTATTTAACGTGAGGGTAATTACCTCCTTGGGGATCATTCGGGCACCAGAACTTCAGAATATATCATATTGAAAGTAAGAAGTCCCTTACAATCGGAGTCATGTTTAGTTTAAACTTCGAGACTCGTCCTTGGCTAGGAACAAAACAGACAGATGAACCAGATATCACTTGAGGACACAATCGTGAACACTTAATATCTGAAACCAGCGAGGTCACTTTTGGATCAGGCCGTTTTAATTGCAAAAGTGTTAGCAAACATGTCGGTGCTTCACGCTTTAATTGAATGAATCATCATAGTGTTGTCTATTGTGCACAATTGCTTGAACCGGAAAGCGACTATGCAAGAAGAGGAATATCTGTTCTCTAAACTGTTTACCATAGAGTGCCACGAACCTCCGAATTGTCAGTGAATGTGATGAATTTGGATCCGATTTCAGTGTTCTTTTTGGTGAGATCAACCAGCTGAACCTCTCACAAGAAAGAAATATGGTGAGTGTTATCACAGCTCAAGGCAATACGTCACCACAGCTGAAGACAGAAAAGCAGAACTTGCACGTATCCACAATGCCCTGAGAGCCAATGACTATCCGGAGTGGGCGCTTGAAGTCCCGCCTACACTCTCCATTCAATGGTAGTGCACCCGAAAGACAAAACCCCCAAAGAACACCAGTGTGATAACAACAGCAGCCACACTTACATCGGTGAAACCAAAAGACCACTCAGCCGGAGGTTTAAAGAAAACACAAATCTGGATAAACCTACAGGAGTAGATCATTGTCTGGTCACAGGACACTCAGTATCCATGGACGACACAAAGGTCTTGGCCAGAGATCAGAACTGGCACAAGAGAAAGGTAAAGGAGACCATCTACATCAAACAGAGAGCACCTACAATGAACCAAGACCAGGGATACCACCTGCCCGCCATCTACAACCAGATCATTCCGCCAAAATCTGAGCTGCACCACATGACATCAGTGCATGATCAAGATCCGCTGTAGACTGATCGAAACATTGCAAGTTTCAAATACAGCCCCAATGTAAGTTTAATTCTTGCTATCCAAAAGGGTAGCATACGTTTGCTGATTATATCATGCCGCACATTCTTTCCATGTATTGAAGTAGTCAACCTGTTCTATTTATATATTGTAAGTAATGTGTATGTATGTGTATACATTAACTGCATAGATTTACGAGATGATTTATTCACTTTGTTCCGGAAGAACTTAATGTCCTAGTTTTATGCTTTAATTTTATGAAACAAGGAAACTGTTTTTAATTATTATGTTCTGGTGGTCCTCGCTATATGCCCCTTGGGGTTTCTAGAGGATCTCCACGGTTGCAATATTTGTTTTTATGTTTTGTAATCCATTGTACATGTGTTCGCAATTTTTTTTTTTGTAACCGAAATAAAGTTCCATTCATTCATTTAGTCATTAATTCAGATGAGGCCATCCTTGGATACATCCGGGCCAAAAGACGCTGTGTTCCGCCCGAGATATCATTGACGATACGCCTTGGTGAGCGGCGTGCAGTGATTGCAGTACATCGAGGCGCAGTGAGCGGGGAATGACTATTCTGTCGTTGTATAAAACTACACCGTCCACAGTGTAGAGGTTGTCGCGATACTGGTGGTACTGGCGTAGTTCTATTGGAAGCTCGTGACGAAATTCCGGCATCCCCGACTCGATGATTTCCATCAGCTTGACCATGGCCTCGTCGCTGTTGGTTGCCATGCGGACTCCATCCCAGGTGACGGCCTTAAGGGAGCAGAGTGATGAGAGGGCAGCGTCGTGAACTGAGTGTTCTACATCGTCCTGAAACGCATCAGATGCCGGGCAGGAAGGAGGAGCGTAGTTCCGGGAGTGTTGGTAATCCTGCGGGAATAGCACCGTCTTGCAGGGACGCGACGTCATTTGGTAGAAGCACTTTGACGGGGTTGCCGGTAGGGTTGCGAGAGATCGCGTTAGCGGCTCGGTGCTTTACACCTGGTATGTGGACTACACGGAAGCGATATCCGAGGGTCTTTTCCTTGAGGTTTCTCAGACGAGTGTTTGAAATCTCCTCAAGAGATCTGTCGCCGAAGATCTTTAGCAGCAGCTTATGGTCCACGGCGAGGGTGAGGTTTTCGCAGCCGAGGATGAAGTATCTGGCCTTATTTAGTGCGTCAACTACTGCCAGTGCTTCGCCCTCTACAGGCGCTTAGCGTGACTCAGCCGGGTGGGTGAATCGACTTCCGGCGAGCGTAATCTTCCACCCAGCACGGCAGCAGAAGGGCTTGGTGCCGCGGCACTCACAATGCTTTTGGAATAACCAGAATCCTATTCCTGTCTTGGACCGGTCAGTGGCTAGGCATGTTGATCGTGACGCATCAAATATTCTGACCCCTTCCTCGATTTCACTGATGATGACGCTTTTAGACTCTTCGAAAAGTGATTGCATCTCATCGTTCCAGGTGAATGTGGTTCCGGGCTTCAACAGGGCCCAGAACGGAAGCATTCTTTCCGCAGCGGCGAACGCGTACGCCACTTGGTTGACAAGGCCGAACCAGGCGCGTATGTCCGTGATGGTCTTGGGTTTCGGGAAGTCGAGGATCGATTCTAAGAATTTCCGGGATGGACGGACACTATCTGGTGTGATCTCGAATCCGGCAAATTCGACAGTGTTCTGAGCAAAGACGAACGTACTTGGGTTGAGTGTGATACCATGATTGCCACATACATCGAGCCACTTCACTGCCTGATGGAAAGCCGTGGTTATGTCGTTGGAACACAGGATTGTGTCATCGATACATTTCGTCTTGTTCGGAAAACTTGACACAATTTCGGGTGTAACCGTCTCCAGAAACAATGTAGCCCCGTGAAGTATCTGTAGCGTCCCCACGGCTTGATAAATGTTGTCAGTGGGCGATCTTCTTCGCGTAAGGGCACACTATGGTAGCCATTCCAAGCATCGAACACGGTTTTCTTCGTGCATTGTGGCACAGATCTCGCCTGGTGGAAGGGTGGCTGAGTATGATGCGTCTCGCGAGTGGCATACTTGTTGAGGGGCTGAAAATCGACGGTGCGGCGTGGCTTGCCGTCCTTCTTAGCGCACACGACCATGCGGTGACACCACGTTACTGGCTCGCCCACAGGTACTGGCTCGATGACTCCGAGGAGAACGTCGCGGTCGAGACCGGCTTTTACATCTGCTCGCCAGTGTAGGGGTACTGGGATTGGCGAGTGGCATGCATCGGGGTCAATCATGAGCTGTAGGGTTGGACCACTCATCATCGGGAGTGGTTGATGTTCGCATGTGTTGAAGGTCGAGCCCTTGTAGTAGTCTAGCAGGAACTGCCGTAACGTCTCGCAGTTATCGTCAGTTGCCGGACATGGCAGCTGAGTCGGTGGAGGAGGCGGCAGTTCACGTTTCGGGCAGTTACAATCGGTGATGAGGCCGCTATTGTTACGGAGATGATCGGGAGCATCGGACGTGGCATCCGCAGCTGTATGTCTGGTGATCTGGCCGACCTTTGGGAACTGCTCAGTTATCACCCCGAGCGCAACACAGGCCTCCCTGCTGAGGAACACTTTGTTGTCAACATCTGTGACGTAGCCGATTTGACGAGTCTCGAGGACTCCATTCGATGTTCTACCTGAGAACCTCAAGATGGCGGCGCCAATGATGTTTATAACGCGCTTGTTTGCAGCATGCATTTTCATCGTTACCGGTATCAGTTCCCATTGATTGATGCCGAGGCGATGGATCGCCTTGATACCGGCAAGACAACTCTGGCACCCCGTGTCTGCCATGAACAGTATATCTGCGTGTCTAGGGGTGCGGGTGAGGAGAGTGTCGAAGCCGAAGAGTTTGTAGTCATCGACGAGGACGTCCACACCAAGTTTGACGAACGGCTGAGGTTTAGAGGACTGCTTCAGCCACGTGTCATACAGTTGGTTGTACAGGTGGGGATCAAGTGCAATGAAGCGTTCATTGCGACGTCGGCCGGTGTTGTTGATGATGCAGAGAGAATCAAATACAGCGCCTTCCTGTAGCTCAACCTTGGTGTATTTTTGTTTGCGGCGGTACTTCCCCCGGCAGACCACTTCGAAGTGATGCTTCTTGTGGCAGGCGGTGCACGTCGAGTTGTATGCGGAGCATTCGGTGCGTCGGATGTCCTGTGGGGCGTTCCTTCCGTGCCCTTTTTTGTCGCAGTAGGAGCAGGGGTTCTGGTCGGTTGATCCTGCCCTGGGTTCATGCTGTTGTTGTAAGTGGTCGAGTCGTTTGCGAGTGTATGAGCTCTTGGCTGCCTCTGCCCCGACAAGTTACGAAGAGCGGTTGACAGGTTTTACTATGCCTTCTAGGTGTTGTGTACCATTTTCTAAAAACCGAAGGGCACCAATTTCCAAAGAACGACCCAGCACTGCTAGATACGTGGACAACTGCGATCATACAGCAGATGAGCGCTAAGAACAAGGCACCATGGATTGATGGAAGCTGGCACCGCGCCGTGTGGTATGCAGGGAACACTTCGCCGCGGATGCCTTCGTGAGACAAAGTGCTATGTTCTCATTGAGTTGCGATCATAGATAAGATCAGAGATCAATTTCCACGATGTATTGTGTACATCAGTACGAATGATCGCAACTCAACGAGAACTGCAACCAGAATACATGGATTAGTAAATAACAGTAACTATATAACCCTCTAGAGTTTGGTATTTAAAAATGGTGGGTTTTGTTGACTAAGTTAAGGGGTAACAAAGCCAAAAAGGTTAAATACCGCTGATATAAATAATAAACATTTAATTGACTGATATTAATAATAATAATGATATGGTATATTTTAACACTCCTATCCAGAGTAAAAGTCTGTTCAAGGATGTTAACAAAATTAAATGAGAATTATATAAATTACTAATTATATATGTCCGTATACAGGTTTAAGCGTCGGTAGGCAACTTGTGAGTGACAACGTTGGTGCAAGACTCGTCAATCGACCCATCCTCTTCTTCGTATTCCTCATCGTCTCCACTCCTCGAAGCAGCGACTGCCCCTGTTCATGGACTCGGCAAGCGCGTTCTAAACCAGCGACCATTCATGAACGATAAAACACCATCGGTCAGTCAAAACTCCCTCCCTTCAATGGCGACCGATACAACGACGACAGAACGTGATTCAAATATGTCGTCCATGAGATCAGTGATGTTCAAACTTGACGACGAAACGGTCCACCTACACAACACATATGGGCGCAGACAGACACAAAACTCGTTCGGGTTCGCGACGGCTTCTGCAGGCAAGGAATTATTTGGTTGCAAGGAAACATTAGTTAGATTATAACACACCGGCGCACAGGCACGTATGCACGAGCTATCCGTGTAATAAATAAGTCTGAATTAATTTGGAAACAAATCAAGATAATTACACTGACGCACAGCAAACAAGGAGCGCGTGTGCATGTGTTGCGCGTGTTGCGCGTGCTCCGTGACAAGCTGACGATGCTCGCCGAGATCTTCGCTCAGGCGGCGGCAACGACGGACGGAAAACTCGACATGAAAGAGTTCAAACGGGCGATGCGCGAGTCAGGCTCGAACATTTCAGACGAACAGCTCGAGATGACCTTTATGAAGGTAGAGGACTCTATTGCGAGGGGCCGACGTTATTTAGTCATCAACCTGCTGTTGTTGTTCTTGTTGTTTTTGTTTTGCCTTGATATTGTTGTTTTTCTCTTCTTCTTCTTGTTAATGTTGTTCGTGTTAATCTCGTTCTTGTTTTTCACGCAGACCGACGTCACGTAGGCCTAACCATCAAACGTGTTCTTCTCCTTGTCCGAATCCTCTTTCATTCTTTCTCACATCTTCTTCGGATATTGTCACATCGCGTGATTGGTCTTTGGATCGTTTGCGTCTCTATTCCGACCGATAACTTTGCATCTTTATATTTAACCCGTTTCTAATATCGTTGCTGATTCAATAACACACACGTGTGTGTGCGTGCGTGAGTGTGCGTGTGTATGCGTGATTGCGTGTGTATGAATGTGTGTGTATATGTGTGTGTGTGTGTGTGTGTATATGTGTGTGTGTGTATATATGTGTGTGTGTGTGTATATGTGTGTGTGTGTGTGTGTGTGTGTGTGTGTGTGTGTGTGTGTGTGTGTGTGTGTGTGTGTGTGTGTGTGTGTGTGTGTGTGTGTGTGTGTGTGCCTGAGTGTGTATGTGTGATTATGAATGCATGTTTGCGTGTGCGTGCGTGTCATGATTGGAAATAGTAACGCGATTGACATTGGACGCTGAGATTGACACGAACTGCGACATGACGGTGGAGTGGGACGAGTACGTGTCCTACATGCTGCTTGAGTGTCTCGAGAAGGACATATGAACACAGCCCAGTTGGCGCCCTTCCCGGGGAAAGGCGCGCCGGATGCCGAGTGACCACCAGGTCAACGTTATCCGCATACTGCTGCTGCCGCAGATGCTCGCTTCTAGAAACCCCCAGAAGAAACTCCAGGTTGGTGGTTATATCATCGGGCTGTCTGTCGGTATATTGGTCTGTCGGACTATCGATCTGTGCGTCTGTCGGTCGTTTTATCTGTTAGTTTATTTGTTAGTTTATATGTTACTTTATATGTCTGTTTATCTATCTGTGGGTCGGCTTGTTGGTCAATCTGTCTGTTGGTCGGTCGGTCGGTCGGTCGGTCGGTCGGTCGGTCGGTCGGTCGGTCGGTCTGTCTGTCGGTCGGTCGGTCGGTCGGTCGTTCGCTCGGCCGGTCGGTGGTCGCTCGTTCGGTCGCCCGGTCGCTCGGTCGCACGGTCGTTGAACGCAGACTGTCAACCGCGAGGACTGGAGGTTGATTCCACTTGCTGTCGGTTTGAAGCTAGGGATAATTTCGTCCTTTTAATTTTGCCTGTGTTTTCTACTTGGTGACGGGGAAATAAACGACTCTGTTCACAAAGCAGAGTAAGCGCCACGAGTGCGTTGTCAAGGAGGTGACGGAGGCTATAGAAGATTACACTTTAGTTGCATTACTGTGGTCAAGTGGTGAACCCCAGCGGAGGGACTTACTTGGCCGTGGACGGGAGCGGCACTGTCACGTTCTGGTCAATGAGTGTTAAACATAAACGCACCCGAAAGGTTCAGGTGAGTATTGCACACACACACACGTACACATACACGCAGGCACACACACACACACACACACACACACACACACACACACACACACACACACACACACACACACACACACACACACACACACACATACACATACACATACACACACGCACGCACGCACACACACACACAGAGTGAGTATCAATATTTATGATGCTGCTTCTTCTTCATCTAATTAAATGCGGTAGTTAGCGAGGCATTTGTGTCGCACATCACTTACGGTACTGAGTAAATGTTACAACAATTAATCATCAAATGTAATCCCGTACGAGCCCCCAATTATGTGATGGAATTGTGTGGATATGCTGTAGTCGAACTCTTCGCTTCGTATCCCTGCTGCTCAACTGCTCGTCTTCTCTACCTCCGAATTTGAACTACAGGTGCACCAGGTGTGTGTGTGTGTGTGTGTGTGTGTGTGTGTGTGTGTGTGTGTGTGTGTGTGTGTGTGTGTGTGTGTGTGTGAGAGAGAGAGAGAGAGAGAGAGAGAGAGAGAGAGAGAGAGTGCGCGCGTGCGTGCGAGTGTGTATTTGTCTGCGTGTGTATGCGTGTGTGCTTATGTGAGTATATACAATTTTACGTGCGCGCGTGTAAGTATATATATACACTGGAGCGTGTGTCCGTGCAACATTAACGCGTATGTGCACCGCGTGTGCTTGTGTGTCTTGTTTAATGTCACTTGGAAATAATACACGCAAGTTAATTTTGGGCAGTTCTACGACATAGTGATTACCAAATTCAAACGGATGTGTCGCATTATACACCTGCCTGCTTGCCCTATGACGCTCTACTTCCACGCATCAGCATTCAGGTTTGTCGACAGTTACTAAAATTCACATTTTATTACATTTCATCCCATACACATACATACGACATTAAATCTGACCACTCCATAACTGTAAATGATGATAGATAGCGAGGTGCTCTTCGCAGCATACACCACTGAGCTCGCTTACCTGCTGAGGTGGCTGAAATTACAGTATTGATAAATGAACGTGTGAGTTCATTTCGTAGACATGTTGTTGTGTTGCTTTGTAGTGATAAACACAGACTAATATGGGACGATATTAAAGGTGGAATCGGGATCATTGTGTTCACGGAGCCCAGAACAATCGTCGTAAACACGAAGAGGTCTCAAAGTCGGATGTTGCCTTTCGCCGACATCGTCCACGGCACTGTTGATGGGCTGCAGGTGTGTGCTACATCACCAAACATCCGGTGTTTGTTCACAGGCGCACAAGCGCACAGACGCACTCACACATATACACACACGTGCACGCGCACAAAAACACGCACACAAATATACTTACATACACACGCACACACCCGCGCACGCACTAACAAACACACACGAGCGCATACAAACACACTTGCACACACACGCTCGCGCACGCACAAACACATATACATACGTACATGCACACACTCATGCACACATACACAGACTCACGCACGCACGCACGCACACACACACACACACAAATCTTACCAGATGTATATCCGGTGGAGGGCCAATATGCGGTCGGCGTGCACAGTAAGATGGGGCGTCAGATCCGGTACTCGGAGCTCCTTGGCAGCGTCATCTCCGTGGCTCGGTCGGCCGAGAGGGCGATGTGCATCGGCGACCTGGTGAAGAAGACGACGCCGAGCTACTTCAATGTGTACCGCGGCATCAACTCAGTAGACTACTGCAGGTCTCTCTAGAACACATTTATCCAGTTCCAGTCATATTTCGATTTCTTGTTTCAGTGTTTGTTGTGCGCATTCTAAACAACTCGTCCCACTTTCTGTATCCTCGTCGGCTTCTCCGCACGTATCGCCCTCGTACTCACTACGCACGCACGAAACACACTCTCTGTCGTTCACACACACTCTTTCTCGAACGCAAAATTGCACGCATGCAAGTACGCACGCAGTATGCACGAACTATTGTTTACATTTCTGCTCTTCTTCTACACTTGTGTGTATCTATCTATCTATATATATATATGTATATATATATTATAATGAAATGCAGTTGTGCTACTGTAACTAATAATAATAAATACATGTAATTGTGACAATTGTCAGAACCAACGAAATGTCCCAAAACAATTATATATTTCTTGATACAAAATATGGACACTCAAGTTTGACTTACTATGAGTACTAGTTCTGCGACTCCCCCGGCAGTCGTACGAACACTGTGGCGACGGGGGGACAGGACGCAGTCGTACGTATCTGGAACCCGTATGTGACGGCGCGGCCAGTCAGCCGGTTGTATGGACACGAAAGCCCCGTCCAACAAGTTCACATGAACTCGGCAAATCTGTGGGTCGTGAGCATCGGCAAGAACCTGGCGGTAACCTCGACTTCCCACTCCTCCTCCTCCTCTTTCATTACCTCTCTCCCCAATGTGTGTGTGTGTGTGTGTGTGTGTGTGTGTGTGTGTGTGTGTGTGTGTGTGTGTGTGTGTGTGTGTGTGTGTGTGTGTGTGTGTGTGTGTGTGTATGTATGTGTGTGCATATGTGGATGTGTGCGTGTATAAATACGTACGGACGATCACACACATTGTTTGTATGTGTATGTATGTATGGATGGACTATATACGCATGTACGCATGAATGTATGCACGTATCTATATATGTACGTATATTTGTATGTACGTATCTATATATGTACGTATATATGGGAGTGTGTATGTAGGTATGTATGTGTGCATGTATGTATGTATGTATTCATGCGTATGTATGTATGTATACATGCGTATGTATGTATGTATTGTACGTGCATGCAACAACATAAATATACGGACGCAATAAAGCACACCCACTGCCGGTGGAACACCTGTCTGGCCTGTTGGTTCACGTGCACGACTTGATGACGCAGGTGTGCGTGCAGACGATCCACCGGCGCGCCTTCCCTAACCACACGGGAGCTTTTCGGCGACTATGCTCAGTCCGTATCGCCAGGCCCTGCTGCTCGCCGCCCACAGCTTGTTCATATTGGAACATCATTACGAAGACAAGGTGCGCGCACTTCCTTTTCTCTCATGGTCCACGTGTGAAGCACCACTGTGATTGCAAGACATTGTTTTAATCCACAATAGGCTATTGCAACGCACAGATAGATACGTTATGCAGATTTAACCAGTATTTGTTTCTTGTTTGTGTCATAAATATTATCCATTAACAACAATGTCAGATATTCATTTACAAGTTCCTCCGTAACTCATTTAGAATTTAGATCATCTCGAATCAGGTTTGTTGATGCTAAACTATGCAGGGGGTATAGTTAATCACTGTGTCTCACACTGAAAGCAGCTATATCAACGGTAAGTTACTTAAAAGTGCACAAGGTCTACTTTGGATGAAATTGTCCAAATAAAACATTTTGCTCCTTAGATCTGGTAATTTAGTTGAGAACATTTTAATGTACTAGGCCTTATATTCAAAATTCAATTCAATAACTGTATTGTCCGTTCAAAACATTGCAATGAAACTGAAATTTCCTTTAGCTACATAGTGAAATGCCAATAATAGTACTGGTAATATGCATTCTACAATTGGTAAAACACATTATAGTCAGCACTTATTGGTTAAAACGTTCAATACAATACTTCATAGACGCTCTGCTGGAAACAGTTATTAAGAAGAATACCAGTGTCTAGGCCTGGTAGTCCTACGCTCACAATATTACCTCATGAAAACACTACATTGTATTTTGATCGGTGTATTGTTTTTATTGCGCTACATCGAATCATTTTTGCAACATGTTTCATAAAATTTAGTGTGTTGTATTATTTCGCGGAAGCTAGCTTTATATCCCCATTTTCCTACGCTAATTATCACCATTTAATTTCGTGTAGCACCCTCGTGGAACTCTCGCACACACCGGCCCGGTTCGAGCAGTACAGTACAACCCGCTATTCCGGCAGGTCGTCAGCGCATGCGCAGCTTCAACAGTCTGCGTGTGGTAGCTTCCGAGCGGGAGGAAGGTAACATCAGGAAGTCAATTCTCCTTCGTCTTCCTCTTATCGTCCATGATCCTACTGATGGATATTTTGTACATGTGTATATATAGTTGGTTTGGTGATGGGTCACCAACACAAAGAGTATGCAATTGTATGCTGACTCATGTCGATATTTACAGTGGTGTATAGGATCCACGTGTCCGCGCAATAAAATCGTAGTGTGTATCTGGTGTACGTGTATTGTTTTTCATATAATAGCTGCAATTTAGCATGGTCGATATGAGATCACTAGATAGACATGTTCCATGAATATTGTCAAGGGGTGGGGGTTCAAGCCCCCTACTTTTGTATATAGCAAATTTCAGTAAATAATCTAGCTAGTAATATAGGTGTGCAGTATGCATATAGGTATCTTTTTCTCTTGAATTTATATATTGTCAATCTGTGACAGTTCGTGTGCTGTAAATATGTCTGACAGCATTCAAGGGTTTTTTCAGTCACTAACTAGCTAGAATGGAACATTATTATATATATATATACAAATTGTAGTACATAGCATATGCGGTACTTAGATCAGTAATATTTACGTACCTGTCTGTGCACAGGATGCGAAATACACTGTATAGATTGTCTGTGCACAGTGGCAATCCCTGTGAATTAATCAATTTGGATTGCCCATTTCCAACCTACGCAATAGTTGGTGTAACTTTATACAAACAGAGAAAGGGCTGCATGAACAATTCTGTAACACATGTCATCATATATACACTGGGGGTGAGGGGGCACCGAGCGGAAGTAGCACACGAAAGCAGTTTACGGCACCAGAGGCGCTCTTCTAAAAATGAGGCAGTATGTTCCTAGTTTTTAATTAATTAATATAATGTATTTAAGACTATAACATATATAAAATATAGAGAAGGCATACTGCCCGCCAAATTGTGCGTAGTAAGCTCGTAACAACGTTCGCAATTTGGAAGTGACGCCCCGGAGCATGTTCAAATTGTAAACAAAACATCAAGTTTCGAAACAAGCTGTATTGGCAATATGGCCGAGGCGGGTTGAGTTAACCACAATACCCTTTGATGTTCAATGATTTCTCATTTTCCCACGTACAGCACAGCATACTTCATATAACAAATTAGTGGGTAATTCCGAGTAGAGGAGCATATTGCCCCCCCCCCCTTTAGTTCGCGTCCTTGGACCATTGGCCTGTGATCTATCAATTGGTGTATTCCAGAAGGCACAATGGTGTGTGTATGTGCGTGCGTGCGTGTATACGTGCGCGCATGCATGTGTGTACATATATAATTATGTGTGTCTAAAGGTGTTATAGAATACGGGAGAATCCATCCATGCCGTTGTCCTGCTGTACATGCGTGAATGTCGTGGCTAGGTGATGCAGTTCCACGCAGTGACCAACGACTACGGCGCCGCCAAGTCTGAGCTGACGGCGATGTGCTTCGACTCGACACTACGTCGTCTCATCACGGCGTCCGACAACGGCCTCGTCGCCATCTGGAACTTCAACAACGGCGCCTGTCTGCAGGCGAGGGGACCTTTCTTGCCGCTCAACAAGTCTCTTGTCATCATTTTCAGAGAAACAATTTCTATTACGTGACAGTCGGATGATGTCATCGTAAACCTACTCGCGGAAGCTTGTAGTTCCCATTATCTCAATATATCCATCCATCGCGTGACCTCTTTGCTTAGCATAGGCTCCGTCAAGCCTTAGAAAATGGATGTCGAACACATGGTGCGTTCGTGCATTCCGTCGTATGTCTTGTTGAAATTCTGGCCATGCACAAGTCTTTATGACAGAAACCTATGGCACAGTTTGTAAAGTGACAACAGTGTGCGGAAAAGTTTAATTTATGAGATGTCATACAGTAACGGCAATGTGTTCGGAATCCATTTTTTATGGATTGACGGAAATTTTTCTAGGAAACAGGTCACGTGATGGATAGGTCAATTAAATGTTGTTCATAACTTATGTTTGTTATTTCAGTTTGTTGCTAGTGTTACACACAGCTGCACAGGTACCGTGTTTTTCGAGACTCGTATTCACAATACTGGTTGATTCCCACGAACAACTTGGGCGAAATGACGCATTTGTAGTTTTGAGAATATGGTAAGTTACCTTTCCGAGTCCTATGTTTGCTCTAAACGGAGCTTTCGACGTCTTCAGCAGCGTTGGTCTGCTTAACTTACCATATTTTCAAAACTACGAATGTAAACGAGTCCGGAAGCAATTTACATGCCAAGACGCATTTGTAGTTATAAACTTCTTCCCAACTATTGTATTTCGCGGAAGAAGTAATATTTACACGTCAGTAAATACGTACGCATGCATACGAGCAACCACACATGCTTGCAGGCTCACAAACGCCATACACGCACAAACACACGATATATAGTTTTATTGATTGGAGTTCTACTAAACTTCAGCAGGATGCAAGACGCAGGAAACTGACACTAAACACCGCGTTGTTACCTTCAGGCATTGCCTCGCCACAGCGACACAGAGATCACGTCCCTGGTGACGGCCCGGAGCCGCATCTTCGCCGGAGGCTGGAGCAGGAAGGTTGTGGCTTACCTCGATGGCGATTACTGTGACGAGACTACTAGCGAGTTACAGTCGGCACACGACGACGACCTGCTCTCAATGACGGCCTGCCCGCCAGACAAGATCGCTTCCGACTCGCAGGACGGCGCCATCTTTATCTGGTTGCTCTACAGCCGGAAGTTAGCCTTCGCCATAAACACGCCGATGTGTGTGCGTGTGTGCGCGCGCGCGCGCGTATCTTATCAGTATGTCTATGTTGTTGTCATTTTGTTTGTGAGTGTATGTGTGAGTGTATATGAGTGCGTGTTTGAGTGTGTAAATGTGAATGTACATGCGTGTGCGCGCGCGCGTGTGTTTTGTGTGTCAACGTTTTTGCACGCATGTTAGCAGTCTTACTTTATATAATTACAAATTGTCATTTTTAATTGTATGACAACACAGTTGTAAAACAAGTAAACGTGTTATTAACTGAAACTATATAAACAGTTATATTGTCCTTTCCGACTGACAGAAGATGACACCGTATGCGAGGTATGATCTCCCAGGAAAGCCACAAGAGAGCGATAGGGTTGCCTCCTTCAAGGACGCTGCGAAAGATGAGAACAGGTCGTTTTCTACTTTTGCATCCAGTGACACGGAGGTTAACAATTCGGATCAGGCAGCACCTAGTTCTACTCCAGATGATAGGTAATAATAGTGTGTGTGCGTGCGTGCGCGTTCGTGGGTGTGTATGTGTGCGTGCGTGTGTCATTCAGTGAAAATTGTGCAGTTAACGACGAATATTATTTCTGGAGAGCGTACAAATGTGTCCTGTATTCAGTTTTGGATCATGATGCGTGAATTCAAGTGAATTTGAGAAGTGTCCGTAGTTAGTTTTAAAAGACGACACGGAGCGTCTAATGTGTATTATTCTGACAATTACTCGCGATAATGAGCATCCTGCAAAACGAGACTCTGTAAGTACCATCTTTGGCCGCGGGACGATGGTGAGAACGATATTGCTGTCTCCTCGCAGTGAGTGCCCTCGGCCGGTGTTCTCCACGCCCATCGAGAATTTGTTGTTTCTGCCCTCGCGAGAGAGCGTCCACAACACCGCCTCGCTGCTGGTTTGTTGGTTGTCTCACGTTTTCCGATTGGTGGACGAACAGTTAGAAGTGTTTCCATTGGTTGATGCATGTAACAAGACACATCGCATACACAGGCATGTATGCACACACACAAGAACGCTCGCACACACACACGCACGCACACGTGGATGTCATCGCTTTCTTTTTGCTAGACAGTTAACCGATCAATATCTTTGTGTTGATATTATGATCGTGATTAAAGGTCCTCAACCAATTCGTTTGCCCATTACCAATCCGGTTCTTTTAGGTCCAGATGTGTAATGTGTGAATAGTTTAACTAGTGTGCACAGTCGGTTTAATAAAAAATGCGTACTTGTTTTTTAATCGTAAAAAAACAAGATTTGTCGTTACACCGGGTATATCTGGCGAAAGCCAATTACGCTGTCGACCTCCTGCGCCATTTCGGTCACGTGCTTTACGCGAGATCGGCAACCCACGCATTCGAAAACAATAACAACATACACGTGCTTTGGTGTATCAAGATGAAGATTCCAAAGTGGTTGTACGAAGGTACGTATACTACACTATCTCATTTAGCAACAAGAACGCGTAGTCGCGTATTAATTCAACGAGAATTGCAACTTGCGAACGTCAACACTCGACTCGAGGAAGTCTAACTCTAAGTCAGACTGTCTAAGCCAGTCACCATGTCCGTGACCATGACCATATTATCAGCCAGAGATTCAGTCAGAGGCTGTGTCAACGAGCATAATATTTGATATGCATTGTAATGTGTATTTGGTTACGTAGGATCTTGGTAATAAACTATGTTATTGCGACAATACATGTAGAGAATAGATGACGTGAGGCTGCGAAATGACAAATAACATTGGTTTGGCAATAGGCCCCTGTTGATCGTGCAAGTAACTTAGTCAGGGAGCATCCGTAATTTCGTGCAACAGAACGTCAAACACGAGAGTATTATATTGGTGATCATAATTATTAAAACAGTGTTTTGTGACGCATATTTTGATACTATTACTGCAGAATGTTGTTGATTTGCATTGTAGTTTATGCAAAATAATTGAGATTTGTTATATTGACAACCATGATGGTGATGATGATTTTATTAAATATAAAAATGTAAACGTGTAAATACATAAAATATAAATACAGTTAAAGTACACCATATATAAGGATTAAACAAGATAATGCTCGCACTTGTTTCCGTTGTGGTCCTTGGTGCCTGGCTATAGTTTATGTAATTGGTATCCTGTGATACCTTTCAACTGACATATGCCAGCTATTCTTGTGTATTTGCCAATATGTGTATATATTCTCACCACAGCAATATATGAATGCATAATACATAACTTGAATTATGATGTCGCTAGAGGCCACACTGCAACCCAAGAATGAGAATGAGAGGAGGCAGAAGAGGAGCTAAGGCGGTCACCTAGGTCAGGCAGACACAGGGAGGATACATAGTCTGTGGGAGGCCCACATTTGATCAATCCAGGTAATTTCAAATTTATAACAATCAACCACATATAAGTTATCAAAAAATTTTAATGTGCACATTTACATATATATTTGTTTTCATACACATTTTAATAATAACATCTTGGACGTGGAAAACTAAGTTGACTTCTGCACTTATATTATACCCACATATAATACACCTTTAAAAGTATTTAGCATACGGCGATGACTCAGAAATAAGTTTATAAAATAAATTGTTCATTTTTGAAGAAGGTAAACATACATGTTATGAACCTTTGAATACTTGGCGAGTACTGTTAGCATCACAATAACACCTCATTTTGTAATTTCCAACATACACCTCGACCATTCAACTTCGGTCAGAACCTTAAAATGTCAAACATGAATATGTGTAGTAGTTACACATGGCAGACACTGACATGAATTTGTATACTGAAAACAAAACAAAAAATATAAATCCTCTTTACTGATTAGCATAATTCAAATCAGTCTATAATATTGACTAAGATCAGGCATCACTGTAATGAAATTGAAATTTTTTTAATTCAAGTAATGACAATGAACACCTTATAAAGAAGAAATAGTTAACATTTTTCACCGTTTTGAAAAAGAGCACATTCTACTCATGTCTGCATGCTGTATCAACCCACCCTCTCCCTCCTCCGGAACAACCCTGGTAAACACTGACTGTTCCTAAGATATCAACATGTATAGATGCAGCTGTAGTAGCACATTTCTTGCTGCCGTTTTTTTATGAAATGCTGCAGGTCACACATGAAACATTATTTTACATTTACTGATTATGAGAATGAACATTCCATAATTATTTACTACCAACTCTACAATAATACCTGTTTTTGTTTACTGAATATATGCTTTTCTTTACAGGAGATTGGACTAGTGTGCTTAGTATCACTAGTTCTCCAAGTTAATATGGCATACTGGGCAGCTGTATTTGTCCAGGATCTCGGACAATATTCTACAGCCATGCGGCATGCTGCATATTAATGGTTTGTCATGTGAATGTCCACCGACTGATCCCAATTGTGTCGTGTGTTGCATCCGTGACAGATTCCCCAGTGCCGATGGGGTGTACACTGGTTTCCAGGTCAGTCAGTTAGCTTAACTGACTAAAAACCAATGTAGAAAGCAGATTGCTCGACATACGAATATGGTGACGCCTGACTAGCTCGTGAGACAGGTTCAGTGTCGAGCATTCTTTGGTGAACTACATCGGTTTGGATATCGATGACATCACTGTATGTGTTCGCTGTCTTCGATGGTACTGCATACCAGCCTCCTGACATTTTGTTGTACATCCGCATCTACCTATACCGGAGACAAAGTGACAATTAGCATGGCTCTGACATGTATTATATTTTATATGTGATGACACATTTATCAAAAGTCAATAATACACGGTATTTGTATTCAATTCAACTTTAACTTTTAGTAGTGTCTATGACAAAATACATCAATTATCCAGCATTGTTACAGTGGTAGGGTTTCATTGTCTTTGTGTTGCTGATAGTCAGTGGCAGCCAGCTGAGTTCTTGCAACGTATACCAGGTACTTGTTATGTACAACAACACAAGTTTGTGATGAAGTAATGGTATTGAAAGCCTTTTCAAATTTTGCAATAACAATCTGTTGATACACTGACAGCAGTATTTTACTTGTTTAAGTTCTCTATGTATCATGAGGACTGGTATTATACTTTTCATGCCACGTTTCATATTTCTAAATTATTCTTTTTTGTCACTGGTTTATATTTTCACAAATAATTTACATTACATTTTCACTTCGCATGATGATTATACACCTGTACTGATATAGTGTAGTATCCAGTCCTCGGGATTGCTCAAAGCGCTTTAAAGGGAATGAAAACATCTATTGCTTGAATTCATGTTACATTACATCCTGCTATCTATTTCCACGTCCACCAAGCAAAAAAATTCAATGAATTAGAAATTCCACATTTTATGCTGTACATCCGGACATTTTCGAATATGCATATTTTTGGCGCGCTTTTCGGGGTGCCGAGATGTGACGTCACTTATGACTCAAACTCGCATCAGGCCGACCCTTTCCATGCATTCAGAGCATGTTTACAAGTATAGCTTTTGGGTCGAAACGTTATTGTGCAATTTTCCGACGTAATACAAACACTAGTCATCATAGAGGAACAAGCAGTTATCTTACGGTTCCACACGAATCGAATTTTATTCAAAACAACGAATGCGAATGGGCCTACAAGTCGACTAGGTTTCGCCGAGCTTGGGCTCGTTTTCAGAATAATTATATCGAATGCAACCAACGGGAGATAATCTACACCAATAAACATACATAGCAAACATATATTGTATCCAGCTACATAAAGAAACGTGTATAATCTCATAATATCACTAGAATATCGATATATGAAGGAGTTGTACAATTTACCATAACAACTTAAATCGGTTAGAGAGTTTCCGCTGGTCCCGCTAGCTCAGTGGGTAGGTGCGTTGGTTACTTGTCATTTATTTTACAATCGGACGACGCCGGTTTAATCCTGACAGCAAGCAAACTATTGATTTTCTTTACATTTGGTTGCATTCGATATAATTATTCTGAAAACGAGCCCAAGCTCGGCGTAACCTAGTCGACTTGTAGGCCCATTCGCATTCGTTGTTTTGAATAAAATTGAATTCATGTGGAACCGTAAGATAACTGCTTGTTCCTCTATGATGACTAGTGTTTGTATTACATCGGATTATTGCATAACAACTCATTCTGACGCTCGTTTCGACCCCAACATTATCCATGTAAACATGCTCTGAATGCATAGAAAGGGTCGGCCTGCTGCGAGTGTGAGTCATGTGTGACGTTAAGATACCACGTGATCGCCTAGCTCATTAAATTTCTATTTTCCGCGGGAATCGCTACACAGACGGGTTTAAAATCGAATTAATGCTACAAATGTATTTTTCTGTATTTTTTAAATGTTCTCGAATGTAACATGCAATATTAAACTTTCTGTACACATGGAAAACGGATTTTAGCTAATGCCTTGTTTTTATTTCCTTTAAACTTTAATCCCTGGCAGACCTGTTAATTCGAACACCATCTCGACTTATGTGGGAAGCGTTCAGCCACACTGAAATTAATATGCGAAGACTATTCGTACAAAAATATTGCGGTCTGTAGCCGGTACTCTTCATACAACTGAGTAAACCTGAGCAATGTAGCATGTAGTGATTGTACATGTAATTCTCAGTCACATGGCGATGACCCTGACTAGTCTAGTTACTATTATTTGCGAGTTGTAAACATACATACCAAGCATTGCATAAACTACAAAATGTACGAATTTTCTAATCATTTATGTTTTTTAATAAAGAACCATAAATTATTATTCTTTATTAAAAAAATAATTATGATTCATAACAGTTCATTTGTTCAACTAAACATCTTCCTAAGTAATTTGTTCTCATTGGTTTACATTTTATGGGCATGCGATATTAAAAATTGTTGTTAATACACATAATTGTTTAGTCACTAATTTTGTGAGTTGTAAACATACAAGGCATGTATAAACTACAACTAGCATTTGACATCACGTGTACTAGTGTTGTTTTTTGTAACAAAGAATCTTGATAAAAGTATCTGTTTTTTATATATACCTGACATTTGTTCAACCTCTTCCTAATTTTTGTTTCTATTGTTGTTTTGCATTTTATGTGCATGTGATATTAAAAAGTATTACATTATATACATCAAGTGCAGTGATTGTACCTGTAGTTGTATTGTACTTTTCATTATTTTGTAGTCAATCTCATCAAATAGTTTCAATAAAATGTTTTTACTTTACATTGTCTTTAATTCACATGCATTTCTAACAACAATATGCAATTTAACGAGGACACCACATTACTGCAAAATCCTCATGCAGACAAACAAAACTATCACATACAGAGGTGGATCCAGAAATCGAGTATGGGAGGCACAAAAACCTCCACTGGCGGCCAAACCAAATGGTGTAGTCTAAATTTTGTCACTGCCATAACATCACCCGCACCACCGGAGTGGTGATATTGGAAGACGCCATAACTTCAGCTTATTATTATCACCTAAATTGGGGCACATTTCAAACGGTCTGGGAGGACACAGTCGCGTGGGCCCATTATAAAATATTTGCAGACACGCCAAATGCTTATGGTCTGGGGGGGGGGCACCTGTCCCCAGGCCCACCTGGATCCGCCTATGACATACTTGTTTATTGCTTGTATTTATAATTTTGATAACAGGTTTGGTGACAGAGTAACCACATTTGATAACATTCGTTTACCTGAAGGTGAAGAGCTTTGAAGCATACATCTGCATGTGGTGTCGACACACCTCAAGTTCTGAAAATATAGTACATGTATTAATAGTCAGCACTGATTGTTTCTAATTAACCTTACTTGCAAAAGTTGCAATGCAATGAATGACCACCTGCCAAATGCAACCAAAGCCAACGGTCAAGAGTTATTTATATAATATATGCATGTTATGGGCATTAATGTCCATGGTATTGAGCGGCGCTGGTTTTCTGAACATAACAAAAAATCACAGAAGGGACAATAAAAAACCTGGTGAAACTACTGGAATATTCTTTTCCTTGTAAATAATTAAATACCAAGACTACATACAATTGAATTCAAATAAAAAATTTAAAAGTCCCATAATAGTATTTTTTAATATAAAAGTAACACATTTGTTAAATTACTATTACATTACTGTTGTTAGTAAATTATGTACATATTGGTTCAATAATTATAATCGTTACGGATTATTTATAATGCCTTTACAATAATACTATTTTCCCAAGCCTACTATCATATACGACATAGACATAATATAGTCACTATAATTGACATAAGTATATGCCATAGGCATAGCGTCGTACTGTTAGCTGATATTAGTCTATAGTAAACAGGGCCCAGCCAGGCCGCCCATACCGCCATTGCCAATGACTAAAAGGAAAACAATCAAATAAATTTAGTAGTAGTAGTAGTAGTAGTAGTATTTTATTTGAGTCTCACTCCACGTATACATGCATTAAAATACAAAACAAATAAATATATTACATTCAAAGTTAGCACTGTATACAAAGACCACTCAAAAAGAGTTATGAGAGACTTGTAAAAACAAAAATGTACAAATAAAAACAGTATTAATTTAATAAACACGTGCTATTATTTTGTTGTATTGTGTAATCTTGTGTGCAGTATTTTTTGGAGGATGCTGGCAGTTTTACTTATTATATCGTCATTACTCAATAAATATACAAATTTATCTTGATCATTCATACTGGAAAAAGCTGGATCATTAATTGCTGCATAGCCTATTAGTTCTTTTCGTTCATTAAAATATAAAGGGCATTTCATTAAAACGTGAAACTCATTTTCTATTTCATTCGTGCAATTATAACACGTCCTAGTACAAGCAACATTAATATATATATATATACTCATACGTCTAAATATACGTGATTATACCTGAATAATTCGAAATTACTAACTTGTCTGGAAGAACCTTTGCGAACGCTGCATCAAGTCTGTTGATATTGTGACTGACACCACGGCACGGGCAACGACCCACGGCCACAGTCCACTGGTACTGTCGCCAACTCCTTCTGTTTGCTTTGTTTCTTCCATAGTCGTTCTCTAATAGAAAAACTCGGAATTCCATAACATCAACAGCGCCAAAGGGTGGGGGGGTCAAAGGTCAATATCGTCCATAATTCGCGATCACGAGAAGACAAGAACGCGATTCCACGCCGAGTTCAATGTCCATACTCAGCTAAAATCGAAGCAAAAAACCGGATCCGGTTTTTACTAAAAACGAAAGAGTTCGCAGTTTTTGTATTAATTTTATAAAAACGAACTAATACGTATGCATAAACGAACTAGGATATCATTGGGGAGTACTTGATTCCTCTGTTTTTTTTATAAATTACTAAGAAACGCGAGGGGCAAGACAATCGAATTGGTTGAGTACCTTTAATTCCTTGAACGCCAGTGTATATTTGAATAAGCCGTAATGGATCTAAATGGCTTCGAAAGCAACAACCAACTGTCGCCGGATCCAAATGACGTGACTCGGTCGCCACGTGCGTACATCACTCTATCCGGACCACAATATGCATTAATACATGATCCACCCGATAGATGGCGCCACTGTGTCAATTTATGAGCCATGCGTGATACGTAATGCTGCACATTTGTATACCTACCAACTCTCCTGGAATTTCCGGGAGTCTCTTTGATTTTGGGTGTATCACCCGGTCTCCCGGAATACACACAAATCTCGACAACAGCTCGACACCACGGGAGACGTACTGTACCGCTGAAGTTCCGGCGATAAATGTCCAACACCACCCCTCCGCCTTCCAATGTCAAGATCTGAGACAGCGCGGCACGGGAAGTGTGCTGAACCGCTGAGGAATCTCCCGGGTCTAAACAAAAGTTGGCAGGTATACATTTGTTGGCACTTTGCGAACTCTTGCGGCCAGCCGTAACTGGACACTGTATGGACCGTCTCATCCGCAGGCGGCCGGCGCCGACAGATTCGTCCGCGCCTGGTGTATCTGCGCGCCGGGCTGCTACATCGGGGGCTTCGCGGCGTCGCACCACCCGGACGAGTCCGTGCCGGCGATGGTGGTCGACAAGACCAACGACGTGCTTGTGACGGGCGATGCGCGTGGCTACTTCAAGGTGTGGGACACCAGTCACTTTCGCCGTCAGGGGACGTCACTGCTGCAGGAAGGAACACCGGAAGCGCACTGACGTCTGGAAACAGTTCCCGCTCCGCCGATGGCTGAAGCGTCTCGAGCAGGTGATCATGTAATTGGCGTTCATTGTAGCTACTTCCGGTGCTGGTTTAGTAGCTCATCGTCAATTCGGTCGTTCGACATCCGAATGTATAATGTGTGAATAGATTAACGGGAAACAAATGGAATCTTTTTGCGCCTATGCATCTAGAAGAGTTAATAAAAACAAAACTATTAGCAACTACAACCAATAATAGTATGCTTGCAGTTTACTACCTTGTTGAAGACACATTTATAAACAGCACGGACAGCGCCATTGTAATAGAATGCCTGACGTCATCAATACCTAGTCTTCCTAATTCGCCAGTTGCCAAACTGAGAATACTACTCTAGTTTGCGCCGCAGAAATTGTTTTGGCGCTGTAAGTACACTAAAAATATTTCATCTGCATTGTGCATTGTATGACATTAGAGCCTATGACAATTGTTTCAAGTGTAACTCTGAATCAATGGGAATACGAAAAACGAAAAAAAGGCTGGCATATTCATGTACAGTCGAGGAAACCGGGGAATTCGATGCGTCACAGCAGCGCCAAGATCAAAGAAGCTCTCGGCGCATATTGGTCAAGCACCGGGGGCGTGTCTCAATATGGCAGCCGTCGGGAACTGGGAGATTCACTAGAATTTTCAACTTTGAAAATGCATTCTAATACAATAATTATGTACACGAGACACTTTGATGACATGGTGTTACACTCCCGATAAGCGAACGGTTTCTTTATCCATTTGTCATCAGAAGCTTTTTGCCTTATCTTACCTAACCTGTCCTCTTTGGGCCTCGTGTCCCGCAATACAGTATTACATCTTTTCCAGTTTCGTCTGTCTCTGACCACCCGTTTGGCATCTTTCTGGACACATTTCCGCCCCCGTTGCTGCCTTTCTTTCTCAAAGGTGGTTCGCCAGGTTGTCTTAAGACGACGAACTTTCTGCTTCTCTTCTGGAATGCAAGTTATCTCCGTCAAGCAATGACTGTCTTAAATTTGTTCTGAGTATAATTATGTCCTATCAATGTCCATCTACTTTCTTTGACTTCCACAATCATCTTCTCTTCCTTTGTTTTTGTCTGGTTGTGTTTGCATTTGATGACAATCTGTGGCTATTTTCTCGTATTTCACGTATTGCACTAGACCTTCTCTTCCGGCCAGTCGCAACAATGACACTGCATGTTTTTAAAACTGGTCAATTCCCCATGAATGCGAGACCGCGGATTTTAGGGTTCTGACCCTCAGATTCAACCCATAAATATTACCCTGTGCTAACACTAAACCGTAAAGCCAAGGGTGGGGTTCAGTGGTACGCTTTCTTTTGCAGATTGGAAAGCCTCACAAGGTTTTCCCGACGAAGCTAACAGCGCACGCCCACGACGCGCTCCACATGCTGACGTCAGTGCGCGCGCACGTCGCTGGCATCAACACCGTAGACTGTTTCTTGAGCGACGGCGGCGAAGGCATCGTGCTAATTGCCAGCGATGATCACTCAGTGAGGGTACGTACAGCGATGATCACTCAGTGCGGGTACGTACAGCGACGATCACTCATGGCGAGTACTTACAGTGATGATCACTCAGTGCGGGTACGTACAGCGACGATCACTCAGTGTGGGTACGTACAGCGACGATCACTCAGTGCGGATACGTACAGCGACGATCACTCAGTGCGGTTACGTACAGCGATGATCACTCAGTGCGGGTACGTACAGCGGTTTAGTTGCAAATGTATGTATCTTCGAAGATGAGGCGTATTTGTGGCAATGACAGAGTAAGTGGAAATGGACCCAATGTGCGTTTGTTATCAGTAAATAGACACCTTTAGCTAACCTACTTAACGGCAACGTGACGGCAAAAACGTTCGCAACGGCATGACGTTACTCCAAGTTATTGAGTGCTACGTCACACGTTTTGCTGTGCAATCAGAGGGTTTTGCTAGACGCCGACGTGAGATGTGGAGCCGACTTCAAGTTTAATGTCGCGTCCAGTTTTCGAGTACGATTAGGGCGCGTAATTGCGTTAGTTAAAGGTCTCTAATATAAAAACTAACATGTCAACAACATCGTTTTCCCCAGGCCTTGTAGGGTCAGTTTTCCATAGAACATTTCCATTTCTTTCGGTAGTATAGCAAAAAGTACCCGTATATTTTATTAACACTATGCGTTCTGCCTATTTCAATTTTTTGTGCACGATGTGTTTTATTATATCTGCACATGTTACTTTAATTGTTCTTCTGATGCAGGTGGCATTTCATGACACAATTGTATACACTAGTCTTAGAAATAAACTTTTAATCATATAATACTACATTCATATAATGGAGAGGAACAACTGCTTCTTCATATCATTGTCTCACCTACACACCCTATAACTTGAGCGCATACAAACGGAAACACGCGCACGCACGCACACACACCGCTCCACACACACGCGCACGCACACTATTCTGATAGGCCGACAGACAAATTAATCTTACTGTAGATTTGTTTTGCAACAGGAGTTAATTTCGTACATCGCATTCACTAAGCAGTTGATGGTATCCCACAGATGTGGTCACTCCGTGGTCAGTTCCTGGGCCTGTTCGGTCAGCCGGCGTAGTGGGACTACGACCGGACGTACTGCCTGCGGACAGAGCGAGACCAGTACCGACGACACCGGCCCCGCGGCTTCCCGCTGCCGCCAGACGTGAGGCGGTGTGCCTCGGTCACTACTCTCCGCGCTCTCAACAACTTCACGAAGACGACGTGGCGCGGGCTCACTTGCATACTCAGCTGCGCACGCCGCTTCATAGAGGCCGGCAAGAGGTATTATGTGACTATATACTTCTTTAAAGCGAGGCAGACTGTTCCACTACCCGGAATCAGGTGGTCTGCCGAATCGGTTGTGTTAAACGTGAGAAAAAGCGAAGTTGTTGAACATCAAAGGGCGTTGCTGTTAACACAGCCCGCCTCGGCAATAAACATGTTTTGAAACTGTATGTTATGTTAAAGGGACGTAGTCTGTTCGTCTACCTAGAATTTGCTGGCGTAGTAATTTCTAACTGGAAGTCTGCTGTGTTGACCGTGGAAAAGTGTGCATCGTTAAACATCAAGGGTAGAGCAGTTAACTCAGCCCGACTCGGCCGTATTGCCAATAAAGCTTGTTTTGAAACTGGATGTTTTGTTTACTATTTGAACATGCAACAGTGGTCGTGCCTTCAAATTGCGACCGTTGTTACGGGCTTTCTAAACACAAATTGGCGGACGGTATATCTTCAACATAGTTAGTATAGTCTTAAAAACATTATACTAATTAATACATGAAAAACTAGTAACAGACTGCGTACTTTTAAAATGCTGAACATTTCGCGGAGCGAAACTTGCCAATTACGAACATTTTTATGGGCTTACTGAACATAATTTCTTTCTTCTATATATTTACTATAGTCTTAAGAACGTCATATTAATTACTCTACTCTAAAAAAATATAGTGGCTCGTGTTAAAGCTATTTTTTGTAATTCAACATGTTTCTTGTGTAATTTTATAATCATTTTGTAACACAAATCAAACCTAACTGGCATCCACTGTGTCATGACAGCTCGCTTGTACAAATGTGTTATTTAGCTCTAGTTAAATTATTGGATAAACGGTTAAATTATTGTTGACTAGACCAAGTCGAAATTTGGCGTGAAATGGCAAAAGAGGCCCGACTGTATATTTTACAGCAAAGGGCCTAATACTATTTATACTTTCACATGTTATCTCATCTAACGATTATATTTACATTTATTAATTCTTTCGACGTTTTTGTTCTCTTCATATTAAGCCGCGTTCGCATATAACACATCAGAATATGCGGCCACGGCACCGTGCTGCATATGTATTTTTGTGCTGGCAAAAACGCAGGACGAGTGATGATTGGCCTAATGTCTCCTAATGCCTGATGCTAATTACCCCTCTTTGTCTTTGGTGCTCTTTTGGCACAAGGAACGAGCGCCATCACCGCGCGGTGATGGCGCTCGGTGGCAGATGTCAATGAGCTCTTGGTCACTTCGTTTTGTGAAAGCAGACAGAGTGATCACATCAAAAATGTTGGCCCTCCCTTCCCTCCCAATTTTTGATAGCATTAGGGACACAACATGTACATCGTTGGTGGAAGAGGGGGTGATAGCAGATCTCAACGCTTTCCCCATTTTCTTAGTGCAGGTGGACAATGTGTTCACGGGGTTTTGATGCCGAGACAGCTCGCTTCTCTTCCACCGGTGATTTTAGTAAGTTGGGCGTAATGGCCCCACTTATAGGTTTAGGCTAAATCTTGATATAGTGTAACTCTTCAGCAGGTAGTTGTGATTATAGTTAATCTCTTTAATAAACGTCATTCATTTGGCCTTATTTCATCACTATTCATGACTTGTGTTGGTGCTTGCATAAAAGCTATTATGCAATACCGAGTTGGCCATCAACCGATATGATTTTCGATGGATAAATGAGAAGTGTATAGTGTTTTAAACCACCAGACAACAAACGACTCGCTGTCATTTTTCATTATAATGCAAAAGTAATCTAGCAGTTTATTTGATTATTTCATTGGAACTAAATGGCGGTATGTTTAGTATACTAAAAACTAAATACATTCAATGTGTGGTAACTGGTCAATATCAAAGAAGAAAAATGTCTTCAAGTTATATATCAACAGTTATACTATCCAAAGAATTGAAAATAACAAGGTTAACGCAAACATTAACAACGGAAAGGCAAAGCGATTAGCAGTCAATGGAAGTAAAGCTACAGGGCGCATGAAATGGATAGGTATAATAAGTTTAATAAGCAGTCGACATTTTTTTTTGTATTGTAGATACTCCGACTTACATAGGCATACTCAAATAAACACACCTATTATATATATATATGTATGTATTATATATACGTACATGAAATATTTTGTATTGTAGATACTCCGACTTACATGGGCACACTCAAATAAACAAACATATTATATATAATTATTATATATATACGCACATGTAAATATTTTGTATTGTATATACTCCGACTTACATAGGCACACTCAAATAAACACACATATTATATATATATATATTATATATATAATATTGTATATATACATAGCATGTAAATATATGGTTTTATATAAAACATAACATAGGTCTACATTTGTTATATAAAAACATGTGTGAAGTCATAATAATGACGTTTCAAAGCAGTGACGTCATTGTTGCCTTTTTATTATAATCTATTGATTTCGAGCGAGAACAGCCACCGAATGCCGGTGTCGTTAATCGGCCATGTAGAGCCAGTGCGTAGGCTATGCCGTGAGAATGTCGCATTGGTCCCTCTCATCGAACACGTACGAAGTAATATAAAGACTCATATATGCGTCATTCGCGTTGCTTGCGCCGACTGGATCCATAAGGAGTGTTCCGACAGGTACCGGAAGGCCGGCAGACGAGGCTCGGTGAAGATATCAAGTCGCTCGGAGTTAGAGGAGCTACCGAGTGCAGTGCTCGGTCAAGAGTTCCCCTGGCTCATGCAACACTTCTCGGCCAAAGTAGCTCGGCCGGTGATCTTTGGACATCTGGTAAGCAACGACGGAACAACCCGTGATGCATGCCGTCAAAGGGGAATATTGGTATTTAGACGTAGACAATAATGTTTCATCCGGTTGTTATGTAAAAATTAATGAATCCTTTGTTTGTTGCCCAAATGCCCTCAGTTCGAGTGCTAAACCGAAGTTCAGCATATATTATAATATATAGCGAAACAAATAACGTAATGTCTTTAACATACATACCATTTCAAGACATTCATATAATTAAGTCATACCATTTATAAGGTGCCGATCCAACAGGTGCTTCTCAAGGCGCTATAAAATGTTACATGCACGTTCACATGAACGAACGAACGCACGCACACATGAACGCGTGCGCACATCGTAAGCGTAAACTTGCTTACTGGGCGTAAAACATTTAAAATGTACACACGCAAGTGTGACATGACACACACGCGCGCACACCCACACAAACAGGCGAGCGCACACGCAATGACACAGAGTGCTGTTTTCAGTGCCCCGCCTTCCACTCAATCCCACTGTCGGTCGTCGAGTACGTAGACTTCACGCCCTACGCCAACATGCTGAAAGTGGTACGAGACCGCTACCAGTTCTCCCAGCACTCCCGTCTGCCGCCGATCAGAACAGGGGCCACACTGCGACAGCCGATCATACACGGACACATGGTCACCCACGGTCACGCTGGAGACCACGCGGACAGGGTCCACACACGTATGTGCGGCCACGCAGGGGACCATGACCACGCCGGGACCAACGGGCATGCAGACGACCGCAGTTACGCCGGAGCCCACGGCGATACTGGGGCCTTTGGCAATGCAGGGGACAATGCTCAGAGACACCAGTGAGAGATGTCGGCATTGCAAGACCTCCTCACAGTCACCCACTTATCATATACCACACATGGAATGACATAGCGCAGCTCGCGTGCCTGCGGTACACACGGCGAAGCAGGAAGTCAGTTGCGCAAGTAACAGTTTCAAGTATATAGCATAGTATCGCCCAACGCAGTACTAGATGTGTTCCTAGTTTGCGTGATGTGTTTAGTCTTACGAGATGTAATTCATGCGCAGTTCCTTCTTCCGAGAAGTAAACTCATTGATGGTGCTTCGTTGTGAAATGCTGGTTGCCATGCTTATAGCGATATTGTTTGAGTAAACCCACGCCTACGTTTTCGGCATCCAGTTCTTGATGACTTGACGGACGTTTTACTAGGCAACAGGTCACGTAATGGATGTGTCAATTGATGGATCCAGCACGATGCTCTTTGCCTATGCCACAATCACAATTCTTCGTGTGAACACCGTCAAGCTTTGCAACACCCACAATGGTTTCATAAGTAATATATACATATATAGTAATTTTGTCAAAGGCCACCTTACCATAATACATACATACGTACACACACGCACGCACTTATACACACACACCACACACGCACGCACACACACACACACACACACACACACACACGCACACACACACACACACACACGCACACACACACACACAAGCACACACGCACACACACACACCACACACGCACGCACACACACACACACACACACACACACGCACACGCACACACACACACAAGCACACAGTACCGATGCATCTATCACTTTGGATGGACATTGGTTGCTGTACGTACCAGGTATTATATTCTCATAACTGCGAAAATGAGATACACCAGGCGCAAATGAACAACATGAACATTAAATTCGACCGTTTATCAGGGTAGTGCTGACATCTAGTGAGCAGTCAACAAAACTTGTGGTCAATACGGTGCCATATCCCCGGTACAACAGGCATGTTTTCCCTGAATCATGTCATTGCTCAGCCGGGTGGTCATATTCCCGGTAGAACTGGCATGTTTTCCTTTCAATTTATTGGCAGAAGTACAAAATGCTGACATTATGTTGTTGCTCAGCCGGGTGAAAATACCCCCGGTGCAACTGGCATGTTATATTGCCAACATCCTAGTACAAATATTATGATGCCAACATGTTGTTGCTCAGCCAGGCAAAAACTGAGCTGGTACAATTTACGTGAGTAATGGATGACTTCCCCAGCATTTGGTAACAGTGATAAATGCTGATAACATGCTGTCGCTCAGCAGTGCCATAAATAATTGTCCGGTACGACTGACATGTTTTATTTAGTTTACCTGTTCTATTTATGCTATAGAATATTATATTACATAATGATCTCACAACGCCAGGCATACAAGAAATATTAGCATGAATGTTGTAATACTCGTAATGACAAAGGTTACATAAATACACACTAACGATAGTAATTTTGTGATAATCGGTATTTTATATTGACTTGCAGCTGTTTTTACCAGTGACATGTATTTTTTTTACATATATCTGTCGATAATGCACCTTTTTAATGCACAGACAAATGCATGAAATGTGGGCTTCGTGGCAGTACTGGAAGGCAATGAATTCCAGCATTTTATTCCATAAATTGATAGATACTTTAACTTCACGTTTGTTCGAACACTTTGTCTAACATATTGATACAGAACTTGGGATGAGTGTGAAGAAGGCAGTTTTGTATACAAAGACTGCAAATTGACAGGTACTAGTAAATTGTTATACGCTTTATACATAATTGACAAGATCTTAAAATCTACTAGGTCTTGAAATGTCAGTACTCTACATCTATAAAATAGCATACGAGTATGATGAAGTCTATCAACACCACATACCAGTCTGATCACCCTCTTTTGTAAGATTGTAATACAATGTGCTTTGGTTATATACGTAGTTCCCCAAACTTCACAACAGTAACTCATTATTGGTAAGAAGAGTGAATAATACAAAGTAAGTAAGCTATTGGTTCCTAGGATATGACGTGCATTATACATTACTCCAGCTATTCAAGACAGCGTGGGTTTAACACTGTTTATGTGATATTTCCATGTAAATTTTTGATCAACGTAAACTCCAAGAAATGTTGTCATGTTGACTCTAGTAATTGTGTTATTACAGATTTGTTTATTGAAGTCAATGTTTATCTTGCGATTACTAAAGATAATGTAGTTGTTTTTTGAAATATTCAGAGACAGTTTATTAACAGTAAACCATATATATATATATATAGTTTTTCTAGTTCTTCATTAACAACACGTTTTAGTCTATGTTCATCGGTATCAGAATATAAAATGTTGGTATCATCTGCAAAGAGTATACTATCAGTGTATCACGTAATATTGCATCATGCTGTCACTCGCTGTCTCAGGCTGGCACTTCAGACCATGTGAACTTGGATGTTGTATTATATAAATGGAGTGGCAGCAATCTTATTCAAATTGTACTCGATGAACTGTTTGTTCATCACGCCATACTCCCCTGCCCATCTGACTGGAGCGCCGCTTAACTGCAGCGTAGCGCCGCACACGCAGTAACGCTGCGTTTCATTGCGGTGGAGGCTAGATTGGTGGCTTGGCGGACTTCATTAATATTCATGAAGTAATGACGCGTAACTTCGCACGTGCTCCGTCGGCGACCAAGTGGTCATTATTTTGCAGGGAGATATGTACAGGTGGGCATTTCCCCCACAAAACTCAAATATAAATGTCACGATACGAGAGGGTTCAGATTTCAACATTAAGTTTATTCGACAAACAAGACCCTGTAACACTAACAAATGTTAGAGTAAAAAAATCATATATATACAACAAAACACACACAGGAATAATAGTCCCAGCCAATTAATGTAAGTCGTTCATGTCTTCAATTCATTCTCAATTCAATTCAAATACCTTAATTTATTGTCCTTCATGGGGAATTCTCTTGTGGTGTTCGCTATTAAGAAAGCAATAAATAAATAAATAAACATATGTAACTGAGAACACTGACCACACAGACACACACCATCGATCTATAGATAAATACTCACGATATAGTAGTTGTAAAAAAAAAGTACGATAAAACAAATACTAAGAATCACCAATCAGTATAAGTCAAAACCATAAAAAAAACTGGGGAAATAAGCTATATAACGCACGTAGCCCTTACAAACACACGCGCTCGCACGCACACACACACACCCGCACGCACGCACGCACGCACACCTTATCCTGCCTACAACATGCCTGATCTTTTCCTCATGCACCAATCAGTGATTCAATTAATTACATATGATTTAAATAAAATAGCACAAAACAATCAGCCAGTTGTTAGGAAACATAATTTACATTTACATATCTCAGCCATCAGTACAGGAACAAGTTCATCACCACAGATGTTATTTAACTAGGTGGAATACAGTGCAATTACCAGTATAATCACACACACACACACACACACACACACACACACACACACACACACACACACACACACACACACACACACACACACACACACACACACACACGCACGCACGCACACGCACGCATGCACGCACGCGCGCGCGCGCGCACACACACACACACACACAAACCCATATGGCATATTCTCAAGGAGGGGAAGGGGGAAGGAAGGGGGCAGATCATTCGTTAAGAAGACGGATAGAGGATGGGATGAAGGAATTTCGAGAGCGACTCTCACTTTTTAAAGCACACTGGCATGGTAAAGGTTTCATAGCTATTGAAATACTTTGGATGTTATACACATACAAATAACGATACAGCTAAAGGAAATACACCAACTGAGCACAGCGTAGCCGCCGCCATAGCACCTGTCGACCTATCTAGTGAAATTATACTCTAGCAGAGCTATTAATAAAACAAACTCACCATCGCTACCGAACCTTCTATCGCAGTCACCAACAACGTAGTGACAAGCAGTTTCTTTTCGTGCGGCAGTATTGTATTGTGCACATCAATAAAAGAACTGAACGAACATATCACTGCTGCGTCAATTATTAATTCGTTCCCCGATATCAATGGTTTTCATAAATAAGAACGCGCCGGTGTTTCTATACCACTATAGCCTTGTTAAAACAGCATTGCATGTATGAATTAATATTTCCATAAACGAAGCTAATGGACAATGCTGTGGTGACTACAATACGCTATGCCAGTAGCTAAAATGACGTAGAAACCCACACGAAGAAATCCGAACTTCGTTGCTTTTATTATTTTATTACTGTTACCGCTACGAATACGCTTCGAATCTAGCTTGTGCGGGTTGTACTAGGACAGTAAAGACAACAAAAGAAGCAATTGATACTACATACGAAATAACACATGCAGTAGTCAAGAAATCCACAAAGCATGATTCTAAGCTGCAGCAAACCAATGAACGGTTGCATGGAGAATACTCTGATTCATCCCCAGGCAGGCATTTGTTTGTCGTGTCCTATGCGAAGGGCTCTTCGAGCATCAGCAATGCTTAGGATCATCAAACAATACTGCGCTTACAATGGACATAGTATCTGGATAACTGTGCAGGTATATAAATGTAGGTGCGGATTCGAGATGTTCATTATCATAATAATTATGAAAGTTCCACGTTTGACTGTGAACACCCATAGCAACGTACACACAGTTCGATGTTTTCGGTCAACGCATCTACAGTACATTAAGCATGAATTATGAGCAGCGTCGATTAACAGCAGCTGCATGTCGGAGACGCATGCAAAGTTGAATTTCAAACTGTTAATAATTTTTTTTGCGATTTGGTTTGATTCATGAAATCTGGACATACATCTAATCACTTTCACCCGTGATATTCCACACGTGGTAAATGTGACATTCTAATGACTGTGTTAGCGTATTTTGCGATAGCTGTCTTCACACCAGCAACAACTATTCGCAGAGTTTGCAAAGTTAGCCAAATTAGTTCTGGTCATGCCAGCTACAAACGCTACCAGCAAGAAGTAATTTATTAGTACCGTAAGTCGCGATAAAATGTACCCGAGGCTAACCATGACGGCACGATTGAACCATTTGATGACGGAGTATGTTCATCAGTACAAAACAAGCGCTCTCGATATGGCAGGAATTGTTAATGACTGTGTACGTGAATAATCGAAGCACCGTTTAGGTAGTTATTTTGAAAGATGTGTTGCTTCCGATCTTGCAAATGTGATGAGGGAGAATCACCACAAACGAAGGACTCATTTCCAGAAGAGATAATTGCAAGCAGGAGTGATTTGTCTATATGGCTCTAACCACGGTCTGTGTGTTCGCGCAGATATTGATGGAAACAATATACATCTATATCACAATAGTGTGATTTAATAAACGAGGTCAAAACTAAATTTATTTCAAAGCTAAACAATCTGATGTCTGGGAGGAGGATACCCGCACCTGTACCACCGCTCTTAGCAACGAGCCTCGCTCGTTGTTTTGCAGCTATTTGGGCCGGACTTTCGGTCGCATTGTTACGCAGTGACCACCTACTTTGCCGTCGTGTCAGTAACTTTTCTGAGTTACTGGTCCGTGTGATCACCTACATTTCCGGTGATATTACAACGTTTTCAGCAGTATACACCAGCTTATCGTCAAACCTGGCCACCAGAACTCACTGTTTGCAACAAAATACTGTTAATACAAATGCGTTTTTACGCTCACTTTTGCCAAATTTCCTTTATCCTTGAAGCTCACAAAACGCACAAGTTATAGTGATTTTTAAGTCGATAAACGAACGTAGGTAAATTAAAACGAAGCGTCACCACTGGCGCCGCCATCATCATATCCAAGTAGACTATGTTCTTTGTATTTTTAGAAAAGCTGCCATACCAAAATCTGTCGGGGAAAAACTGTTTGAAATGCGGAAAACGGTGACAAGCGTCACCGACATTTCCGTGAGACCAGTCTGCAGAATCCACGAAAGGAACACTTCCTATAAGAAATCGCGTAGACCACACATGACCAGAACCGAGAAGAGTATGGCTTTTCGGGTTCTGGTTGAAGCACCTGGTGGTAGTGAGAACCAAGGAGATGAAGACATGGACCAGTTGGAAGCCACTGCTGCTGGCCCAAGTAATGGAGCTGAACCGTTTGGTCGTGCGGATGACAGCAATTCTGACTTGTCTGACACTAGTTGTGAATTTTTTTTGGCCTACTCTCGCATTGATGATATCATTGCTGTTGCCGCTGGCCATGACTGCGATTCTTAATGATCTTTGTTAACAGATGACTAATGAATTGTCGACTGCCAGTGCATGCAACCTGTTTCAATTAAATTAAATCAAGGAACATTTTCCAAATCTGTGTGGTTCGTAATTATTTTAACTACTATATAGAAATAAGTTTAATTAACAGAATGGTGATACGACAAATCAGTATATAAATGTGCATATGAGCAGGATAACACCTATCTGACACATGGATTAAATGATTATCAGCTGGCAAATATGCATGTTTATAACATAAAAATAAACATTGCATAAGAAATATTGTACTTTTCCTACATTGCTGTACATATTGCTGTAATAATGATATGTAAGTGTGTGTGTATATATATATATATATACATATATATATATATGTATATATATATATACATATACACAAATATTACGTACTCGCATTTCACACAGCTTAGCAAATCTCTCACCTCCAGAAGAAAAATCGAGACAAAACACCGAACAGAATTCATGAGATCATGCACTGATTTTTTCAGGGTGTGTATTGAAATATGGATGTTTATAACATAAGAATAAACATTGCATAAGAAATATTGTATTTTTTCTATATTGCTGTAATAATTATATGTAAGTGTATATAATTATTACATAATGTACCAATGAAAGATATTTCCTGTTAAGGTTTGTGTGGGAACACACATGCAAACTCTCTGTGGAGCTACGTCATAGCAACACGCGGCAGCTGCGTACGTCCTCAACGAAATATGCGCGTACGTCATCTGTGACCACAGACTACAAGACGACATTCCACAAGAGCCTGAGCCGTCAACATCTACAGCGCCACCATCCAACCAAATGACAGATGCAGGGCTAGGTCAACTGAAGTACCTTGGTGGGATATGTGTAGCTATGATGCAGTATAAAACCGTGACCCGCATCAGACGCCACATGCACGTAAACATTACTGTTTATAGGCATGAAAAAGCCGAACTGAATGTGTTGCGTCATCTAATCAGAGGGGAAGGACAGCTTCGAGCAACAACAACAATGCCTTCGTCGCTGAATGTCACAATGAGCAAACAGAACGTCAACCGTTCGCTGCTCAACGTAAGCGATGACGCACTACATTTCTTCATCACCCTGCACAATGCTATCCGCCGTCTGAAAGGACTGGACGCTTTAGCGGAACACGGGGCCAGTGTCCTCAATGAGGTTAAACATAAAGTCCTTGCAGACGGTGAAATTACAAAATCATTTATGAAATGCATGCCACATGGCGGCGTCGTCGATATGATCAATGTCATTTTTACAGAATGTGTTGGCAGTTACCTTGCCATAAGCAATAATCAGTTTCGCAAGGCTTTGGTACACGATATGCGAAAAAACATCAGTACACAGACTAGAAATACAAAAGTCAACAACATCCAAGAAGACCAAACGAATGGACAACTTATGCAACATGTGCGGAGGCCGCTACAAAACATGTAAGCATTACGTGTACGCGTTGTTAGTAATCGCATTCAAACATGTACTAATTACTAATTATTTTATAAATCCATACATAACACTCACGTACATGTAGTATTGTGTACACGTATAACATACGGCTATTAATAATTGATTGTGTAAATGCGATATGTCGGTATGAATATAAGCAACGTAAAAATATTACTCAATATAGCAAAAAGTATTTCCTTGTAGTAATACTTGTCTTAATTATTACGTAGCACAAACTTGGATACAGTGTAACACCTGTCAACGATGGCTGCACAGATCATGAAGCCAGCTGACTGCAGAAAGGTGGTTAGCACACGCCAGCAAGGAAGACCTGCCGTTCGCATGCCCGAAGTGTGTTGACAGCGATTCAGAGTGAACTGTACATTAACATATGTTGAATGTATGGGCGTTAGAGGGAAATGCATGTGTTTACGACGAGTTTCTGGAGAAATTATGAAGAAAAGCATCTATTTGATTAACATTATTTTAGGGTTAACTTTACATACATGTTTATCACATTTCTTGCACTTACATTTATGATCGTTTGCCTCGTTTATTCAAAGGTTGGTTGCAAGAAAAATTGTAAGGAACAGCTCCTTTTAAACCAGCATTTGATTTCTTTGACCTTTTCTTACTGCTACTCCCGAGCAACACTGAATTAACGCCTTTGGAATATTGGAGGTATGTCGGATTTGTATTAGCGCCATGTTTTGCGATCTTTGCTGTGAAAAAAAATCTCCATTATGTCAGTATTTAAACGTGATGCTATAACGGAGCTGCCAGATGTGATACGTTTCTTCATAACAAAACATAATGTCCTCCCTTGTTTCCTGGGACATGAGATAACGTTTTTAGGGGGGGTGTAGACATCTGCACGGGCAAGGACTTCCTTTTCCCAGTTAGAAAAGAATGACATTGTTGTTTGTAGAGTACAGAATCTGCTGTCAGCTAGGTGAAGGACAGGAGAATCATTGTTTACGAAATATATCAAATCACTAGTAATGGAAAGAAATGTCAAAGTACCGGTAAGAAGTTTTCGTTGTCCTTCACCTAGACTGTCAGCGTAGTTCTTCATCAGGGACCACATGGCGCTGTTCAGGCATTCTTCTGCTAGGTGATTTCTCATTTCGGAGACAGACAGTGGTAAGGAAAATGTGTGTTTTTGTTAACTTGTGGTGCAGACGGGTCATCTCTGGATTACACGTTATATCCCAGTTATAAGCAGAGCGCCAGTGGTCCCAGATGATTGGAAATCCTTCCCAGTGCAGGTGTCTAGTGCTAAAAGATGTAGTTCTACTGTTAAAAACGTTATTACGTAAATGTTTGATGACATGTTTAACGGACATTCCTAAAACTATTTCACCCAAAACTTGTAAGTTTTCAGTTGTCATATTAACGTCCAGTGGTTTAAGTGGGTGAAACAACACCTTAAGGAATGACCGGTTAGCGCTGGCGCCATCAAACAAGCAAAACTGAATGTGAAAACCATAATCGAAGAGGTGGCTAATAGCTTTCCAGAATAACAGAACAAGATGGTGCGCTTGGACACCGACAGTAGCGAAGTGGGCAAATGGGAACACAAATCCTGTGAATCCCAAAAACTCCATCTGGAGAACTTGCGTCGCTAACAATGTGTTGTTGTTATGTCCCTTACTTTCTTGTACACCGTGTAATTTTTCTAAGGCGTTGGATTCCCTTTCCAGGTCGACTACCCCCGACAGTCTCCTTTCGCCATCCCGAGAATCCAGTTGGAGATCTTGCTGTATTGACATTTCATCAAAGATGAGTCCGCCATGTCTCCCGGTCCCAGGAACGTGTTTGTCACTTGCGGTTATGTCCATCCACTCGAAGACATCAGGCAGGAAACCTATGGACAGATTAATGTTTAATGTTATGGCCATTTTGTTTGCCTACATTGCCAGCACGTTCGATATGGGTTTCACGTTTGTCATGAGGGGTGAACAGTTTACGAAAACGGAAAGGGTTAACAGTGGTCATATCAATGTGTCATCATGGTAATTATAGATGAGCAGGATATGAAGTGACATCCCACGTAAATATGACCAATATGATGATATCATAACTATGCATTGCTGTATATATCTTTTTCTGCACACTGCCGTCACAACGAAGACAGCGGCTACTCGTGAAGTTGCACGCCGTGTGGACTGTCACAACGAAGACAGCGGCTACTCGTGAAGTTGCACGCCGTGTGAACTGTCACAACGAAGACAGCGGCTACTCGTGAAGTTGCACGCCGTGTGAACTGTCACAACGAAGACAGCGGCTACTCGTGAAGTTGCACGCCGTGTGAACTGTCACAACGAAGACAGCGGCTACTCGTGAAGTTGCACGCCGTGTGAACTGTCACAACGAAGAACAGCGGGCTACTCGTGAAGTTGCACGCCGTGTGGACTGTCACGTGTGAACTGTCACAACGAAGACAGCGGCTACTCGTGAAGTTGCACGCCGTGTGAACTGTCACAACGAAGACAGCGGCTACTCGTGAAGTTGCACGCCGTGTGGACTGTCACAACGAAGACAACGGCTACTCGTGAAGTTGCACGCCGTGTGAACTGTCACAACGAAGACAGCGGCTACTCGTGAAGTTGCACGCCGTGTGGACTGTCACAACGAAGACAACGGCTACTCGTGAAGTTGCACGCCGTGTGAACTGTCACAACGAAGACAGCGGCTACTCGTGAAGTTGCACGCCGTGTGAACTGTCACAACGAAGACAGCGGCTACTCGTGAAGTTGCACGCCGTGTGGACTGTCACAACGAAGACAGCGGCTACTCGTGAAGTTGCACGCTGTGTGAACTGTCACAACGAAGACAGCGGCTACTCGTGAAGTTGCACGCCGTGTGGACTGTCACAACGAAGACAACGGCTACTCGTGAAGTTGCACGCCGTGTGAACTGTCACAACGAAGACAGCGGCTATTCGTGAAGTTGCACGCCGTGTGAACTGTCACAACGAAGACAACGGCTACTCGTGAAGTTGCACGCCGTGTGAACTGTCACAACGAAGACAGCGGCTACTCGTGAAGTTGCACGCCGTGTGAACTGTCACAACGAAGACAGCGGCTACTCGTGAAGTTGCACGCCGTGTGAACTGTCACAACGAAGACAGCGGCTACTCGTGAAGTTGCACGCCGTGTGAACTGTCACAACGAAGACAGCGGCTACTCGTGAAGTTGCACGCCGTGTGAACTGTCACAACGAAGACAGCGGCTATTCGTGAAGTTGCACGCCGTGTGAACTGTCACAACGAAGACAACGGCTACTCGTGAAGTTGCACGCCGTGTGAACTGTCACAACGAAGACAGCGGCTACTCGTGAAGTTGCACGCCGTGTGGACTGTCACAACGAAGACAGCGGCTACTCGTGAAGTTGCACGCCGTGTGAACTGTCACAACGAAGACAGCGGCTACTCGTGAAGTTGCACGCCGTGTGAACTGTCACAACGAAGACAGCGGCTACTCGTGAAGTTGCACGCCGTGTGGACTGTCACAACGAAGACAGCGGCTACTCGTGAAGTTGCACGCTGTGTAGACTGGGCAGAGTAAATGTAAGCATTGTTTTTTATGCCAAAACTTCACGGTGTAATGCACCCACCTGGTCGTTGATCGACGGAGTTCTTGTAATACTGGAGCAGTCTATCCGACGGAAGAAGTAACGCGCCAGTATCGGTCGCATCTGCATAGGCTGCCGGTGATCGGTTCCAAAGACCGAGGGCGAACTGGATCACAGATCGCTCCCATCGTCGTCCCTGTGGGGACACGGTGCTGTTTTTCACCATCGATGTTATCACATCAATGCACTCATCGCCGAGGTTGGGGGCTTGCCGTTGTAGGATTTCTTTAACGTCGACGTTACGCTATATACATAAAAGTACAGTATTGATGCACTGGTGGAATATGTGCAAACGTTAACGGTAATTTATGTGTTATATTCATGTTTTGCAACATAATGTAATCGTGAAGTACTATTATGGATTTCATGACTGGAGATATTGCATGAAGAACAACATTGCTGTCACCTAAGTACAGTCAAAAGGTTTAATGTACAATTGACAGCAATATGTCATGAAATAAGGTATTATTCACCTGTGCTGTGTCGGCTTTGGACGTCGCGCGAACTCGGTCGTAATGCATGTGTCTGCAGAACTCGCAGAATGTTCCCTTGTTAAGAAGTGGCATCACAACAGGGCAGCGAACATGCTTGATGTATTGCACACCATTGTGCACGTGCATGGTTGTTGATTTGCTTGTGATTAGTGTGTCACTGCCAACCTGCACTCCGTCACAGAGTTGAATGACACTGAGGAATGTTGTTGACAAATGACTTGTGCAGTGATGACATCGGGGAATCCCCATTGGTCTAATGGGACGATATCGTCCCTGATGTTCACTTTATAGATGTCACCATCTATGGTAAGAATACATGGCGTATTGTTTAAGTGTGACAGAACTTTACAGTGCATGTTATTGCCGACAGGTGCCCAACCATTGCGCAAGAGGACCCCTCCCAGGTCTTCTGTGGACGGCGCTGGTTGTCGCTTCGCTAAGCCAATGTACACACCTGGGAAACACACAACATGTACTTATGAGTAGTAATTTACGTTTGTTGTGTGTATAGTATATGTATGCATCAGGGCGTTTTTTATTTAATTTTCACTGGGGGGCTATGTCTTAAAAGGACACTTTTAATGTGTAAAAAGGGCAATTTACGCATACATTAATGATTATGTTCATAACCCTTAGGCATGTATGAAAATTTAATATAAAGTATTATTATTTTAGTTGTGGAGCCTACAGTGATGATTGACGACAGCATCTTGGTATGAAAATAAATGTTTCACATATATCATAGAAATATGTTTTATTACAACCAATACATGCAGTAATCTTAGAAACATGAGACGTATTCTGCAAGTCAGAACGTTCGACAGTTGTCTCAATTTGACTAGACGATTTCCATGTCGCGTGTGAATTTCATAACGAATTCACGCTGTCCATTGATGTCCCAGTATGGAGCCCTGCATCTTCTTGTCTTCTCCAAGAATCTGACGACAGCTGATCGAGGGTCATAGTAGGCGTTGCCAACACTATTCAGTGCCACCATGAGTTTCTCGACTGGTGCGGTGATTATCGACCACGAGGTTGTGGTGGCTCACGATCCTTTCGGCCTGCAAACTTCTTGATTGCCGCATCAGTCACAGTGAGAAGATCGCTGATAATAAAATCACTCCTTTGCAACTTCTTCTGGAGTGTTTCATCAGGGCGATGATCAACGCTTGTTGGTGGTTCATGAGAAGCTGGAACCACCAACAAGCCTTCTCCTTTCTGTAGCTGGTACTTTCTAGCACCTGCATCTGTTCCCACACAATAATGCAGGCTGATAGGTTGTTCAGCACAGCATCCACCAGCTGCAGCTCGTGCTGGGCAAACCTAACATCGTGGTGCCAAATTGTTTGACATTCCCGGCCTGCGCTGACAACATCTTCATCCGTCTCGGCGTTCGGAAGAATTGTGCGAGTCCTAGTATATTGAACATCCAACCAGCTTCGTGTCTTTATTTCCTGTCAGATCCAGAGCTTTGTTCACCGCTTCAAGTAGTCCAGGGGCAACGTTCTTCTCTGGCGAAAGCATGACAACTGCTATTTGGAGTTTTTTTAATTTTACCCTAGTGCTAATTAAATCAAACACACTAAAACGAATAAAAAGTAAGCCCTACAAGGGGCTAGTTTGGGAGAATCGGGGGAAAGTTGGGCTGACTGGGGGGCAAACGAAAGAGCTGGGGGGCAGTGTCCCCACACTTTGTATGTTAAAAAACGCCCTGGTATGCATAGTATTCCATTGACCGATGTAAAGTGTATAGAGAGGATAAATGGGGCACCATTTGTACGTAATTATTTCGTAGTTATGCAACAAAGAAGGTTATTCAGTTACACCGATGTGTGTAACAACAAAACACTTTAACACGTCGTGTACGTTGAGTTATGTTCAGTTTACGAATTACGGACTGTACGTTATATTTTATGAGAATTGCGTCATCACCACGAACAGTGATCATATCAAATGTGAATAAAGAAAGTATAGTACGCTTTTGTGTGTAAACTAGCGATGTCTCACATATTAGTAGAAACGTGTACAGGTAGGCATAGGAAAATATTACACAGGTACTGTAGAAAGTACTTCACCTGTTGTAGTCTTTCGCATTCCATCGGGTCCTTTTGTCCTGTGTATCAAACGGCTTAGTTTCACCTTTGGGAAAAGACGTCTAAGCAACATCTTAAAGAACTGAACTGAAACACACATGTAATGTTAAAGGCCATATCCTGGGAGAACAAAAATTGCTAATAAGTATAAAAATATGCATGTACATATGTGTTCTGCAATATAATGACAACCCCAAAACCACACATTTGCTGAAGCATTTCTAAAATTGACATTAAACGGGATCTGTCTTGGTGCAGGCTTCGAAAAGACTGTTTTCCGGAAATGCCGCGAGGGGCAGAATCGTGACGTCAGTTGTGGTAAACATTCCCGGGATCGCAAGCGTTCTCGGCGGCTGGATTTCTTTGGTGGATGTTTGAACTGGTAAACATTCGTTCACATATAGAAATGGTGAACAAATGTGTTGTTAGAAACTGCAACAATTCGAATCTGACTGGCCATTCTGTGCACAAATTTCCGAAAGAGCCAGTTACTCGGCAGAAATGGGAACGTTTTGTTCGAAACGGCAGGGCCGACTGGACGCATGCTACGGCAACTAGCATTATTTGTGGTTCGCATTTCGTCGTGCCTGACGACTTCGAAGGCTTCGTACAATGGAAGATGGGTTTCAGGCGTAAGTCAGATGTAAAGAAATCTGCCGTTCCTTTGAAGAACACAACAGAGGCGAAGCCTAAAGCGAATCGGTTACCGGCGAATCTGCGCAAGTGGGCCCGGTCAGTTGTCGGAGCATCTTCACTGGTTCGTGTCTATACGGTGCCACAACGTGCTGACTAACATCAACATTGTTGATCTCGGCAATGTCATCCTTACTGTCACCGAAATATATGATCAAACGTTTCGTGATCCGTGTCAAAATTGATATCGCTCTCTGAATTACTCGAGTAAGCCGCCATTTGTATCGAGTTGTTTACATGACACCGCGCGACTGCGTAGGGCCGCAGGCGTGAAGCCGCTGAACTAACTGACGGCGGATCCACAACTGACGTCACGTTTCAGCAACAAATGCAAACCCAGCATCGCTCGGGAGTTTCCGTAAAATGGCAAATTTAAAGGCTCTTTTTATGTCGTATGCTCATATACGATATTTAAACATTTTGGCACTATCATCATTTGAAAGGGTATCAACCATTTGTTATTAAGGGACAGAGCACATTTTATTCCAGGATATGGCCTTTAATGTACTATAAAATATATGTGTAACATTGCAAACAGGCCTGACAGTTATTACGTTTAAAACATTGTGGCAATTGTTATGTAGTGCTTCTCGTGTCAGCACAATCATACTAACATACGTCCATTCCCACACACACACAGACTGTACCTTCATTATAGATACATTCATCTAAATACTTACCATTGCGTGTCTGTCTTCTTCAGCTGCAGTGCTCAAATAATGGCTGACAACGTCCTCTGTTTTAATTTGTCCATCTTCCTCCATGTAATTGTCTAACAACCTACACAATAAACACATTTGTAATAGCCTTTACATATGTTTTATTGGTTAGATAAATTATTGATAATAATTATACATTTTACTTTGACACTTTGAAATACGACCTCAAACCAATGGGCCACTTGGAACGCTAGTAACAGTATAATACGTATCGCAACTGGGGGTTCAGTCACATTATTTACACGATAGGGTTGGCTGCATCAACTGTAGCACCCAATATCTTCGCAAGACGGTGCAATTTGTTATTGGACTTATTACTATTATTCCATGACGTGTGAAATCACTCACCAAAATGTCATCTCTTGTGGCGTCCTCGTTGCAAGCAGGGGTCTTGTACAAAGACAAAATTGTAACGCGGACGACGCCGTCTTCTTATGTGACAACACACCTTCGCACGTTATTCAAGTATCTAACAACAAGCGTCTCTTGGCGCGCGATTGCATTTATAAAGCTAAAGGGGCGAATATTGCGCATAGGAGGTGTGCCGCGAGAGCTCGCGACCGCGCTGGCTGCGTTCCCGGGTCATTTCCGGTATAGCTGTCAACCGCAATGTGTTGAAACGTGTGCGCAACTCATTAAAACACTTCTTTTTTGTAATACATTCGAATCCGTTTGTTCCGAAAAGTTGGCATTGTGACCACAATAGTTGAAACATTTATTTGTGATCTTCATAGTCGCGACGGAGTAGTTCTGATGTTAAAAGGTGATCGATTGGCTTGGCCCTGGGGTTGCCGCAACAGTTGCGCACACTTATATATAGAGAGAGAGAACGTAAACAGACAGAACGACGCGAGCGCACGTGGGTGCATCACATGATCCAGTCGCATTACACATTAATCTGGGAGTCAGCTGTATTAATCTAGTCCGAACCTTGTTTTTAATACATGAAGTAGTTTTTTTACTGCATTCTAACAGTATTTTGCCTGCTGATTTCAAATATATATGCAGCAATGCATGAAAACTTGAACATTTCGTAAAATTTCCAGGTCATCCATCGCCAGCAGGTCATCGGCACCACGAGCGAGTGTGCAACGTTTGTCGGCGTTCGCAATGACCGCTCGCCGTTCAACATCTGTATCGTTACAATGCGACGCCAAATCCAACTTCCACGAACACAACCATACGCCCAAATGAACAAACTTTCACAGTACCTGTCCTTTACTCAACATAACATTGTACGTATTATCGAAAGTGGTCATTAATCACGGCACAAATCCGATACGACCAAAAAAGAAGACTCTCGTATGGTCGCGTGAAGTTTTAATCGAAAGCGAGACGCGACACAACATGCCAACAGCGTCCCCGTTGAAGAGCTCCTACCGGCGGCGACGGGCGTGTAAGCGTGATCGTGCAGTTCACTTCTGTATCAGCCAGAAAAAAATTAACACTTATGATCACACACGTACAATAAAACCTCTCGAGATCACTAACACACATATCAGATGAAACTTTCTTCTTCTGTTAAGTGGCCACAATTAGTAAATTATTATTCTGCCACAATTCTGGGGATCTGGCATTTGAAAAGAAAAACCTACCTCCTACAAAATAGATAAGACATACACCCTACTAATAAACCCTAACTATAAATTAAATTAATATACACATTATTTTATGCACACGTAAACGCGCTACATATTAAAACATCTCCTCTCTTTATTTCGCCACTCCCTTCCATGTAGTTGTCTAACAACCTGTGTGTGTGTATATATATATCTCACATTATAAAACACCACATTTAGTAGTATTTCTACTGGATACTTTTTGTTTATGTTTTCAATAGTTATTACAGCCCTCCGAAATGTTGCGTATTCTGATGAATTCATTGCTGTTGTTTTTTCTTGGCTGATACAAAAGTGAACTGCACGATTACGCTTACACGTCCATTGCCGCCAGTAGGAGCTCTCCAACGGGGACGTTGTTGACATTTCGCTGGGTAGAATATTTTCAGAAAGGCGTGTGTCGCGTCTCGTTTTCGATTAAAATTACACACGACCATATACGCGAGTCTTCTTTTTTGGTCGTATCGGATTTGTGCCGTGATTAATCATAATGACCATTTTCGATAATACGTACAATGTTATGTTATGTAAAGGACAGGTACCGTGAAAGTTTTGTTCATTTGGGCATATTGTTGTGTTCGTGGAAGTTGGATTTGGCGTCGCGTTGCAACGATACAGATGTTGCGCACTCTTCTATTATAATAACTATATTGTACAGTATACACATTGCACAAACGACTCAAGCGCTCATGATTGGCACAGTCATAAATACGAAGTAAAAATAGCTTTTTAAAACACAATTATTTCATCATAGCTGCACACAACTACGATCGACAAAATATACTCCAACGCAGACATATCCGTGCATTTCTGAGAGCACAGAACAAAATAATTCGATTTCTGCGAAGGAAGCCTAGTGATCTATTTGCTTTTGAAGAAATTTTATTTATGTGGTCATTCCACCGAAGATCTGAGGTTATGGTGACACCAATATATTTTACCTGTGAGACAGTCTCTAGTGTTTGACCATGGAGCATGTATGGGTTGTTTACGTTTTGTTTCTAGTCACTGGTAAGACATGGCACTTTTGCAGATTGAGCTCCATTTTCCAAGTCATTGCCCATTTCCCAAGTTTTTCAAGATCTTCCTGGAGCACAGCAGCATTTGACTTAAGGGCTAGATACATTATGGTATCATCGGCAAATAGTCTAACCGTAGATGTAATATTTTCTGGGATGTAATTTATGTAAACAAAGAATAAGGAAGAATCAAGCACGCAGCTCTGTGGAACACCTGATGTAACGGTGACCGCAGACGAGGCTTCCCCCTCTATCATAACTGTTTCGGTTCTGTTTGATAAGAATGATGCGATATTTAAATGGTCCGCAAACCTTGTTTTGCGATATAAAGTCGTTTTGTTCATGCATTATAAAAGTATGTTACCGGCTTATTCTAAATCCGGCTGCACCCAGACTCAAAACGGTAAGCATTTGGTAAAATAAGCTATTAAGTGTGCCGCTTCTTGATTCTTGCAATTGTTTACCGCAAAAATTGGTTCAGTCCAAAATACGAAGTGAATATAACTTTGATGGCAATACAGTTGTTTCGCCATATTTGCACACTACTGCGAATGACAAAATTTATTCAAACGAAATATGTAATTTAATAAATTTGAGAAAACAAAACTAAAATCAACAGAAAGCCGACACCCCTCTGAAAAATGACATATTCGAGCATCGCGGGAATATTGAATTAGTTTACCGAAAGGCTAAATATCGACCTCAAGATAGCCTTGACTTAATCTAGTAAAACTGTTTGAAACTCATAAAAGCCCACTGATGACCATATTAAAAGCTCAGCAATATATATCAAATGGAAAAGGGTGAAATTCAAGATAAACTGAGAAACTGTCAGACTCAATACAAATGACTGCTCCCAGTCGAAGCTGTTTGCATTTAATGCACGAGAGTCCGTGGTTTAATAACTCACACAACTGGTTAAGCCAGACAAATTATTGTGTTTAAGCTACTTCATAACTTAATATTATTTACATACATGCCATTTGACACATTTCACTAACAATTTGGCTAATTTAATTAATGTTTTATGTCGCTTAACGGCTTGTTATTGTAGACTGGACCACTCGGTTTCTGGCAATTCTGCTGTATGCAATCATAATGTGTAGTTTTCACCAACAATTTTAGAAATCATTCTGCAACGCATCGATATTATTATAATCAGAACCACTTACTTCATCAATAGCATGCAAACAAAGCGTCGAATAAGTTGTTTTTAGTGAAATCGTTACTTATTCATAAGACGATATCACTTCACGCGCCAAACGGATGCACTCGGTTTCTGTGCATCGTGTTCAAAATCACGTGCGCTCGCGTCGTTCTGTCTGTTTACGTTCTATATATATCATATATATAATATATATTATATATATATATCATATATACAACGTAAACATACAGATGACGCCTCGCGTCGTTCTGTCTGTTTACGTTCTATATATGATATATATAATATATATATATTATATATATCATATATAGAACGTAAACAGACAGAACGACGCGAGCGCACGTGTTCAAAATCGTCACTGAACGACAAGACAAAACGCAATAACTGTATAAATACCACGGGCTGTTCAATAACAAATTTTCGCGCCGCCGCATATCTTCACATCTTCCTTCACCTTGTGGCTGCCCCCTGCCGCCTCTTCCCGCGCCTATGCTTGAAGCACGCGCTTTCTGCCGTAAACAAACACATTATTAAGTTCTTTTTAATCTATTCATGACGCCGAAACGCGACAGCGAATGAGCTGGTCAAATATTCACGTTGTTCGTCGATCGATAAACCTGGCTGATTATCTACTTTGGCAGCACACCATTGTACAAGGTTCAACGAAAGCCGCAGCAATCAACGCAATGGATGCGCTACCGAAAACGTTGTTGATGGTGTTTGTGTTCATTGTGGGAATACTGGTTTACATAGGGGAGACGCAGTTTGGATACGGGTCGCGACTGCTTGAAGCGATCCCTCAGCAATACTTGAGACGGTCGTGCGAGTGTATTAGCAACAACCCGTCTTTGTGCAGAATGAGCACCGCTGGCGATGTTGCGGAAAATCACGCAGACGTGCTGGACGCGATACGGGCGCATGGCTTGAAGCCTCGGCTGCTATCGCGTGCCGTGCCGACACCGGTCGATAATGATACGTCTCACGTCGTACCGAATGTTGTCCACTACGTCTTGTATGGGGTACCCAAGGGCGTGCCGTTCGATTTCCAGCATTACCTGTCATTCCGCAGTGCCAGCCAGTTCATGCAGCCGCAGCATATATTCCTACACGGAGACGTCTTGCCAAAGGGCGAATGGTGGACGAGAACTGTTGCCGAAGTCGATAACATCTACCACGTCTACAGGAAGAAACGAACGCATATTAACGGCAAGAAGGTTATCTACGTAGAACATCTTGCAGACTTCACTCGACTGGAGGTAACAATAGGTGAGTGTTGTGTACCTTGTAAAGTAGGCCTACTTAGCTGCGACCCAAATTTCAATTGCTGGACTTGCTTAAAAGTACTCAACCAATTCGATTGTTTTGGTCCTCGCGTTTCTTATTAATTTAACAAAAAAACAGAGGCATCAAGTACTCCCCAATGACACCCTAGTTTGTTTATGCATACGTGTTAGTTCGTTTTTAAAAATTAATAAAAAAAACTGCGAACTTTTTCGTTTTTGGTAAAAACCGGATCCGGTTTTTTGCTTCGAATTTACTTAAGTATGGACATTGAACTTTGTGTGGAATCGCGTTCTTGTCTTCTCGTGATCGCGAATTATGGGCGATATTGACCTCTGACCCCACCCTTTGGCGCTGTTGACGTTATGAAATACCGAGTTTAGGCAATGAGTGGACGTCCACGACACGGCAAAATATGGGCTAAATTAGACAGACAAAGACAGTACCCATGCATAAAGGTGTATTTCTATTTGGGAAAGACTATGGAACGAAATAAAGTAAACAGAACGAGTTGGGGAAATTAGTGCCAGTGGACTGTGGCCGTGGTCCGTGCCATGGGGTCAGTGACAAAGTCAACAGATGCAGCGTTCGCAAAGGTTCTTCCAGACAGGTTAGTAATTTCGAATTATTCAGCTATAATCACGTATATTTAGGCGTATGAGTGAGTATACGTATTAATGTTGCTTGTATTAAATGTATTTGATTGTTTACCTTTTAGTCATAGCCAATGACAATGGTGGTATGGGCGGCCTGGCTGGGCCCTGTTTACTATAGACTAGTATCAGCTAACAGTACGACGCTATGGTATATACCTGTCAATGATACTATAAGTATATTATGTCTATGTCGTATATGGTAGTAGGCTAATAGCCTAAGTAGGCTTGGCATAATAGTAATTGTGTAAATAAATGTATTATAAATGATCCATAACGATTATAATTATTGAACTAATAGTAATAGATTGAACAAAACCAATATGTACATAATTTATTAACAGTATTGTAATAGTAATTTAACTAATCTACTACTTTTATATTAAAAATTACTATTATTGGACATTTCAAAATTAAATTTGAATTCAATTGTAATTGTATGTAATCTTGGTATTTAATTATTTACAAGGAAAAGAATTAGTTTCACCAGGTTTTTTGATTGCCCCTTCTGTGAGTTTTTGTTATGATAAAAAAAAACAGTGCCTTTCAATACTGTGAAAGGCATGAAAATTAATACCCAAAACATGTATATATACATATATAGATTGTATTTGACCGTTGGCATTGGTTGCATTTTGCAAGTATATTAAAAAGATTATTGTTAGAAACAATCAGTGCTGACTATTAATACATGTAACATATTTTCAGAACTCGAGGTGTGTCAATACCATGTGCAGATGTATGCATCTTTTATCCAAATTATAAATACAAGCAATAAACAAGTATGAGATAGGCGGATCCAGGCAGACCTTAGGAATTTGGCGTGTCTGCAGACCTTTTATAATGGGCCCACGCGACTGTGTCCCCCCAGACGGTTTGAAATGTGCCCCAGTTTAGGTGATAATAATAAGCTGAAGTTATGGTGTCTTCCGATATCATCACTCCAGCCGAGTGGCTGAAGTTATGGCGGCGCGATAGTGACAAAATTTAGACCACCATTTTGTTCGGCCGCCAGTGGAGGTTTTGTGCCCCCCAGACTCGATTTCTGGATCCGCCCCTGTATGTGATAGTTTTGTTTGTCTGAATGAGAATTTTGCAGTAATGGGTGTTTAAGTAGCATATTGTTGTTAGAAATGCATGTGAAAGTAAAGACTATGTAAAGTAAAAACATGTTATTGAAACTATTTGATGAGATTGACTACAAAATAATGAAAAGCACAATACAACTACAGGTACAATCACTGCACTTGATGTGTACAATGTAATATTTTTTAATATCATATGCACATCACATCCACATAAAATGCAAAGAAATAATAGAAACAACACTTTGGAAGAGTTTGAAAAAATGTCAGGTATATATATAAAAAACCAGTTACTTTTATCAAGATTCTTTGTTAAAAAAACCAATACTAGTACACGTGAGGTCAAATGCTAGTTGTAGTTTATACATGCCTTGTATGTTTACAACTGACAAAAAAATTGTGACAACAATTATATGTATTTAACAAAATTGTCTAATATCACATAACATGTAAACCAATGTAAAAAATTTACTTAGGAAGTTGTTTGGTTGAACAAATGTAGTATGTACATATCAAATAAAAATAACTATATTATGAATCATAATTGTTTTTGTAACAAAGAATCATAATTTATGATTCTTTGTAAAAAAAAACATAAATGATATAAAATTCAAAAATGTTGTACTTTATGCAATGCTTGGTATGTTTACAAGTCGCAGATAACAGTGTCATCTCCATGTGACTGAGAATTACATGTACAGTCACTACCAGGCTACCTGCTACGGTGCTCAGGTTTACTCAGCTGTATGAAGAGTACCGGCTACAGACAGCTGTGGATATTTTGTATGAATAGTCTTCGCATATTAATTTCAGTGTGGCTGAATACTTCCCACATAAGTCGAGATGGTGTTCGATTTAACAGGTCTGCCAGGGAGTAAAATGTAAAGCACTTTGAGCAGTCCTGAGGACTGGATACTACACCATATCAGAACTAACTTTACTCAAGTGTTGTAACATAATTAGTACAATGTGTACAGGTGTATAATCATCATGCGAAGTGAAAATGTGTAATATAATTTATTTGTGAAGATATAAACCATTTTAATTGATAAAAAATAATAATTTAGAAAAATTAAACGTGGCATGAAAAGTATATAATATTACAGTCCTCATGATACATAGAGACAAGTTAAATGTTTCTGTCAATGTATCAACAGATTGTTGTTGAAAAAAGTGAAAAGGCTTTCAATACCATTACTTCATCACAAACTTGTGTTGCACATAACAAGTACCTGGCGTATGTTGCAAGAACACAGCTGGCTGCCACTGACTATCAGCAACACAAAGACAATGAAACCCTACCACTGTAACAATGCTTGATAATTGATGTATTTTTTCATGGATACTACTAAAAGTTAAAGTTGAATTGAATACTAATACTGCGTATTATTGACTTTTGATAAATGTGTCGTCACATATAAAATATCATACATGTCAGAGCCATGCTAATTGTCACTTTGTCTCCGGTATAGGTAGATGCGGATGTACAACAAAATGTCAGGTAGCTGGTACCATTGAAGACAGCGAACACATACAGTGATGTCATCGATATCCAAACTGATGTAGTTCACCGAAAAATGCTCGACACTGAACCTGCCTCACAGCATCGAGAGTTGTTGCCCAAAGACTCGTGCCATATCTGCCAGACCCTGGCATCCACCGTTCCATCACCAACTGCAGAGCTAGTCAGGCGTCACCGTATTCGTATGTCGAGCAACCTGCATTCTACGTTGGTTTCGATCTAGTCAGTCAAACTAACTGACTGACCTGGAGCCAGTGTACACCCCATCGTCACTGGGGAATCTGTCACGGATGCAACTCACGACACAATTGGGATCACTCGGTGGACGTTCATATGACAAACCGTTAATATGCAGCATGCTGCATGGATGTACAATCTTGTCTGAGATCCTGGACAAATACAACTACCCAGTATGCCGTATTAACTTGGAGAGCTAGTGGTACTAAGCACACTAGTTCAATCTCCTGTAAAGAAAAGCATATATTCAGTAAACAAAAACAGGTATCATTATAGTGTTGGGTGTAAATAATTATGGAGTGTTCATTATCATAATCAGTGTAAATATAAAATAATATTTCATGTGTGACCTGCATCATTTCACAAGAAAAAAGGCAGCAAGAAATGTTCTACTACAGCTGCATCTATACATGTTGATATCTTAGGAACAGTCAGTGTTTACAGGGGTTGTTCCGGGGGGAGGAGTGGGTTGACACAGCATGCAGACATTAATAGAATATCCTTTTTTTAAATGGTGATCAAGTTTTACTGTTTTTCTTTACATGGTGTTCATTGTCATTAATGAATTTAAAATTGTTCAATTTCATTACAGTGATGTCTGATCTTAGTCAATATTATAGACTGATTTGAATTCTGCCAATCAGTAAAGCATCAGTAATGCACATTTATATTTTGTGTTTTGTTTTCATTATACAAATTCATGTCAGTGTTTGCCATGTGTAACTACTACACATATTCATGTTTGACATTTTAAGGTTTTGCCTGAGGTTGAATGGTGAAGGTGAATGTTGACAATTACAAATTGGTGTTATTGTGATGCTAACAGCATATTTTCATTGTCATGTATTCAAAGGTTCATAATATGTATGTCTACCTTCTTCAAAAATGACTAATTTATTTTATAAGCTTATTTCCGAGTCATCGTCTATGTCCAAGATGTTATTATTAAAATGTGTATGACAACAAATGTACAATTTAAATGTGCACATTAAAATTTGTTGATAACTTATACATGGTTGATTGTTATAAATTTGAAATTACCTGGATTGATCAAATGTGGGCCTCCCGTAGACTATGTATCCTCACTGTGCCTGCCTGACCCAGGTGACCGCCTTAGACCCTCTTCTGCCTCTTCTCATTCCCATTCTTGGGTTGCAGTGTGGCCTCTAGAGATATCATAATTCAAGTTACGTATTATCCATTCATATATTGCTGTGGTGAGAATATATACACATATTGGTAAATACACAAGAATAGCTGGCATATGTCAGTTAAAAGGTATCACAGGATACCAATTACATAAACTACAGCCAGGCACCAAGGACCACAATGGAAACAAGATATGCCATATGCCATGGTGACTGGCTTAGACGCCTTAGTTAGACGTTAGTCAGCCTCGAGTCGAGTGTAGACGTTCGCAAGTTGCAATTCTCGTTGAATTAATACACGGCTACGCGTTTTTGTTGCTATCTGCGACAGTGTAATACGTACCTTCGTACAACCACTTTGGAATCTTCATCTTAGTTGATACACCAAAGCACGTGTGTGTTGTTATTGTTTTCGAATGCGTGGGATGCCGATCTCGCGTAAAGCACGTGACCGAAATCGCGCAGGAGGTCGACAGCGCAATAGCGCTGATCGCGAATGACGTCACGCGCTGGCATGAATATTCATCTATCTTACATCCGGGCAGTCAGTCGGACAAACAGCTCGATAAAATGGCCTCCAGCTACAATAATCCGTTGATATTATTAACCGAAGAAGACGTCCCGGGTGCTAGTTTTGTCTACGCCCAACTTGAAAAGCACAGCGTAGATCAACTACGAAGATGGCTAGCATGTCGTGGGCTAAAGAGATCTGGAAACAAATCCGCGTTGCTGGAAAGGTAAGCGTATGTTGACGTTAACTAGTCGAGTAATGCCAACTGACGCAGTGACGAGTAATTGCGGCACACAATTTTGCCGCATAGTCTTACATTTTGTATAATAATGATCGAATCAGACAACTCTAAACACGTCCCCGTATTCTAATTTAATCGTGTGGCGTTCTGTTTAGCGCACTCGCCCGCTACTCTTTCATGTTTATTCAAGCGTTGCACAAGCCTTTGTTCGCTTCGCGTGCTGGGCTCATGCTGAGCTGGGCCGGGGCTCGACCGGCCTGGGGGCGGGTCAGTATTTATGTCTCCACTGGTGGTAATGTCAACGTACTTTTAGTTAACTCTGTTTATCTTGAAATTATACATTTCAATGTTTATTATTTTGTTAAGGCACCAGGGAAAATGTGTCATTTTCTGACAGTTTGTTTTATTAAGATAGGCAAAATACGGGATGCTCCCTCCAATGTCTTAAAAAACAGCCTGATTCTGCATACATACTCAAGGGATCATACAATTATGGTTTTGTATTTCAGATGCCGAAACGTCATGTCAGCCAAAAAAGGCCATGTCATTGATCCTGCGGTTGATCAAGGGAAATGGTATGACATGAAGAAGTCAGCAAAGCGCCAGAAATTATCAACAGATGAAACCACCAATTCCCTCCCTCCTCCACCACCAGACTCTGGATGGAAGACCTTCCCAGAATCAGAGATCCCCAAGATGTTCAATGAGGGACACATCTACCATCACTTGGTGGAATCTCTGCAGGGACCAGCTGTAGAGGACGGGTCGGACGAGGAAGATTCTGCCCCTCACCTTGACTCTCACACGTCAAAGCCATTGCGCAGAGGTGACCAATTTTTTCAGAGTGGGCACGTTACTTGCATCCGAGATAACCGTACGATGGCACATTATTATGTCAAAGCAAAAGTCCTTGCCAGTATGAAGCAGATATCGTATAATGTGCAGGTTGTTCTCAGTGTAAATAGTGGGTTTGTCTTACATGCATCATGTGAGTGCAAGTCATCGGCTTTGGGCAGGTGTAGTCATGTTGGAGGTGTACTTGTGGCAATCAACAATTATTTGTTGACATTTGGACAGGATAAAGCATGTACCTCGAAGCCATGTGAATGGAATGTAGGGAAGAAAACTGGTAAAAATCCAACAAAAATAACAGATGTTACATACAAGTCCAAAAAAGCAGTGAATGGTGTATTTCAATATGACTGCAGTCCCCCACTTGTGTAAATGTACAGCTTGCACTTGTATAAATGTACAGCTTGCACTTGTATAAATGTGCAGACAATCTACATGGCTAGTGCTATGCATTGTACAACACAATATAACAATGTCATAGCTAGTAAATTGATGTGAATAAAAATATAAGCTGTTTTACATTCACTCTGCCTGGATCCATTTCTTAAGAAGCATTTCTGGAGTTCCTTGATTAAGTGATTGCGTAGAAATCATGATCAAGGAGAGATTTTTTAAATAAAAACTCGAGTTAGTGTTCACATTTGTTACCTTACTTAACAAGAGGGTCCTGGAAATTTACAAGGGCCCCAGCCACAAACACCATCTGACTAAATACAGGCTGCAGAGATAATGGAATTACTCTTTTTAACAATCTGAATTTCTTTATCCGTTCAATTGCTCTCTCAACATGAATGCGAACTCGAGCAATTTGCCTAGATGTAATTTCTTCTCCCATTGTTAGCCTGTTCCTTCCTTGAAGAAATGGTGGGATGTTTAGATCTACTTGTTTCGCATACAGAATGTCTCTTATTGTAAATCCACGGTCTGCTAAAATCAGATCTCCTGGCTCAAGTTTGTCAAGGAAACCAGACTTCTTCACAATATCGTTGTCTGACATAGAACCCTCAAATGCATCCGAGATAAACATGACACCTCCATTTGGAGATATGCCGATGAGACATTTAAATGTTGAGTGGTTCTTATAACTAGAATACATGTTACCCTGTCTACGGAAGTGCATGGACTGTTCCACAAAAAACTCACAGCAGTCAATTATGACTCTGATACCCTTGAACTTTGCAAAACATGATGGCATGCTGCGCTTAAGAAGTTGACGACTGGTGAACATCTTATTACGCAACGATCCAAACTGAAGATACAGAAACTGGATCCAGCTCGCAACAATCTTTGAAACACTACTGGAGGAAATCCCAAAACGGTAGGCCAAGTCAGCATTTAACAGACCAACACGCAGTCTTACCATCGTGAAAAAAAACTCGTCCAATGGGGACAGTTTCCTCCTCACACCTGGTCGTTTAGATGGCGACTTTTCTCCTGTCTTCAGCTGCTGGTTCCAGTAACACACTTTATCTTTTGCTGGACCCAAAAACTCCCACACAAACATAAATTGAATCCATGTCAGCCCTGTATAAAATCTACACTTGGCTTCATCATCTACAACATCACGAACACCAAAATTACAGCTAGCATTTTCTTTCTGGCACTCATCCAACTGCTGCCTGAGATTTGCAATCTCATGCTTTAGTGTGACATTTTCAATTTTTACAGCCAACAGATTGGGGTCAAAATTTTTAGGAGTTTGAGTTTGTTGGTCACATGTTGTGACAGGAACAGGCAAAGGTAATTTTACAGGGCAAGGCATTAGTGCAGAGTCAGGGGCAACACTTGCTGAACAAGCAGAAGATGTGCAGTTATCAGTTGTGTTCTGGCTCAGCTCGACAAGAATGTTGGCTACGTCTGCTGTATCTGTGTCAATATCAAGTAGCTTCCTCTCTTCAAAGGCATGCTGCTAGGTGACCGCAGGGTGGGGCGCTTTCGTTTCCTTGCAGATTTGTCTATCTGTTGTAAAAACAATACACACATTAATATATATGCACATATGGCCTATTACACAGTTATTTTACAAAGCAGCTATGTGTAACTATATATATATAATTCAAATACATAATTCATATTCCAGCTAGCTTATGACTATTCCTATGACTATGTACAGACTATGAGTCTGACAACCACTGTTATTGACATAATAATACTATCTATAATATGAAAAGCGTAATAAATTATATTAATAATTATGAATTCCATTATTATCCAGTATGACACACCTGTTGTTGAGTTTATGAAGTGTGGTGATGGGCTGGCTTTGCCTAGCCCTAGGCTAGCGCATTGCCATTGGCCATGACCCATGTCAATAGAATACTGAATAATCAGCCCTGGTCTGGCCTAGCTAGTCTATATAAATAACTCACTTGAGCCGGTGAAGCTGTGGCGTCCACTGGATCTGGGTGCTCGTCAGTTGGGCCATTTCCACCAATAAAGTGTAACGAGCAGATGTAGGTGTGCTTGGTAATGTTATCGATTCCAAACCGGTCCCGTTTGCATGCTCTGACCCACCGCTCTGATTTTGCGCGGTCAATATGTGGTTTCGGAAACGGCATGAAAGTCACTCCTTTCATGTTTTCTCGGTGACCGTAACGGGAATCGCTACGGCATACTCCATAACAACAGTGTTTTGTTGTCACCATCCTTCACGGGTGCTTTTCATACGCACCGCTGACGATATTTATTCAATTTACAACTTGTGGCACTCGCAATTTGCGGCAATGCATCCACTGTCCGACCGGAGGCTTGTCCGACTTCTAAGATGGCCGCTGCGCAAGCGCAGTCGCACAATCTAAATTTAACCCTATGGCTCAATTGCGACAAGCGCTATTGGCTTTCGTCAGCTATATACTTACCTTACACAAATTGGTCACTCACATCAATTGGACATACCGGAAATCACGTTTAGATCTCGCCGCTAGAGGCATCACTAGGCTATTTGAATACAACGGGGAACGCGAGAGTTGGCAATGTAAACAGGTCAAAACCACAAAAAATGAAAGAAATGACGTTTAATCAAGTATGTGATATATATTCAGAAATATAATACAACATATAAAGCATGCATGATGTGTATACGCGTATAACAACGTCTTTCTATGTTTACGTGATAATAATTCATTAATCGGCTTTATTGTATTAAGCCACGTGATAAAACATTACCTTTTATGGAATATCTATGGTACGCCTGTCTTGTCATAAAGGCTGGACTAATAGTAACGAGTTGCTAAACATGTGAAATAAATGTAATATATTAATATTATTTACGCACTACCAAATATAGCGCAGGTGTTTAACGGTGTATGTAAAGTATGTATGACAGGGCTGTCTTGTTAAAATGGTGGAATAATGGGAACAATGTGTGAAATTAATGTATTACAAAAATTGCCAAACTTTTATATAAATTACAAACTAACACTATATCAGTATGTCTGTATTTTACTAGCATTACCACATGAAAAATATAAACTGTGTTACCTAAACATGTTTTCTTATGCATGTAAGGAGCTTCTTCTTCTGAAGTAAATGATTTTGATTTCATGAAAATCAGACAACTACTTACAAAGTTATTAAGTTGGAAAGGTTACTACCCCAGGAGTTTTCGTTGGAACGGTGAACATGAAATATAACACAGAAAGAATAGGGTCACAGTATTTCCAGGGTGTACCCATATTTTACCATTTTTGTCATTGTTTTCACAACAGATAAGTAATTAATTGAGGTAATTACTTCAAATTTGGCATATATAGGTATTTTCACACGAGGAATTAATTTTTTTGCATTTTCGTTGACCTAATTTGCATATTTCATGACCTAATTAGCATAATATGGCCGACATATTGAATCATAGACTGTAACAAGATTCATGTCATGTCATTAATTGTTTAGAGTATATTTACAGGGTATTAGAAAGTGTAACATATCTTGTTTCATTATAGTTCATTTCAATCCCAATTTTTGGGCAAAATTGTGCATCATTAGCGTAATTATTACAAAATGGCGGCCATATTGAATGAGGATTCCCAATGTTTTTGTGAAGAAATTGTTATTCTGAGCATGTAATTAACTTAGTAATGGCGTTTACAATAGTACAGCATAAGCTGTTTCATTGCTATCAATTAGTTACCACAATTTGAATAATTTGTTGAGTAATTTGCATAAAATAAAATGGCGGACATATTAAATGTAGAATCCCAATTTTGGAATACATATTTTTCCAAAAGCACATCATTAATATTTGAGGCATGTTGTAAAATAGTACAAGACAAACATTTTCATTAGAACTCACTTAGTTTCCATTTGCATAATTAATTAAACAAAATGGCGGACATAGTAAATGTGGAATCCTAATTCGTGTTACACAAATTTTCAAAAGCATTATCAATTTATCATTTAACGTTTAGTGCTTCTTATCATAGTATTATATAAAGAGTTTTAATTACTATAATTAGATGTCACTTAATTCCCACTTTGCATAATTAATGTCTATACTAGTTATACTATGTGAATTGCAGAAAGTGTCTTGGACCTGAGAGATACCTGCATTTAAATACACAGAGTAATGAATAATTGCACCAACAACTCAGATTTTATTGTTAGTCTTTGTTGTTACAATAGCTATTTAAACGTAGGAATATATATTTATTAATAAAATAAAATATAGTTATACACACCAATAATATAATTGTGGCAATAAATGAATATTATAATGGTGGAAATACCAAGCTTAAACTGGCTAGTTATTACTACTAGTAAGCAAACAATAAATGTATTAAGTTTTTATTTTATATTTAACAAAGTAAGGTTGGAATAGAAGTTTCTGAATTTCAAGTTTAAAATCAATTATTAAGTGTAGCCAGCGTAGTGTGAATAGGGATTGCCTGTATGACAGCTAGGCGCCAAATCCGCCCAGCGGACAACCAGCGCAACGCGGTTGTCCGCCTGGCGGATATCCAGCGGCATGCTGACGTTACCAGGCGGATGTTACTATTTTTAGCACAGCGTCACCGTCTGCGGTGGCGTTGTCGCAAGCCTTGCAACTAGATCGCACAAAATGAGATTTCCGCACTTGTAAACCTTTTTAAAATATCACATAACATATATCATCTGAACAGTCTGAAACTGACAGGTAGATATGTATATACACGAACTTGAATTTTAGGCGATAACATTACAACAAATTCATGTTTATACGATGATTTGACATAACTTTCGTTTGGTTTAACGCAGAAACTTCGTGCAACGACTGCAGTGAAGACGAACACGTCTTCTAATTAGTCGAGCAGATCTCATGACGATCCGAATAGGTTTACAAGTGCGGGTTTTCAATTTGCCGCGACCTGTTTTTGCGAAAACCGTACCGTCGCCGTCGGCATGACACTTTTGGCGCGCATCATCGTTCAATCACGAACGATAAGTTTGTCAAATAAAGGAATACTTTTAAAAACTTTATGCCATTGTAAAGAACATTATCTTGTTGTTCCAGTGATATTAAATATGTATTATTTAACGCGGACTTAATGATGTAAGGGCTGCATGACCCTTGACCTGTCGTAGTTTAGCGTCAAAACTGGCCAGCTCCAACAGCCGCGGTGGCCGCTGTGGTAATGCTAATTTTACAGCAAACCATAAAAAGACCAGCTACCTACAGAGATTATACCCCTGGCCAACTAAAATATGTATATACAATGTGCAAAGAAGACGGAGTGTCAGTCCGTAAGGCAGCAAGGACGTGTGGTGTGCCTGTAACAACTTTACGCCATAAAACATTAGGCCATTCTGATCCTTATGTACATAAATATAAAAAATGATGAGCAGTTCTGAAGAAGCAGCTTTCGTGTCTCACGTGAAAGCAGTAGCTGCATGTGGGTACGGATATACATGCAGAGAATTAGCAGATCTTGCTGATGAAACAGCTTTCTTCCTGAATAGGAAAGACACTAGTAGCCCACCAAATGATATATGGGTGTATCGCTTGTTAAAGAGATGGCCAGACCTTAAGATGACCAAGCCAAAAGGCTTGTCCATGGTTAGTGCACGCAGTGCAACGAGGGAAACGTTAGATAATTATTACAAGGAGTTATTGAGCATAATTCAGAAGTATGACTTGTTGGGAAAACCACATAGGATTTTCAATGTTGATGAAACTGGTGTGTCTACGGAACATGTGCCGCCTAAGATAATCGCCGAAACAGGTCGGACATCGTTGGCCGTAGTTCCACCAAGATCGGCAACAACCACGATCATAAGCTGTATAAATGCAATAGGACAGTGCTTGCCTCCCTTCTTAATATTCAAAGGGAAGCGGATGACTGAAGAGTTAATGAACGGCGCGCTGCCAGGAACACAAGGGTCTATGTCCGACAGAAGATGGTCCACAAGTAAAATCTTCCAGGATAACTTGAGTAAACATTTTCTTAAGTATGTCTACCAGCAAAGACGAATCCCTTTTGTTGTTGTATGACGGGCATAGTTCGCACATCAACGTGCCATTAATAGAATGGGCGCACAGACACAACGTGACCCTCTTCCTACTCCCGGCCCATACGAGTCACTTCCTACAGCCGTTGGATGTCGGGGTCTTTGGCCCGTTTATACCTTAAGGTTGCTTACTACAGCAAATCCCGCAACTTTATGAAAGAGAATCCTGGGCGGGTCGTTACACGCAGTGAAGTTTGTGGCCTTACAGCCAAAGCAATCCTTCGTACTATGACTCCATGCAACATAACTGGAAGTTTCCGACGTTCCAGAAATGTCCCGTTCAATGCCAGTGTGGTCACAGATCAACAGCTTGCACCAAGTAAAGTGGTAAATGATGATAACCAAGCAATAAATGACGCACCAACTGTAGACGTGCCTGCAGCAGCTGGCAATGTAGATCACCAAGCAATAAACACTACTGCTGACTTGTCTGCAGTGGGTAGGCCTAGCAATGTGGATCATCAACCGGCGAACACAATTACAGTTACTGCTGTATCTGTATGTGTATTTTGACTGGCAAAATGTCCTACGGACACATCACGCCAGTGCGCATGGTGGCTCTTATGGATTAATGTTTTACATGTTGGGCTAGACTAATCTGGAATGAATTCAGTGATGTACTTGATACAATGCTTGGAGGTAGAGAATTCCACTCTTTTATTGTGACTGGGAAAAAGCTGTTTCCAAACATGTTTGTCGAGTGCCTGATTTGTACTAACTGTTTATTGTGTTTACGTGAGCATCTGGTGTTGCGTTGATGTAGTAGTAGTAGTATTTTATTAGAGTCTCACTCCACGTATACATGCATTAAAATACAAAACAAATAAATATATTACATTCAAAGTTAGCACTGTATACAAAGACCACTCAAAAAGAGTTATGAGAGACTTGTAAAAACAAAAAATGTACAAATAAAAACAGTATTAATTTAATAAACATGTGCTATTATTTTGTTGTATTGTGTAATCTTGTGTGCAGTATTTTTTGGAAGATGCTGGCAGTTTTACTTATTATATTGTCATTACTCAATAAATATACAAATTTATCTTGATAATTCATACTGGAAAAAGTTGGATCATTAATTGTTGCATAGCCTATTAGTTCTTTTCGTTCGTTAAAATATAAAGGGCATTTCTTTAAAACGTGAAACTCATTTTCTATTTTATTCGTGCAATTATAACACGTCCTAGCTTCAGGTGGGGGGTAATTTCGTTCAAAACGTCCAGTTTCAATTCTGATTGGTGCCAAGCCACATCGAAATTTTGCAAGTGCTGATCGATTACTTCTAGGCATAATTTTCTTAACATAATGCTCAGTTACAATTTTTTTGGGAACTGTTTTTAAGTTCTTAGTTTATTTCTGCCCTCTTCTCTATTTATAATATAAAGCCATTGCTGTTCCTGTAATACAGACAGGCAAACATCTGTGTTCCATTATAGCCTTTATATTGACATGGTCTCTTAGATTAGTCAGATTATGCATATTTATGTCATTATAACGAAGGTATACTTCGTAGCCCCAATTTCGTTTCCCACTTACGGCCATTTCCATCATCCATAGAAACACACGTTTTGTCACTCTAGATACATCCATATCGACACGAGAGCCTAGTAACAGATAGCCATTGTTGGTGAGTCGGGGTTTTCCACCCCATTTCACCCTGTACTGCTGCTGATGGGGTATATTTACCCACACCTAGGAAAAAACGACAGGCCCTATTATGTATGCTATTTATGACCGAATATTCCTTTGTACCCCACAGCAGAACCATAGTTAATAATGGAGAGCACCATACCATCGTATAGTTTTGTAAAACAGTTAAAAGGCATTCCTCCATTACACTTTGTCTTAGCCATTAACAAACCCAGAGCTCTGTTCGCCGTAGTAGCTACTGTTTTTACCATCACCCTATAATCAAGATATTCAGTTAAAATCAAACCTAAATATTTATACTTATTTACGATGCATATGCTTTGGTCACCTAGTAGAAAATCGCAAGTAGTCTCGGATATCGATGGATTACGAAAACAATTTGAGTTTTGTCTTTGTTAATAGACATGGCCCAGTCATTGCACCATTTCCAGATAACATTTAGCAATGTCTGCAGTTCTTCTACTGATTCGACCAGCACCACAATGTCATCTGCGTATGCTAACATTGTAACAATTTCGTCTCCGATCTTAACACCGTTACCCGTGCCTTTCAATTCAGCTGATAAATCGTTTATAAACATATTGAACATGCTAGGTGATATAATACATCCCTGCTTCAGCCCGCATTCAACATTGAACCAGTCCGACTTTAAGTTGTTGACCCTAACACAACATTTTGTAATCAACATATAATGATTTCAAAGCCTCAAGCATTTTCCCTTGTATGTTGAAGTTCCTAATTTTGTTCCAGAGGAAATTTCTATTGATACGGTCATAAACTTTATTAAAATCTACGAAACTTGCAAACGTTTGCTGTCGGGATTTCTTTCTAGTATTGATTATGTTTGTAATGGTAGATAGGTGGTCGAGACAACTGCGACCTGGTCTAAACCCGTTTTGCTCATCACACAAAAGGTTGTTGTCCTCTACCCACGATATAAGACGATCATTTAAAATAGAGCACTATATTTTATACACATGGGAACTAAGCGTAATTCCCCTATAGTTCAATGGCACTCGTGGATCAGACGTACTACACTTGGATATCGGAGTTACAATGCCCCGACGCCATGCTTCAGGAACCACCACACAATATTGATTAAATAGTTCGTAAAATTTTCATTGACCAGCATTTCGACTGGGATGTTACCATTACCCAACGCTTTGAGTTTCTTGGCCTTGTTTAAAGCCAGGCGAATGTCCTCCTTTGAGATAGGCCCATCAAGGTGTTCGTTGTGACCCAGTGAGTGGGTCTCTAACGGCGGTTGATAGTCAATTGTTTGTTCGTAATTGACCGGGTTCAGCAAAGTGTGAAAGTCAGTTCTCCATTTATGTAATATCACGCTTTAATCAGTGGATGTGGAGCCGTCCTCTAGCATCACTTCCATTGGTATATCATGGATGCGTTCTTGTTTTATCCCTAATTTTTCAATATGCTTCCACAAAGCATTTTGATCACATGACGGCAGATCAAGTAGTTTTTCTTGTTGTTGACGCCAGAATGACACTGCGTTTGGCAGCTTGCACGTGCCTATCAAACAGTTTCTGGGCTACCTTCATTTCCGCTTTCAGGTGCGGTTTATTTTGTTCGTCGCCCTTGATCCACAATTGTTCACTTGTGAGGTTATTCCATAGTTGAGTAAGTTCATTTGTCCACCATTGTTTCTTAATCCGTCTGCGCTTATTACTGAGCACTGAGTGGTTTATATGGACCACTTTTTGAAGTTTATCTTCCATCACCGTTTTAACATGTTCGCAGAAACTATCATATACATTGTTCAGATTTTGTTGTGTTAAATTAGATCTTTGAATGAACTGCATGAGATTTGCACAATGTTTTGTGTTGTGTCTTCATCGATAAATGACTGGTCAATGCCTTCTAATTTATATCTCGTTGTACATGGGATTTTTGGGTTCGGATCTGTATTATCGTAAGTAGTAGTAGAGGGTTTTTAGATACGTAATCTGGAGGGTGCATGTGCTCCCATGGTTAAATTCTAAGATGGCGGCTGTTTTATGATGACGCAGTTCCTTTTCCATGGTGCACTTCCTATCACCTGACCCTCTCTTAGTGGTAAGAAGTGGACCTAACCTACACCTAGCGCCCTCTTGTGACGCGGGCGGGTAAAACGGGCGGGCGGAACGGGCGGGCTGGGGCCGGTATGGAGGTTGTGCCTCCGGTGACGCGGACGAGGGCGGGTATGGAGGTTGTGCCTCCGGAGACGCGGGCAGGTAAAGAGGTATATGTGTGTGTGTGTGTGTGTGTGTGTGTGTGTGTGTGTGTGTGTGTGTGTGTGTGTGTGTGTGAATGAAACCGTATTTTAGTAACCAAAGACAAGTGTGATGCTGACACGACTTACGGGTGACTGAACACCACGCCAGCGGCTGTGAGCTTACGGGTCATGACGACCACGCCAGTGGCTCGTAATGTGATACGACTTACGGGTGACTGAACACCGCGGCAGAGGTCGTGAGCTTACGGGTGTGTGACCACCGCGCCATAGGCTCGAACGATAATGATGATGATGATGATACCTGTCCGTTAATGAAACATGGTATGTAGCGAAACGCACGCATCTTAGTTCAATAATTTAAGCCAGTCGAATACACGACAATCGTTTGCTACCAGATCAGTGCCGAAACCATTCACGAATTCCTTCATAGGAAGTCCACAACATCGAAACATGAGATAAGCAACACAGTATTGTCCGCAAATGTTAGACACGGGACTCTGAAGTCTCTTTGAATTATGAGTCCATTCTACGCAATGTTTATTCATGAATCGTCGGAATTCGACGTGTCGTGACGGCAAGCCGTACGAGCAGAAGTATTCACCTTGACCTTTATTGTTCAGGTACAGTGCTATCCAATGTTCTCCCGGTTTCTTGCTGTTGTGCATGTTACATACGAAGGCGACCGGGTAAGTGTCTATCGTCTCGGTGAGGAGTATGTCTTTGGGTACGACCCTACGAACGATGGCCTTGGTGTACGCATCCCGGACGAGTAGACGGGCGATCTGCAGGGTTTCCATCAATAGTCATAGATGACGTTGCGACTCTTATCGATCTCCAGGATGGTCTCGAACTCGGCGTAGGCGATGACGTTCACAGTGGTCGTCAGTGCGTCGCGGAAATGAATCTCGATGCGCAGGTTGCCCTTCTGTACCAGATGGAAGCAGCAGTCGTCGCACTAGTCAGGGGTGATATCCAAGCCGAAGAAGGTGTAGCCGTGGCGGTAGTCGGCGCGAGTCAAGCCGTTTCCTTCGTCCTGCCACACCTTACCCGTAGAGGTGAACAGGTTGTGGTAGCACCTGACGAAGAGGTTGTCGTTGAAATTTGGTTGGAAAGGTTTGGAGGGTATCTGTCGTCCGTCCACGTACACGGCGAGGAAGTTGATATGGTTGTTTTTGGCGTTGAACGGGTTTTTAGCGTAGCTTCCGTTGTAGGCGTTGTTGTCGATGCAGCAAAGCACGAGACGTTTTGGAAGAATGCCGAGAAAGAGATTCTCGTGCGTGTGCGAGCGGGTACCCGTGGGAATGGAGTAGACCTTGCAGTTGACGGGACGTATCGGGTACTTGGCTGTGCTTTTTTCGAGGGCCTTGATGTGAGCCATCTGCACGCCCGGATTCAGAGTGGCCTTCTTGACGAACAGGGTGGCGTTGATGATCTTTATCTTGTAGTCGGGGTTGTTTCCGTCGGCCATGAGCGCGAAGGCGTCCTTGCTGCTTACCAGACGTATCTTGACCTCTACGCCGTTGATTAGGAATTTATCCTGGAGGAAAATATCCACGTGGAGATGACCCATCATGTCGACCACGCGACTCCTAGTCATACTGGCGCGTCTGGTGACGAACCCCGCGTTGGCTGCATTTCCGGCGGCTATTTCGACGGCTTCCATACGATTACTCGTGTCCTTGAATCACATCTGACTCGTCAGTTGCGTCTCCTTGGCGTCGTCCCCGTAACTCAGCAGCGTTTCTATGTAGGCGCGGTACGGGTACGTGTTGGTCGAGGCGGTGACGAGCGTTCCGTTCAGGTAGACGTCGATCTGGCTGAAAAGGGAATGGAGCCAGTTATTCACTGGACCGACGGGATCGGCGGCATCGAGGTCGCTTCCGTCGGCGCGGGTTACCTTCGCTTGAATGTGTAGCATCGTGCTGGCGAGATCCAGGTAATCGTCTCCGGAACCGGTCGACAGCGCTCTCTTTCCCAAGGCCACGGCGCCTCTCTTGACGAGCGGCATGACGTTACGCAGTAGACCTCCGAATAGACTTCCTAGACCGTGTCCTTGTTGGTAGCGGGCACCTGCGAAATAAGGAAGGGCGCCTCCCGCTTGACAAGCGTAGTAGTCGTAATTAATCTCATCTCGAATGGCACGCGCCGGCCGGTATCGTCCCTTACATCGATCTCGATCGTGCCGAAGTCTTTGCACAGGACGGGTAGGTACTGGATCTTTTGAAAGGTCGTCGTCACAGTGTCGCATTGTTTACCCTTCAGCGGAACGATACGTAGCAGTGGAACGAGGCTGTCACCAACGATTTGTGGTTCGATGATGTTCGTGTAGATGTAGAGCGAGTCGAAACCCCGCGCCATGTCCACCACGGTGTCGGCTTCGATCAACGTTTCCTTCTTCTTCTTCTTCATAATCTCTCCGAACAGCATGGTCTCGTGAAAGCCTAGAATGCTCCTCAACATATCCCCGCTCAATATGGCGTTCGACAGCATCACCACTGTAATCTTGTGCATGGTGGGGTTGTAGTATAGGCGCACAACATTATCCGGTAGCACACGTAGTAGAGCTATGTTTATCGCTTTGATGAGATTCTGCGGTCCGTGATAATACCCGGGCTCGATATTGGTTTTTGTCGTAGTCATCTTCTCTTCATCCGTATTTCTTAGCTCTATACCGAACCACGCCTCCTTCTCTCTCACGTTGTGCCAATTATGCGGATAGATTACCACCGACAGACCGCACTCCCACTGACCCGACAAGTTGAGACGTTGCGGTAGCGTCGTGACGTAATGGTTCAACGTGTTGTCGGGATGCGTACGCATGGAAGCGTTGCTAGGTAGGGTCAGGTAGAAATCACTGCTCATCACGTAGTCGCAACGTCGGACTGGGTAGCAGGTAACCCAACGAACTACTCAACAGGCCCGTCCACAGAGTAGCGTTCTCGTGTCCGATGGATAGGTTGTAGATGCTGACCAAGATGACACTGTACACAAAAACGATCTCCTCTTTGGGACACGCGGTGCCGAAGATGTGCCACGGAGTCCTCTCTTTCTGCGGCGGCGCGTCGATTTCTTCTTCTTCTTCGTCGACAACGGAAACTGTTGTCGTCTCGTCCGTCATGAGCGGATGAATGACATCTCGTCGGACACGTGACTAGTCTTTATAGCCCGACGAGAGCCTTGGCAACGATCCAGCTATTGAATTTCGAAGGGTATCCAAACCATTTCACCAACACCTCCCTTCGCCTCCCTACCTTGCGTCGCTGCAATATCGATTCCACGTGGTACAGTTTATCGATCGGAACCGTCACCTTCTGCAACTCCGGTTCGTAGAAGGTGTCGTCCAGTATCTCTCCGAGATCGTCCATCAGACGATAGATAGGCGGATCGGACGGATGCACCTCGCGTATCGTGAATATTTCCTGTGTCCAATTCGCCATGTACCCTTTGTCGAAACGTCTCTTGACCTTGCTGATACGCACGCGATCCGCCACGTGGTACTTGGGTACGCCTTTACCGTTATGACCGCCGTACAATCGCTGCCACACCTCTTCCTGATTAGACGCATTCACCTGCGATGGAGCCATCCCGATGCTGCGATGGGGAGTGTCGTTGTACGTCCACGCAAGATCCGGAAGGATATCGATGTATCGCCACGTTTCATTATGCGTCAGGTATCGCCACATCCGCGTCTTTAGTGTGCGATTGAAGCGCTCCACGAAGCTCGCCTTGGTCTCCTCGTTGTAGGTGGAGAAGTGTACTTTTCCAATACACCCCGAACGCCACAGTTCAGGAATTCCAGACCTCTATCGGTCTGCAACGTCAGCGGACGAACTCTGTTGGTGAACAGTCCGTCCAGCGCCCTCGTCATAGACGTCGCCGACTTGTTCTTCAGGGGAACGCATCGGGCGACTTTCGAGAAGACGTCGATCACCGTGAGTAGGAACGTCGTACCCTCGTTGTCTCTTTTCAGACGACACGTCGACGAGATCGGCTTGCCACTGTTGATTCTGGCCTTCGACGACCATGCGTCGCCGCTTGAAATGAACTCTGACCGGTTTGTGTAGAGTATAGGCGTTCTGTTCCGATAGCCATTGTTCGACGATCTTTCTCGGTACACGTTCTATAGGTCGGAAGGCGACTCGGCGCAAAGACTCGATACCTCCGTAACTCTCTACCTTAGCGGGATTGAAGTATACTCCCTGGAGCTTTTTCCGGTGACGCGCCATAGTCGTATCAGATAGTCGACGGTGATCCCGGTCACGACGTGAAGTGCGGCGTAAGCGATACCGACAAACAGACGACTGTTCCACGTCATTATACGTCGTCGTCTTTAAAGACTCTCCCATGTCTTACGTCTTTCCGACGGTGGCGTGGGTAGGGGACAGTCGAGTCCATCCGTTGACGACGCGCGAGGGTTGTCCAATGTAGGGTTCGTCGCGCTCTACCGAACGATCGTGTGGCCGCTGCCGCCACCGCGCTCTTTTGCGTCTGCTGAATGTGTCGTTTCCTGTCCTGGTTATCCACCAACTGCATGGGTACGTTCGTGTCACCGAGTTGACGCGCAAACACCTGCCATCCCGTTGGATCGCTGGCGGTCTTGCGCTTGTGCAGCAGATCGTTTACGAGATCAACCACGTTACTTCCGGGTACCGTTACTCCTTTGTGCAAGTGCTCTCCACGTGCTCCACGCGACGTCTCATTTGAGATGTTCCATCAGTCGCGCGGTTTTGGACCGAAGGGCCTTTGGAACGCTGTTGATGACTTCCGCTTCTATACGTCCCGCCCCCGCCGCAGCCGCCGCCGTGGGTACTGGCGAGGAAGGTGGTGGTGTCTTCACGTTTATCACGCGCACCGGTTCTCGCATGCGAGGATCGGACAACGCGTTGTAGCGTTGCAACATTTGATTATACATGACGACCTAGTCTCCGTCGGTGAGATCCCGTCTGTCGAGTGTGACTTTCATCTCGTCGTCGAGGTTCTGTACCTTGCGTCCTAGGGTATCCGTCGGCGGTGCGCGAAGACTGTCCAACAGTCGCGGATCTACCAAGGCCATCTTCCGTGCGTGTTCCATCGTCTACTTGAGTAGCACCTCTATGAGCAAGGGTAGAAAGACTGAACTGGCCAACGGTGCTAGGAAAGCCGACAGGAAACCACCGGTCTGTCCCTCTCCGACCTGGTTATTACCCCGACGAAGACGTCTCCCGACCGCCCTCGGTGCGTTTCTACGTTCCAATCCCTGCAGCAAGATGCGACGTCTCCTGTTCGCCGGCGCGCTTCTCTCTGCCAACTTACGCAGTTTTGTTTTGTATTTATTCAAACGTCGTCTCTGTACGGGAATCAAGGGAATGTTCTTCTTCAATATGTTGTAGGCGCACTCGGCCAATGCGCATAAAAGATCGGCGTCGGCGTTGTTGATGATGGCTCGTCTCAATTTCGTGCTCTTGTGTCTGTTTAGAGCCTGTATGCAGAGGATATGTCTTTTCACGAGCTCTGACATCCTGCGACTGAAGAGACGACGTGCATGCGCAGTCGACTTATACCTTGGGCTGGTAGACGTACTGAACACCGTCGTCCGGAAAGATGGCCGTGCGCAGACGCATGTCTTCGGGTGTGTCCTGTTTCAGATCGATCAGGAGATAACCGTACGGTAATGACGTGGCGTCTTTGAACGCGTCCTGTACAAACTTCAGGCGTTCCGGATACATCTGTCGCGCCAAGTGACCTATCTGCGACGCGTCACGGGGATTCTTGAAGTCCACCATGTATTGCGCGTTCAGACTGATCGTGCGACTCTCCTTGTTTTTCGGAAACAGGCTCTGCACGAGATAGAGTAAGGAGGTGTTTTGATGATGACTCTTTTTCGTATCTGCCATCAGATCGTCTATGACCATAAGGTTTCGCGTCAATGCGTCGAACGTGCCTTTCGGTAACCCTTCCTCAAACCGTACAGAGTCGTTGTCTACGGACGCGTAGGCGTTCTGCCATTCTCCATAACACCACGTGATCTTCTCCGGAGGCGGATTTATCATCGATGCGGTGTGACGTAGAATGCGCGTCGGACCCGCGACGATACAGGTGAAGGGATGTTTCCATCGCATATCCATGATCACCATGTCTTCTAGTAGTTGGTCGCGTTCCCAGTGACGTTAGATACGACGATACCTCCATCGCACGATGAACGAAGGGGAACGTACAACTAGACATATATGACATACAGTTACACTCCGATTATTCCTACTACAGATACTCCTACGACCACTCGCGTCCGTGACATGGTGTTCTATGACGATCGATTGCGTGACATCTATCTAAGTAACTTTTCTTTTTGTCTACTGTCTGCCTACTAACCACGTGACAGCTAAGAGGCGCCAATAACCCCAACTAATGTAGGGGCGCATTTACTCTTTGTATCAGCGGTGTTTCGGCATAGACTTACACGGCAATCAATCGTTATATCACACGTCCACTGGTCCCGTTGTGACTCCGTCCTCGTGGACCACACGCTTGGCGTAGAAGTAGGTCAAAGCCGCGCATTCCTGCATGTACGTCAACACGGACCCGGAACCCTCGGTTCTTTCCGCTTCCGCTCCGTCGATTGGTGAGCACGTCCAGGAACGCCTGCTTGTTGACGATGTTGAGTCGCTTGTTCAGACCCTTGGTGCTGTATTTATCGACGGGACCCGAACAGTAGTAGGTCTTGCTGCACAGACCCAGAAAACAGTCGCCGGACCATTCGACCTTGAAGAGTCCCGGTGTTCTCTTGTCGTACGCTTTGCGCGCCTTGCAACACGTCTCGGTACCGCTCCACGGATGTCCGGTCAGTCGACAGCGCACGTACTCGCTCCGATGATCATCGCAAAATTCGGACGGTAGCCATTCGGAGCGGTGGCGAAAGTAGTCTTCGCGTAGTGCCGGGGTTACCCGCCAGAGCCAGATAGGCGCTGTCCGTATTGGTTTCGCAGTACTCGAACAGCGGACGTTCCTGATCATGAAATCGTAGTAGAACTCCAACATGCGTAGTTTGGCCCACTGCAAAACGAAGAATCCCACGTGCGTGGGCAAGGCGTATTTGACGTTCCTCTTGTGCATCTCTCTCTCGTACGCATCGTCCGTAACGACGTCGAGCTGTCGAAAGAGACGATTGTTGATCATGATCGATGCCCTCTTCTCCCTGCAGTAGGCGACTTCGCTGTGCCTATTGACGTTAGTAATAAATTTCCCATAGGAAGAATTCCCCATCAATTTGTTGGTGTCCGCGATCATGGCCTTGTCGGGGTGAACGTCTCCCTCGCGACGCGCGGCGGACACCGCCTCGCCAAATCGTCGGAAGCAGGCGATCGGTGTGTACTCGATGACCTGGTAGACGTGCGTCACCTCGAGTCCGTGTTCCAGGTACCATCGCAAGAGAGGTGTAGCGAGCAAGATCTTATCTCCGCGAGCATGCGACGCGGGGTTGACATGAAGTCATGTTCTTCGGCGTATCGGCATATGAACGGTCCGAGGTCATCGCGGGTCATGTGAATGTTCTTGAAGATGGGCTGCATCTCGGCAGAGTTCGCGCGCAATTCCTCTTGTACACGAATGTCGCACTGAATCATTCCGAAAACGCTGCCATTGCGTACCCCTGTCAGGATCTCTTGTGACGTCATCTTCCATGGCATGCGTCGACGACGGCGGCGCAATGTGGCGTCCAGAAACAGTTTCACGCACGGATCGCGTCTCATGACCTTCCACCCGCATTCCCACATCTCGACGACCCTGACAAAGTGACGAAGGTAGGCCGTGTTCTTTCGTGTTTCGGCGAGGAGTTGAATCATGGGTTTTCCGTTGAGGTCGTTGACCTCACGACTGGTGCACGGACATCCGTGATAGAAGCATCTGTGAAACTGATAGGCCGTCTTTGTTTTGCTGCACCAACCGTCCACCAGGAGTTTACCGATGCGCTTCTCTCGTCCGTTTGACTGGTGACGTATGACGCGTCCCGTGCTTTCGGACTCCCACGACAGCCATTCGGCGGCCATCTGTCCGGTGGGCTGTGCCGCTTCAGGACGGAACTCCTTCTCTTCCCGTCATCGCGTGTACCATCCCGTCGGCATGTCTTGCGATAGAGACCATAGATACAATGCGTGTGCATCGTAACTGACACTTTCGAGCCGCATCACCGTAGTCGTTCCGACGTATCTTCATGACCCCCTTCTCTTGATGTCTAGTGAAGATGAGACAACCCTCCGACGATGTTATCTCTGACCAGTTGATGGACATCCTTTTTCGTTTCGTTGAACAGTGTAAAGATCTTATCTGGCAGGTAGATGAACAGGTGCATCAATGTCAAACCGGGTATACTGATGGCTTGTTTGAACATGTCGAGACCGCGTTGTCGGTAGAAGCAAATTGTTTGGCGATGGCCTCCAGGAACGGTACGACATCCCTGTTGTTGTACCAGACGAGAAAATCCCGCAACGTCTTCATGTCGTTGTCTCGCCACGCCTCTTGACAACGGGTATAGTCCTCGTCGGATAAACCTTCGTTCTTCAGTCGACTGAAGAAGGCCTCTTTGGGAGGCAGACCGGTGTCATCGAGTCTCTCCAACCTGTCAATGTATTCGTACGAGAAATGATCTTTTGAAACCTCGCAACCGTACGCTTTCAGGTACTTATCGTACGAGAATCCCGGGGCGATATAATGGGTCATATCGAGGAATTTCAGGTCATCCGTCGATAGACACACAAACGTGTTGCCACGTTTGATCACGTGAAACTCTCCACCATCCTACTCCTCTTCCCCTTCCTCCTTCTCATCCTCCTCTGTCTTTCGTCGTGGACAGGAAGTAGGATACCAGGAACTGTTTGACGACGTTCAGATCGTACCTGCCCGAGTTGAATCCGATGACGGGCAACTGATGAAGCCACCTGGACAATTGACCCATGAGTGTCTTGTAGGGATTGGTCGGTTGTCGCTGAGACTCGTCCGCCGGTGCCTCCGCCGCCGCCGCCGTGTTCGTCCCAGGTCGCGATCGCTTCCGCGAGTTCTTGAAGGACGGTCATGTAATCGTCTATCATGGCATAGGTCATAGACTAAAGGATGGACATCGGTTCGGACACAAACTTGTCACTATCGCCTTCGGTGATAATACATCGCTCTTCTTCGAATCCTGGTACGTTACTCGCCAGTGACACAGTCAATGGTACGTGATGAGACACCCAATGGACCTTGTCGCTATCCGATGGAATGTGTGACGTATCGAACCAGGACTTGAAGTCGAAAGTAGCGCGATTGGAGTAGTAGCGCAAGCACTCGGGAACACGAATGTTTTGGTCGTCCAAACGCTGGAAGACTGTCGGCGACGGACGGTAGACAACGCCGGGATAGATCTTTCGCATGCCTCCCTTACACGTGCGTTTGTGTCTCTCTAGATGGTACGCGTCTTTCCATAACGAGTCACCACACTTCCTGCAACGATAAGAGTGACAGTACATATTCACGTCTTGTATATAGGAAAAGTGTGTCTCGTAGAGATTGACGTACAAGGTGTCGGAATAGTGACAATGAACGACGCACGAGCTCGGCAGTCGCCTTTCCGTCTTCTTCCGTCGGTTCGATGAGGGTGTAGACGCACACGTTGATCTCAAAGGTGGTGTCGACGAAATAAAGGTCGTCCATCGTCACTCCGTCAAAGTCTTTCATAGACACTCCGTCTCGGTTGTACTTCTCGTAGAGTACCCTCACAGTGGGTTCCAGGTAACGTGAGTCACATCCGCTATGCACAGCCAGACAACGGAAGATACACAGATTGTCGGTGTACTTCTTGTTGTTGTTGCCTTCACTTTCCAGTCCGATGACGGCACAATTGTTCTTGACGCACTTGGAAAGGGTGACGTCTGCGCATCCTATCGGATGGTCTACGATGTGGTTGACGAAGAAGGTGACGTTCGTGACCACCTCGCATACCCATTGACTGTTCGGACGTTGATTGATCGCCCACTGCAAAACGTCTGTTTCTCGGATACGCTCCAGAAATCCATCAAAGTCTTCGGCGTTGGTGATAAGACACGGTTCATCGAGGTAACGTCCGCAACAGTTGCACGACGAATGGTAGTATCTGTATCTATTTGTGATCTTGTTCCTCAACACAAAACCGTAACTAAGATTAATCTTAAAGGCGTGTGTCTGTTCGCGAAACATGATCTTCAATGACGGTTCTACAACAGTCGTGTCCGGTGTCGTCACCCTGTAATTGTACACGGATTGAACGGGTCCTCTACTCACGTGACTTCTGATGGTCTACCAGTTGTCTCGAACGACATCTCGCAGGTCCCTAGACATCGTCGTCGTCGTGTCTTTCGCGTGGTCGCTCTTCGCGTCTCGCTCGCTTGGGTGCCTTCCTCCTCATCACTTCTTGTCTGCTACATACCTTGATATGTTGTAACAAGTGGTCTCGTCTTGCTAATTCACGTGCGCAAGTCTCGCGGCTGTGGGTATCGTTTTTCTGCACGGGTACCCTACCACATGACGTCTTCATGTGTCGTAACAAGGTGTATCGTCTCGCGAACTCTTTTGAACATACCTGACATCGGTGGGTGGTGGTTCTTTTGTATTCAGCAGATGGCGCCACTCGCGACGGTGCTTTGGTGCAGGCATGATCGTCGTCGACTCGTGGTGAGTGAACCGACGGCGATGAATGGTTTAGATGTATGTGACGTAAGTCATCGTATGTATTGCTGACGATTCCGCAGGGTCGACAAACGTGCTTCTTCATGACGCTGTATCCACCTACAACTGAAGGATAAAAGATCCTTGCCTATTTCAATATATCAGACACTATGCGACGTCATGTAAACGTTGTCTATTTCTATATATGTACATGCATGCGTGCGTGCATGCTATATGGGACACTGTATACCGCAGTCACTCTTCGATACGTAAGAACAACGGACGACCGAGAAGATATTACATATACCTTTATTTCTATGATACTAACAATTACAATATTCAAATCGAAAACTACTACTACTATGCAACTAATATGACAATTACAGGCGCCTCTAACCCCAACCATCGTAGGTGGGGCGCATTTCCTCTTTGTCATTACATAGTATTTTCATCAAAAAGGACATGGCTATACAGTTCTCTACGAATCGTAGAGGCCACAGCTTCAATGTGTTCATCACGAATAATATTTCTTGCGATCTCATTGCAGCAATGATGTACCGCGTCTTTCAGTGTACATGGTGATGATGAGTATAGCACATTCGACAACCGTGCTATGTATCTCTCTAAGGAGGCCATAGAGTCAAAGGGTTCTCCATACCCCAAAGACATCCAATCGAGAACACTCGACCATATTATATGTCCATGGGGAGATAGATCGAATGTGGAAGTATCCTTCCGGAGGCTTCCGTATTCCGATGGCGTTGTGACGTCGTCGTCGTTGTCGTCCTCGTATTTCATCTGTAACGGGATGTCATCAGGTGACGTGGTGACATCATCACACGACATCAAACGTTGGTGACGCATGGCAGCGTTCGAGTAATACCGTGAGGAGACGACGACGTAATGGAACCTCGACACGGGCTCGACGCGGGACCTTCTTCTTTGGCGCCCACGTAATGTCCGTGTCGTCGTCGTCGTCGTTCGCATAGACGTGACGTATCCGTTCTAACTCACCACCAAGACCATCATCCTGTTAGATACAATAATAATAATAAGAAGCATTAATGATGATGAGTACACGTGACAGTTTTAGTTCTCGTCATCTTCAGAAAATAGTGTTAACCCACGACTACGCAGGATGGCTTGGACACGTGGTATAGTATCACGTGCCCACCCCGAAAAATCCGTTTTGTACCTCATGTCTCACTGACCACTTCAAAGTGTCGCGGATCAAGGCAGTTCCGACTTTGTACACGTCATCTTCTTCGTCTTCGAAGGTACGACACAGTCTGTTGGCTACGCGACTAATACAGGCATTGACTGCAGTTGTGATGAACAGTTCCGAGTCCTCCATATCCTCCATGAGCTCTTCTTCTTTATTGTGACTACCTCTCACCGACGTCGCGGACGCGTCCTTCGGTTCAATCAACAAGGATATATATTGCGCACGCAGACTCTCTTTCACTCGTGGGATGGTATACTCGTCCCACCCCGGTGTATTTGACGCGTACGTGATATCGAACAGTACCTCCTCCAAACAATTCAGGATCTTGGTAGGTTGCAGGATGTACAGTGACTTGTCAACGTCTTCGTAGCAGTGACACAGTGTTTTGGATGCATAGAGCACGCAGGCGTTGGAGATAGTCGCTATAAATATATCGTCGTCTATCATTTCCTCCGTGTGCTTTTGGATGGCATCGACCTTGGCTATAGTCTCCTGTAAACTACTACTACTACAGTCGACAACAAGATCATCATCATCATCGTCGTCACTAGACCATCTACACGATCCACAGAAAATGACACTTGCCTTGTCATCGGTGATATCTGAATAACTCAGATGTCGTTTCATCGTTTGGGATCCTTCGGCTCGTGGTGGCGATATACGTTTCTCTTCCTGCGTATTGTCCATCCGGGTAGACAGATTTTCAAACGACGACTACAACATAGGAAATTACATCATGATTATTTTCTGTGACAAAACACCTTGCTGGAGTTACTGTTGAAACACTTTCAATGCTGGCACGGAATAGGGAAACTAATTATTCGTCACAAGACGCCTCGTTAAAACAAAACAGGAAGAGGTTCCAGGACGGGAAACTAATTATCCGTCACAAGACGCCTCGTTAACACAGGAAATCACATAGTAAAAATAGATGACTGTTTTCAAGATCTCGTTCGTGTGTTAACTTTCAATTCATTCATATACATAACAATAACGAAGATGGCTAAGTTTAAGAAGTGCCCCATACCTTGGAATGAGATACGCGAACAATGGATACAGAAACAAATGTGAGTATTTACATTATTATTTACTTGATGTCATCCGTTTTAACGACTAGGTATTTACTTCATTTGAGTAATTTCACAGCGTTCTTAGAAGTTCTTCACATAACCTACCTGTATCGTACCATATTGAACCACTAGTTCTGGTACATATATCAAAACTTTGAAAAGTATATATATAGTCACATCTAACAGTTGTCTATATCATCTTTTTAGTGATAAAGAAAACAGAGAAGAGGAGGAAGAGGAGAAAGAGGAAGAGGTGGAAGAAAAAGAGGAGGAAGAGCAAGTGGAGGAAGGGGAAGAGGAGGACGCGTTCACGTAAGTGTTCAAATTATTATTATTATAGCACTATGACAGAGACGAAATGAATCAATGACTGTGTTTTAATTAACGTCTCATTCGTATAGTTTTCAAACTTTTATATAGTTTTCAAAGTTTTACATACCTCTCCCTTGTTAACTTGCCGTTTCATGTGTCCTCTCTCTCTCTCTCTCTCTCTCTCTCTCTCTCTTTCTCTCTCTCTCTCTCTCTCTCTCTCTCTCTCAGTAGTGTAGATGACCTAGTTCTCTCTCTCTCGCTCTAGCTTGACTGCTTAGCACTATGTACATAGTTGACCTAGTTCTTTCCTTAGTGACTTCCCTTGATCTGTCCACGCTCTCGCAATAGCTTGGTTGCCTAGCAACGCTCTGTCTGATTATAGCACTGTATTAACGAGGCGTCTTGTGACGGATAATGAGTTTCCCGTCCCAGAACAGTCATACGCCTCTTCCTGTTTTGTTTAATGAGGCGTCTTGTGACGGATAATTAGTTTCCTGTCCCGGAACAGTCGTCTAATTTTACTACGCCTCTTCCTGTTTTGTTTTAATGAGGCGTCTTATAACGGATAATTAGTTTCCAGATGTATTATGGTAAAAATAGATAATTGAATCCGGGACATACATCCTTTAACTGGTGACTTCCTCTCTCTCGATCTAGCTTGACTGCCTGTGTATATAGGTGACCTAGTTCTCCACTTAGTGACTTCCCTTCATCTGTCGACGCTCACAAACTACCTAGGTTGCCTAGCAACGCTGTGTCTGGTTATAGCACTATGACAGAGACGAAATGGATCAATGTCTGTGTGTGTAACATTTAACGTCTCATTCCTATAGTTTTCAAAGTTTTATATAGTTTTCAAAGTTTTGATATATACCTTCCAGAGAAGAAGACATACGCGACGCACATGGATGGTACTTCTATCAGGTCCACCAGGAACTCCTAGCCACACGTCCACGTGTTTCGCCACCGTCACCGTGGTATGACGAAGATTCCCCGGAGCCAATCGACACCGGGGATTTCGATGCGTATTGGACATGTTGTACAGTGGATAAAGATGAGGGATTTTGCTGTGAAGATGAATAAATAAAAAACGTTTGCTACTTTGATATGTTTTTGGTTATTATTATTGGTTTCGTCACATGATGATGAGACTATTTCCACTTCTATACACTAGATACCACTAGGAGTAGGTTAGGTCCACTTCTTACCGCTAGGAGAGGGTCAGGTGATAGGAAGTGCACCATGGAAAAGGAACTACGTCATCATAAAACAGCCGCCATCTTAGAATTTAGCCATGGGAGCACATGCACCCTCCAGATTACGAATCGAAAAACCCTCCACTACTACTATCGTAGCATTCCATGCAATCCAGGAGTAAAACCCATGTTAATATTGAGTGGTCTGGGATGGTCTTGTGTGGGTCAACAATTGATACACACCCAGTCATTAAATATCTTTCGTGCCGAAGTTATTTTAAAGTCTGTAATCGACGCCAAACGCTCATGCGGTACAAGGCAATAATCAAGGACAGCCAAACCTTTGGTTGAAACAGATGTGAAGTCGTTTATTGACGAACCGCGACCGTTCAGCATGCAACAGTTTGATGATATTAAAAGGTCGATGAGGTATTGTCCATGTGAATTAACTTTAAAATCAATAACTTTTCTCTCAGGAATGTCATCCACACCTTCAATGTAATCAGGCTCACTGCCACAACGGCCATTGAAATCGCCACATATGAAGAATATTCCAAGTTTCTGGTATCGGTATATTTGTGATAATAGTTCGTTGTAATATGTTTCGGGGTCAATGTAACGTGATGACCCATCAGGAGGAAGGTAACACACACACATCCTAAAACTAGTATCCGAGCTCTTGCTTGTGAAAGTTATCCACATTATTCCTTCCACAAATGTGTCTAGAATGTTCACATTAAAATAATGCAGCAGAGCATCTTTTACCAAAATGCCTACTCCGCCTGACCCTGACTTGGCCCGACAGTTCAGGTTTGTGCGATTATGCCCCCACCATTTATATCCATTCATTTCCAGAGTGTTTACATCTGTAAGATGTGTTTCCACCACGGCGATTACATCCGTGTTGAGGTGTTTGACACATTCTGCCCTCACTTGGTAGTTGTCGGTGTTTTTGTTTATCTTCCACCCGTTAACATTCCAACATCCCACGGACACCTAGCGACGACCGCGCACATCTGATCTATTGTCGCGCTCCCGACGTGTCCCTCGATTTCTTGGGTTTCGACCACGACTGCTTCCTTGCTCATTGTTCCTGGTGGTTGATGGGGAATTGTGAGCGCGGTTGTTGGCGTTACGAGATCCGGCGTCACATTTCGTGATTCTGGAGCCGCGTAGTTCCAGGTTGTTGTTGTCAAGAGCTTTCACGAGGATTCTGAAGTTCAATTCGATTACACGTTGCTCTTTTGGCTTGTCGTGGACTATTATGTTGTCACGATATTTCGCACTTTGTCGTAAGTCTGTTTTTTTTTTCATTACTTTCGCTTTGTCATTAGCGGTTTTAAACGTCGTTATTACGACGCCAGGGTAGCCGTTTCTGCTAGATGTTTTGCGTACAATTTTTTCACATTTTACATCTGTGAGCTTGAGCCCGTCTCTCAGTATTTGGTTGATTTTTTCCACTACGTTTTCGTTCTCCGATTCGGGTAGGTTAAGAACGACACTGTTTGTAGCGCGACCGTCGTGTGCACCCACTACGTCTGCGTACGAGGGCATCCTGTTCTCCAAAGCTGTAAGACGGCCCTCCAGGTTCTCGTCCGTATCTACACAGGCATATCTTTGTTCGATATTTAGTATCCATTCTTCTAGAGCTGCTGTTCGTGTGTTCATGTCGTCACGGAATGCTTTCATCTGATCTTCGATCATATCCGCAATTTGTTTAGATAGTGTTTTCTCGAAAGTTGAGAATCTATTTTTAATGATGTTCCTAAACGACTTGATGTCAGCAGCGATAGATGCGAGGCTTGGTTCATTGTTCGTTGTGTTGTTAGTCGCCCCGCTCGCTCTGGTCATTGGCTTGTTGGTTGTAACACTCGCCATGACGCAATAGTGTACCTTCTTGTGGGTGTCACGGTGAAAGGGCACACGCAACACGGGTATGCTATACAGGTAGCCACAAATGTAGGTTGTTGTTGTAGTTTTCAACTGGTGGTGAGACACCTGTTGGTCACTGGTTGGGCGATAATGAGCTTGTATGTTCAGTTGAAAAGCAAAATCATTAAAGTCATTCACACAGGTTTATCACACGTACGATTCATCTTCCCGGCGAAATACAGAAGCGGTGTACAAACACATTACAAAACGTGCCGATTAAAAATAAAATTGGTAGAAATAAACGACTGATCATAGGCGGTGTAAACGTACGTCGAGTGGTATGGTATGCATTTCACCCTATTTATCATGTATTGATCTAGTGGGATATCTATGATGTTATGTTCCATTTTATATAATATGCTAAGTCTTTGGGTTTTTCTTCTTGATTGGAGGGTGTCCCACTGGAAATCTTTAAGGAGTTGTGTTACCGTTCCAGGCTCTCTAGAATAGTTGTTCTTACAAAATCTGGCGGCTTGTCTCTGGGTTCTTTCTGAGTTTCATAATTTTTAGGCAGTGTGACGCATATTCAAGTATAGGGCGGACAAGTGTTGTGTAGGCTATGGACTTAATTTGGGTTGGACATTTATTTAAATTTCTTCTAATAATTCCCAATGTCTGTTGTGCTTTTTTGTGACTGAGTTGCTTTGTATTGTCCAATTTAATGTATTTGATATATGTATGCCAAGATAACAGTGCGATTCAACAGATTTAAGTTGTTGTCCGCAGAAGGTGTAGAGATTTGGTGTCGGTTTTCTTGAGGCTATTGTCATTGTATAACATTTAGTGGGGTTGAATTTCATAAGCCACGTGTGTTGCCATTTCTCAAGTTTGAGCACATCGTTTTGGAGGACAGATGTTTCTTGGTCAGTTTTAATCGGTGAATATAACAGGCAGTCGTCTGCAAAAAGGCGAACAGTTGAGGAAAGATTGTCTGGCAGGTCATTTATGTAAAGTAGGAAAAGTAACGGCCCCAGTACTGTGCCCTGTGGTACCCCAGAAATTACTTGAGTTGATGTTGACTTGGATCCATTTATAACAACCTGTTGAGTTCTTCCTGTAAGGAAGCTATTTATCCATGATGATATTGGGCATGTGATGCCATAGTGTTTGAGTTTGTGGATTAGTCTTTTATGTGGAACTTTATCGAATGCTTTGGTGAAGTCAAGGATGGCCATGTATACAGATTTCTTCTCATCAAGTGATTTGCTTATGTCATGGATTGTTTGAATTAATTGTGTTTCAGTTGATCTTTTGGCACGGAAGCCATGTTGGTGGTCAGTTAGAATGTGGTGCTGTTCAAGGTGTTTCATAATGTGACTATGTATGATGTGTTCAAGAAGTTTAGAAACCACAGGTGTTAAGGATATTGGTCTGTAGTTAGATGTTTCTGCTCTACTTCCTTTCTTAAAAATTGCTGTTACATTGGCTTCTTTCCAGGTATTGGGGACTTGTCCAGAGTCAACAGATGATTGGAAAATGTCATGTATTACTGGTGCTAGATGAGAGGCATATCTGTTAAAGAACCATGGTGGAATGCTATCTGGTCCTTGCGATTTAGAAATGTTAATTTTGGAAAGTTGATCAAGTACTCCTTTAAGTGAAATTGTTAGTTTGGGGATTTCTCCATGTGGACTTCTGGCCATATCTGGTAGGGTGGAATTTCCTTCGTGTGTAAAGACACTTTGGAACTGATTGTTTAGGGCTTCTGCTTTATGTTTGTCGTCGCTAATGATGTTACCCGCAATGTTATGGTCCCCAATACCCTGGTTATCCTGTCTAAGTTTAGAAATGAAGCTCCAAAATGATTTAGGTTTCTTTGTTATTGTTGTTGTCAGGAATTGACTTATGTAAGATAGTCTAACAGAACGAAGGTGTTTATACATGTTTCTCCTGATGTCACAGAATTCTTTCCAGTCTTCTGGATTTCTAGTTCTTTTTGCTTTGTTATATAGCTGTTTCTTTCTTTTGCACATTTTCTTTAAATCTTTATTGAACCAGGGAAGATTGTGTCTTGAAGTAGTATGACGGTGCGGTACATACTGGTTCATAATGTTGATGATTTTCGTGGAAACAAGATTGCACTTGTCATTGACTGTCATGTTTTGGTTTTGAGAGAAGTATTCATGTGTAAAGTTTATTTCTAATGAAGACTTTACGTTTCGGACGATGTTTGCGTTTGGGCGAGATGTTTACATCAATGATGACTGTGCTATGGTCTGCTATTCCGTCTACTACATTTATCTTCTTTATTAACCCAGATCTATTGGTGAAGATAAGATCTAAAATATTGTTGGCATTTCCCTGTCTGTGCGTGGGTTCCTTGACATGTTGGATCAGTCCATGTTCCTCTGTAAGAGAGAGTAATTTATTGGCAGCAGTTGTACTGTATCCATTGTTAGGTGTGACTTGGTGAATTTCCCAATTGATGTTAGGGAGGTTGATATCGCCAGTAATGATGACATTATGTGTGTTGATCTTGTTACCTAATTTAGAAAGGGCTAGGTCTAGTTCTTCGATTTGAGTTCCATTAGAGTCATTTGTGGCACGATAGAGGGTACACATGAGTATTGTTTTCATTCCTGTTATCTGGGTTTCAGTCCAAATGCTCTCACTGTTAGTGTCTAGGTCTGGTAGGTGGCTTTTGATGAGGTCATCTTTTGATATTTGAAATACCCCCCTCCAGTAGTGTCTGTTTCTCTGTCCTTTCTAAAGACGTTAAAGTTGCTTGGGAATATTTCTCCATTTTTATTGAGGGATCTAACCATGATTCAGTGTCACATATGATGTCTGGGTTGTGTAGATTGTTTAGTTCTTCGATGTCTGAGGCTTTCTTTTTAACGCTTTGGCAGTTTATGAGGATGCATCTGAAGTTTATGCTTTCTTGCTATTAGTTGTATTGTTGTTGGTGGTTTCGTTTAGGTTATGACTGTTGCTGTCCAGAGGATAAAAGGGATTTGCCGTTGGGATTTCGGTATCTCTGAAGAAAGAATTTGTGAAGTTGAAGTTGTTGCATTTGGGGCAGGCCCACGAACATGAGGAATTTATTAATCGTTTGTATTCATTGTCATCTATTGCACAGCATTGTGTGTGAATCCAGTTTAGGCAGTGGTCACACTGAATTGCTTTATGGTCATTTAGGACATCCCCATGGCAAATGCCACAGGGTGCTGAGCAATTTGAACAGCGCCATGGTACATTTCGGTTTCTGTAGGTGTCGTTAAATTCTTGTCTGGATATCCTGGCGCATTTGATGTGTGTTGATTTATTACAATCACTACAAAGTAGGATGAGTGCATTAGACTTTAGTGATTTCTTACATGAGTGACATTTAGAGGGGCCTGGATTTAGTTGAACATCTCCTGATAGCATGATGCATAGAAGTATGGAGAATTGTGTTGTTTTCCTGGGTTTGTACGGTAGAGGAGTGATCAGTAATCCAGTGGAGGTGCTGGATTTGAGACATTTCAATTGGGCTATGGTTTTCCATATGGGACTGTAAATGTAGTAGGACGTGACAGAATGGATGTCTTGTCTAGCTTTGGCGTTGACATAGGTCTCGTTTGTGTTGCTCTGGAAACTCTCAAACTTTTTGAAATTGTGATCATTTAAAAACCTAAAAGTGATCTGCAGACATACAATCATGAAAAGGGTACATCTAAAAGTGCATCTTGTAGGGGTATGTCGTACGGAGCCTGCCATGTCACCAACTCGAGTGGTAGTGGTTAAGAATTGATAAAACGGTCAAGTAGTTATTAAGAAACACACCCACACTTAAAACGTGTACTGAGATAATACTAAAAAATAAAAGATAAATAATTATAAAATATCTCTGTGTAAAAGGTTTAGTGACTAGTTGTTGTTGTTGCTGTTTTTCGACAGCCTACAATCCGGATTTGTAATAGTATGATACTATGTACTTACTTATTGGTATACAGTTTATTGTGTTTACTGTTTATTTCAGCTTGATTTCTGATAGTATATAAACAGAACTAGTAATGATAATAACATAAGTTTTACTTTGTCACTGGGAGAATGCACCGATTTATGAGTTGATTTGGGGGTGGTTTGGGTTTCGCGCGCTTTATACCTGTTGTTTACTAGTTCGCCATCTTGTTTTGTAGGTTTTACGCTGGTTGTTAGGGAAGCTAATTTGTCAAAAACTTGGTTTAGGTATGTCAAATTGCAACTACAACCGTGGGGTTGTATTCCGATGTAGTTATACGAGTGCCTCGTTCATTTATGAACGAAAGAAACGTTTGGAAATCGTAAATAATATCGGTAAATATCGGAGCGATAAAACGGATTCGACTACACCTGAGGCATGCGCAAGATCGAACTTGACGTGCATACAATGTGTAACAGTGATGATTACCTAGATCCGGACACTACAGTACGTTGTGGACATGCATGCACCTGGTAGCAGGGTAGATCACACAGCAACGAACACAACAACACACACTGCACAACATCACATCTCCGATTTAGATACGTTTCGTAACTCGAAGAAATTAACCTCGTTTTGTACCACCATTTAAAAAAGCATACAGTCGACACGGAATGGTTAATGGTGGTCAAGCTATCACAGAAGGGCGTGGGGTGGACCAGAAATTCGAACCAACAAACAAACCAACAAGAAAGATATCAAACCCAACAAACAAAGCAAAATACAAACGAACGAACCAACCAACAAACAGGCACCCCGACAATCACACAGACAAACACAGTGACACATTCAACAACAAACAATGCACAACTTCAAGAAATTGTAACATGATGTGTGCTGCGTATGCAAAAGGGAAACACCACCCAATGCCCAATGTGATGTAGATGTAATCGTTTGGGCGCAATGCGAGACGCCGATGCAATCACTGGGTGCACCTTATTTGGTACCCAGTTACAGAGGGTCACTCAAGGAACATTTCAACTGCCCCTGTTGTGTGGCAAGTAGTCAGGAAGAGTAATGTTTCAATATTTATTAAAAATAAATGTTCAAAATATTAAGCTAAAATATAAGGTGAATGCTGCATATGAAAAGCAAACATTGTCAATCAATTTACCATTAAATGTTTTCTTTTAAACAAAACTCCTTGTCGTCATTAAATAACTTACATTTGCTCAAACACTCATCAGAAGTTAGCATCAAATATTTTCAGTGAATTCCACTATTTACAATAATAACGCCAGGAAAGCTAACCATAAACAACAACGCCATGCAGCGGGCGCCAGCGGTCCCGTGACGTAATTAATTCAGTTTTTGCCGGTACGGCTTGCCATAACAGCCATCACCAATTTGTGTGATAGCGTCGATTCGTGGAGCGTGCTTGTCTGATTTTACAAATGTAAGTATTTTTCTTAAAACAACTTTTTTTAACAAATTGTTTGCACAGGATTGATTAAACAACGGCTAGTAATTTAGAATATTGAAACTGTTCGTAAAGATTTGATATGTTTTGTTGTGCAAAACGGAATTTTCTGTTAACTATGTCTATGAGTATGACCAATTCATGTAACACCAGTATACCCGGTGTAACAACAAATCTTTTTTTGTCCCGATTAAAAAACAAGTACTTAGTTTTTTTATTAAACTGTGCACACTAGTTAAACTATTCACACTTTACACATCTGGACCTAAAAGAACTGGATTGGCGTTGCCGATGGGCAAACGAATTGATTGAGGGGCTTTAAGTTTATTGCCTTTAACGCCCATTGGCTTCCTTCACTTCAGAGCAGTCAGTTAGCCAGAAAACATGCCATGGTCCGGACGACCTAAACCGAGTGTGGACGGCCCAGAATTATTACTGAAATCTCGCTAACTTTTATGTGAAATTTCCAAGTTGCCTCACAATGTTTTTATCTAACAAGAGGTTGGAATAGAGGACGCAAGTGTTTCTCATTTCCGGTGTATTTTGATGCGAGAATTAACGAGATCACATACATCCGAAACTCACATCATTGACATTGTCAGGTATAGTTGCTCAATCGATCAGACAAGTGGCGTTTTCATTAGAATTTTGGGTAAACTACAACCACGGGAATGTTAAATTTCAAGGAATACCAGAAGCTTCTATGTACTGCGCCCAGATTCTGAGTTTCTCGTACGACGATGAATGCATGCGTCGACGGAATGCAAAAAGTTACAAGTTGATAGTGTGACGCCTGTAATAGTATCCGCTCACGACCGGCTTCCGCACACTCTTTTGTCACGCAGGACTGGTCAATGAACAAGGAGGATTTGTTTTTATATATTTCGCATCTTGCAATCACTATTGTTTGTTTTATCTTCAACCCAATTGCAGTTTTTACACCCAATATGTTTACTATTGCACACATTCAACTGTGCCTTCGATCATTTTAGACTTAATGGAATAATGGAAAACATTTCGCGTGCCATGACTATGACTTGAGAGCACGTGAGCCAGCGAGAACTTTGTCATCTACAAGTGTGACAGTGACATTTTTCGTTAAAAAAAAACAATCTTAGGTAAATATTAATTATAATAATATGTATATTGTTCTAATGATCACTCTTGTAGGCCGACACTTGTTTGTCAATGCTCACCAATATGCATTTATTTTTTATTTTATGTTATCAAACTGATGAAAGGGGGCTGATTATGATATACTAGTCATTATCGTTAACTGGTCTCCACATGGTTTTATTATACTTTTTGTTGATAAAGTTTGAATGTCCCACATATTGGAAGGAAGGATATAATATTTTATATTTGGTTTATTAATTGTCCAAGTTTTACATTGTTGTTTATATTGTTTTTTGGTAAATGTGATATTTTTAGTTGATAACGTAGTTGTGATACTGAACACAGTTTATTGAATGCTTATGTTAAGATTGACACATATACACACTGAGCAGACATAAACAAAAATTGACAGCAACAAATTGGTTAGGATTTGAACATTATTTGTGCCAAACATCACTAAAGAATGCCTCCAAAAGCCACCTGAGAGCTCTCCATTAAAAAAAAAATGTCCAGGGGGAGGACCTCCCAGATCCTCACCCGCAGACGAAGTCCGGTGCATATATTGTCGCTGGTAGAAATAATTGTCTTCTGAAAACTTCCTCCAACGGTTCCCAATTTTGTCTTTGAGTCTGATAGATCTGCGGGTTTACCACAAAGGGAGATGAACAGAATGGGTCTCCTTGGCCATCCCCGAGCAGTGCTACGTGTCAATCGTGTTTATGTTACTTACAAGCATGGTGAGTCGTGAGTTGTTTTTTAAAGAAAATATGCAATCGTTAAGCGTCTTTCTTCTCCGAGACAGGTGTAGGTTTCTTACGGGTGCCTAGCGGACGTTCGGGTCGTCAATTATCACTTGATTGCTTATGGGAAGTTATTTATTAATATATATATTTTACTACCATAACGTTTATAATCCCCATCATAGTATGAATGGCAATGATGCTAGAATGTCCACGTTGACATGGTAATATTTGGTTTGGTGTGCCGCGAGCACAGAGCAAACTCGAAAGTGTGCCGTGAAATCAAAAAGGTTGAGAAGCACAGCTATACTTGATCAAAGCTTGATTGTTTGCAAACACGTAGCTTATGCCGCCCAGCATATTCGTGATGTGACACAGAAACGTGACGCGTTGTCCACCGATGCACCCAAGTTCATGCTGGGTGATTTCAATCAATGTACCCTTAAGACAAGTCTCCCTATCTACCACCAGTACACCACGTGGCCAACCCGCATGCACCTGTGTTCGGTGCCCAATACGTATTGTCCATAGCCAAGCTACTGATCGGTGAAACCGATCACATCACTGTTACGTTTGCTTGTTTCATTATTCATGTTCTTACAATAAACAACGGTATGAAACGCTTTATTATTGATCTGCTTGTCATACATACCGGTTCACATTTTACTCGACCATGCTGTCAGACCAACTCGACACATCATAATCTAATCTACATAACATAATCTACAGTACACAAAATAGCCGTTCGTCTACACTGGGTCTCCGACACCATACCATATATTACGCTACATCCCTTTCCTTTTACAAAAGTGAAAGTCAATCACAACTCTACTTCTTAAAGACAAGCTATCTAGTCAAGTCTCTACTGATAATCTGCCAAGTATGCAGGCAGCTTTCGGGCACGTGTGCTTCTGCGCACAGGCGTCAAGTCCACACATGGCGATGGTGTGTTTTGCATCAACACATATTTTTTTCTCGGCGGTGTGTCTTGCATCAGCACAGGATCTTCGATCGGCATCGTACTGTCTGACGTAGAGCTTGTTGGTTGCGTCTGTACATACGACCTTCAACTACAACGACGTATGGCCGGTTTGAGAGCTTCTTCGTGCATTCGCCAAGCGTCCATGTATCTTGACCTGGCAACTTCATAGTATAGCATCACCCGGTGCTATCGGTTTCAAGTTATGTGCTGATCTGTTGTAGTGTGCTATTTGAACATCCTTGCTAGCTTTCCTGTCGCGAGACATGTTAGCAGCAATCTCTGATATCAGAATCGGGAGCTGAGTTCGGCATCGACGACCGAACAACAGCTGTGCGGGGGACGCGTTGTAACCCTCACGCACAGTGTTTCTAAATTTCAGCATCGCCATTTGAACGTCACAGTAACCTTTCATCGCTTTCTTCACGAGGTTTTTCACCTTCCCTATTGCTCGTTCTACCTGCCCGTTGCTCTGAGGTTATCTCGGACTGCTCGTGATGTGCTCGAAGTCCCATCTCTGCGTGAACTCTCTGAACTCGGCACAAGAAAACCGTGGCCGGTTGTCTGACATCACGACTTCCAGTACTCCATGACGTGCAAACTGTGATCTCACTGCATCGATCACACATTTCGTGCGCGTACTCGAACTGAGGTTTATCAGCTCGGAGAAGTTGGAGTAATAGTGCTGCCCCTGCGGGTATGTCACATCCAGACTATAGCGTTGGAGTCGCAGCAACATGCGTTGCAATCGCTTGGGTGCAGTCACGAGAGGTTTCCTGAAGATCACTTCTAATGGATTATGATCACTCTGCACTTGCACCTTCTCTCTTCCATACACGTATTGGTCGAACTTCTCGCAGGCGGATACTATAGCTAGTAACTCCTCGATTTGAGCGTACTGTCTCTCTGTCTGTGTCAGTGCTCTTGATGCATATACCACAGGAAGCCCATCCTGCAACAATCCTGCACCGAGACCTCCTTCTGAAGCGTCGCACTGGATGCACACAGGCTTTCTGACATCGTAGTACTGGAGTACTTAGGTACTTGTGAGCTCCTTCTTCGTGAGGTCGAATGCCTCCTGATGTGTACTCAGCCAACGCCACTCTGTATCTTTGTCCATCAGTCTGTACTGCCTTGGCGACGTCTGGTCTTGGCATCTTCTCGATTGCCTTCACTTTCTTCGGATCTGCTCGGAGTCCTTCACGTGTTAGCAGATGTCCAATGTATGGAACTTCTGTCATCCTGAGCTTTGTCTTCTCGGCATTTAGTCGGAGATTTCGCTCTCTAGCCTGCTGCAAGAATGCTCGCAGATTCTTGTCGTGATCCGACCCAACCTCCTTATCAATTGTACCACAGCCTACGATCAGGAAATCATCGTGGATTACTTCTACGCCTTTCAGACCTTCAACCAGTTGGTTCATCGTGCGTTGCCAGACCTCGGGTGCAGAGTTAATGCCGAAAGGCATTCTCAGCCATCGGTACCGACCGAATTGTGTGTTGAAACACGTCAACATACTGGATTTCTCATCCAACGGTATTTGCCAGAACCCGCTCATTGCGTCCATCACGGTGAACACTCTGGCATTCTTCAGCCTGGTACTGACCTCTTTGATTGTTGGCATGGGGTAGTATTCACGTCTGATTGCGGTATTTAGATATTTCGGATCTAGGCATAGTCTGAACTGTCCGTTTGGTTTCTGGACAACCACTACGCCTGACACACCCATTCCATTGCTTCTGTGACTGATGCTAGCACTCATTCGCTCACCAGTTCGTCAAGCTTCTTGCACTCAAGCACTTTCTCACGTACTGGTACGGGTACACGTCTCGGCGCGTGCACCACTAGTCTCACAGATTCATCAATCTGGATTGCATAGCTATGCTGGAGCCTTCCCAAGCCTTGACACCTATCGGCGTAATTGGTTTTCAAAGCGCTTGCACTTAAAGTCCTTTCATGCATGGTGAATACATGGTCCACATGATCAGAATCGTTGATCTTCAATATTCCCATGCCCTCTGATGTTTCTAGGATAAGTATTGGCATGTAGTCTCCTTCTATGACGTTGAAGACCAGCCTATGCTTCACACCTTTCCGGACGATTGGCAGCTTACACTGATCCAACGATTTTTCGCGTGTTCCGTTGTACATAACAATGACGGTTTTCACTGGTCTCAGCTTGGTGAGCGATCTGTCTCCAGTCACCCTCACGTAGTCATGTCGTGGCAGCACACAACATTCTGAGCCGCTGTCTATCTGGAATGGCAGTGGCACGCCATTGTCACCAACTTTCGTAGTTATTACTACTCGATGCTTCTTCCCTACACTATTAACTGACAATATTCCATGGTTCGACTCTGAAGCCTGAACTTGCTTTGCATGTCTCAGCTTACATTTGCTTTCAAAGTGGTTGAGCTTGCCGCTTTTGCGACACTGTTTTCCATATGCTGGACATTTGTTTCCTTCGTGTTTGTATGAGCAATACTTGCAATCTCTCCTTTTCGAATCTCTGTCACGAGTATTTTCTGGTTGACGTCTCTGTTTGTAGCCGCCGCGTGTTTTGTCCAATTGTCTTCGGACACTTGCACTTTTTTTCCTCATAGCACAGACTGACTGTTCTCCCGATATCACTTGTGTCTGTTCGTGGTTGCTTCGGCCGCTTGAACCATCTCTTGAACACTCTCAAGTGTGAGGTCTTTCTCCCTAAACAGTCTTTCTCGTACCTTTGCATCGCGTAGACCATGCACAAATCGGTCTCTGATCAATTGGTTTGCTGTAATGCGCTCAAACTCACAAGTTTCTGCAGCATGTCGTAGTTCTGTCACGTACTGTACCGCTGCCTCACCTGCCTCCTGGTTGCTATACCGCTGTCTCACCTGCCTCCATGCTACACTTAAATTTATATAGTTAATAAATAGTGTTTTGTATAGGACTGCAGTATTCCTCGAACTTTCTCAGCATGTCTTCTATGTCTGATTATGCGACCATCGAACGCATGTATACATAATTCAGTGTAACTTGATCTGACAGGTAATAGCCAGACGCGAATTGGGCTCGTCTCAGCTTTTACATAAATACAATATGTGCTGTGCATAGGCGAGTTCTATCCGGAAATTGCCATTCATGCGGAAACATCATCTGCGAGTTCAAGTGTGCGGTTTGTAGCGAGGAGCTAGCGCTGCTAAATACCATTACAAGATTCAATAACGTTATTGTTCGTTTAATACAAATAATGGTGGACGCGTTTTGTATTAACCAAAACGTTTAATGGAATAATATTACGACTAATTGTTATTGATAAAGGTTTTTACCCTCTGCAGATTCCCAGACGTAAAATTATTTCTTTCGACACTTTAAATGAAACAAAACGTATTTTTGCAGGAGACGTGTCCTTGAGGAAGTTGACCAGATAGCATTACAAAACCTCGATCTGCAGTTGGAAATGACTTTCATGTAGCAGTTGTGAAATGATTAATGTTGTCTTCGGGCAAGCTGCTGCTGCTGCTCCGTTTCAGTGACCAAGTCACCGGAATGGCAATCAATCACCTTTCTGCGCTGGCAAGACGGGTCATCAGTGCATACCTTGCAGTGCGCATCAAGACTTACGCGAAAAAAAACATACCAAGATTATCCCGCATGGGAATATGCGACCATCCAGACGCGAAATGGCAAAGCTCTTTTTGTTTAGGAGGACATAAAATGTGAAACACAAACTGTTGTGTAATCTAAACAGACGTAGTCATCCTTGAGACAGTGCGTGTACCAACTTATATAGGTCTATTGAGATGTCACATACACATGTGTAGATCTATTAATGAGGTTACTGTCAACAAGCGTGTTCTATTTATATATGTGCTGAGCACCCATCCCAATAGGTTTTTTTTAAATAAAATCCTCATATGACACAGCTTTACTCAATGTACTGTTCAACGATGAGGTTGGCCACTCTCCCGTTGTAGAGGACTTTGTTAACCGAAAATATTCACTGTATTAAACGAACAATAACGTTATTGAATTTGAACTTGTATTTGTTTTTTGCAGCGCTAGCTTCTCGCTACAAACCGCACATTTGAACTCGCAGATTATGTTTCCGCATGAATGACAATTTCCGGATGGAACTCGCTTATGCACAGCACATATCATTGTATTTATGCAAAAGCTGAGACGAGCCCAATTCGCGTCTGGCTGTTACCTGTCAGATCAAGTTACACTGAATATTATGTATATATGTGTTCGACTGTCGCGTAATCAGCAACGCTACAGGGAATGCCACGCTCAGGGCGTGGGGGTGTTTGAATAAGCGCGAGAAAGTGTTGCCTTGAGGTGGGAATATTTGGGTAACCACTAGTGCCCTGCGCGGGCCGGGCCTCTTATAAATTTTGCCGGTCGGGCCGGGCCAGGATGTACATTTTGCGGGCCGGGGCTGAAAAATTTAATTCTGCAAGTTTGAGCCTGGTCGGGACAAACATTTGCGGGCCTGGGTCAGGGTCATGATCTGTTTTTTTTTCTCCAAAATGTTACCCCCCCTCAAATTCCATCTTTGAAATGAGAATCCCTAATTGCCCACCTATTAAAAGTAGCTGGATGTTTTTTCTTCAAATGTTACTCAGCATGACAAGTCATCGTGATTGATGCATGCGTTAAAGGACAACTCTTATCGACTCAGTGGTCATCAGTAAATGGAAGAATATAGCCTGGCTGTGGGGTCGGTCTTCATAGTGATGTGTTGAAAGTGCAGACATTGGAGAAATTCTCTTCAAAGGACAATTGCATCTATTTAGCCATGCAGCAGGACTTCACACTATCCCTTAGTCTCCTGCTATGAAAACTCGTGGGATAACAAATACACAAGACGCCAATTTTATTCCAAAGGTAAATTACTCAAAATTATTGTCAGTCAGAGGTGTCTGATGCAGACAAAAACTGCCACTGAGTCTATCCAACCAAACAGCTAGCACTACATGCCTCTGACTCAGTATTTCAGTATATTTTATTAAAATATTTCAGTTCGTGTACCCTAATAAGATGTTAATGTTGTATTAATGTTAAAAAAACAATAGTATGTGTAATACAAATTATGTACAGTTTATATTTTGTTTCTTCTTACTTTATTATAATAGTTTTATATGTCCTATGTTGATAGCTAGTGTTTAGCGGGTCGCGGGCTTGCGGCCGCGGACTTACCCGTCTTTGGCCCGCTTCATTGTCAATACGTATACTTCCGTAGAAATAACCAATAGCGACAATAGTTAACTTATAATAATAATAAATTACACGACGAGACATACTGTACATATGTAAATATCAAAACATTCATGGTGTAATTTGTTAACAGATGGTAACTACTAAATAAAATAGTGTAATACATTATATATAGTCGATATTTACGTAGTCGGTGTAATTGTTACGATGTTGCTATATTGACCAAGGACTATCACTAAGACCACAAGGTCACTATAGTGAGAGCCACCCTTAAATATTACAAAGGTATATTTATTACTAATTAATTAATATTTCTTATTAAAAGAGTTAAATTCAAATGTAAATTTATATTAATAGTCATTATGAAAAATCGATATCGTCAAATTGTATTCAAATCGATTTTTTTATCAGTAAATGTTATGTATAATTGTAATTTAGTTTATTTTGAATGTGCACACGTCTAACAGTGCTTAATTCGGCAGATTGTGCAAAGCCAAGCTTCTCGTCTCACCAGGGCCCCCGAGTGAAGATTAATCCGAACGGACCCACTAGCGCGCCGACACAATTTTAGTCCCATACATGCGACACTGACGGAGATAATGTTTTATTATGTTCAGGCAAACAGAACAACAGAGTCTCGCACTCAGTTGTATGATATAGATATGCGTGAATATAAATGATCTGTTGTACCCTGGCCAGATTCGCCATATGTATTAATAACAATACGTAGAGTGGCGCAGGCTCACAGCAGCATGAACATATTAATGTGTTATTACGGTACACGTGATGCCACCACTGTCCACCAGCTGGGCAGTATCACCAAAACCAGAGGGACAGCATCTATGACATGAGAGATAACATGGTTATGATCCTGCTGTTGCTAACATCTGTAACATATTTATAATTACAGTGTAGTAACAATTAGGATACATTTTATTTTAATTGGTGTGATGCCAACTGAGGGAATTAGACATAATATATCCCCATGAACACGGTTTAACATAAGTATTTGACTCATTATCGTAATATGACATTAATCGTTTGATATTTATACATCTGTGTTTGGACACCTGATTATTTATTAGATAAACTAATAGCAGTTGCTCCTCTTTACAATGCAAGTTGTAGTTATTACTAATGTAAATAGCCAGTAAATTATATCGTTAGAGACCAGTGAAGACCTTATTATGTCCCTCAAAATGCATAAAGATAACAAGATAGCATGCCCATTTATTTCGAAACTCTCACCAACCTCGTCATATGTCGGCATCTTCTCTCAGAAGGTCCAGTATCATGCCTTGCCACTCCTCTCTGTGTTGTGTCGTTCTTGTTTGTTTGTCTTACATTTTGTTCTCCACACGTTCTCTTTCCGTGTGGTTCTTGGTCTTCCAATATTTGTTTTGGCGTGAATCATTATGTCGAAAATAGTCCGTTGAATTCCTTCTAGTCTGGTGGTGTGACCAAAACAATGAGCGGCTGTGCTTATGTACTATTGTATTAAAGAGTTGCTTCTGTATTTTGTTGAAGAGTTGCTTCTGTATTGTATTGAAGAGTTGGTTCTGCTTGCTTTTGAATTTTATTGAAGTGTTGGTTCTGTATGTTATTGGCGAATTGCTTCTGCATATCGTTGAATAGTTTATTTTTATTCCAGCTCGCATTATATATATATATATTGCATTGTTTTACGAGGACAGTCACAACAATTTGCTGTACTTTGACCTACAAACCGCATATGTTTCAGACTACGGTGGCGTTTATTTAGACACGGACACACTCATTCTGAAGTCGCTAGATCCGCTCCGTATCCACACTCTCACCCTAGGTGTGTCGGGACCCGATGAGATCTCCAACGCTATCATCATCGCACGATACAACGCATTCTTCCTCCGCATGTGGATCGAGAACTACAGCAACTATAGGCCGGGCATATGGGGCCACAACTCGGTCACGTTCGGTCATAAGTTGTACCAACTGTTTCCTCACCTTGTGCACGTCGAGGAACAAAACTTATTGCGGCCGACGTGGAAGGAGACAGGTTTAATATACAGCCTCCACGGTGAGTTCTACAATTGGTCGCAGAGCTTCAGCTTCCACGTGTCTGGGGAGAACAAGTACAAAGTGCCGAAGACTGTCGATCAGCTGAGGGCATACAACAACACTCTGGGACAGGTTATGCGGCATATTTACTTCGGTAGCCCAAAGTTGCTTCCCGTAAAAGGCGCCCCGTTTACGCCAACATAACGACTGTTATAGTGTCTAAAACATTCGATTGTGTTACGCCGATAGTCGCCAATTCAGACTTTTTTAGACCCGAGTACGTTAATCGACCAGCTATTGCAGGTTCCCCAAAAGCTCCAAGTGCACCCGCTTCAGACCTTCAACTGCACCTCACCCTGAGGCTCTCTAAACACCTGCACCCACTCGTGTCTCTCTAACAAGTCAAACTGCACCTCTTGAGACCTCTGACTGCACCCAACTTGAGGCTCCAAAAACCTCCAACCATACCCCCCCATTGATCCATCGAGCTAATTTCCTTTAGGCGAACCCTTGCCTCGGCGGGGGGTACGTACACACCCATCGCACACCCACGGACTTGCAATGGAATCATTTATATGCGACCTAGGTCGATGTCGATGACAGTGTAATGTTTTGGTCCATCGCTACCCCCCCTCCCCCGTCTATAATTTATCATACTAGAGTTGAGTAGGCTAGAATGTAGGTGGTGTTGATGACAGCGTATTTAATGGTTTTGACCCAGTGTAATGTAATGGTTTTGGTCCATCGCTACCCCCCCCCGTCTATCATTTATCATACTAGAGTTGAGTAGGCTAGAGTGTAGGTGGTGTTGATGACAGCGTAACTAATGGGTTTGACCTGTCGCAATATCTGACATGGTTCTGCATTACTGACAGGAAGCGTATATTCCTGAAAATCAGTGTAAATGGGAAGATGGATTACTGACAGGAAGTTTTTGGGGTAGGCAGGTCTGCCATGGGAAATCTAGTCGATGTGGACAGATGATGCTGCGTTGGTAGTGTCTCCGAAACCACATTGATACCAATTTTGTACATAACATGATCTGTAATGTTTTTCTTTTATATAATACGTTATGCAGTATTCTTTAGAATACTTGTGAGAATATTGTATTATTGGAATAGGTTTTATATGGTCTTAATTTTGACATTTTGGCATTTAACATGACACACAAGACCCTACATAAATCATTTTATAGCCATTTTTTAAAGTTATAGATAAGTGCAATGCATATGGCTATTTGCAGTGCCCTTATTCTACAATAAACTGTCCAATACAATAGTTTCAGCGATACAGCGTTTCATAGACGAGGAATACCCCAAAAATGCATGCCTATTTTGATTGTTGACATATCACACCACTGATTTGAACTATTATAGAGCCTTTAGAAACACTTTTTGCCTCTGTATTTCAATATATACATGAAATATAGCATGTGTGTGTTAAATTTAAAAAATTGGAGGAAATAATTTTTTTGGGGAACCAATTTATGTTGTCTACTGATTTGCGTTTATTACAAGTTCCCAAATTTAGCACTTTTCAAATACCTCAAGAATCTTACACGGTCTTAGCGTTCGTATAATACGGGACAAAGTTAAAGATTTGTGAAAAAACGTTATGGTACTTCAAACCAAGCAGATCATTAAATGTTTTTAAAAACAAAAAATGTTGCGACCCTTTAAAAGAATGTTTGTTAGGACATCCGTTTTCTCCTGAACTATTCATTACTCACCACCTGCATACATGTGGCGTCAGGAGACATTGTATGTCATTGTAAATACTCAAGTTGGTACTGTAGAAAATGTGCAGTCTAAACATATATATATTTTTCCCTTGTGTTTTGTATACTGTGACTATCTAACAGTTGTATGCTGTAACTACATTTGACAGTAACAGAGGTTTTTCGTTACTTAAATGTCGCTAATTAAATTTAAGAAATGTTATGTAATTATTATATATGGTAATGTACACGGAATTGTACATACCAACAGGTGTGATATATTAATACGTAATATGCATCTATAATGGTTGTGTACAAGGTGTGGCAGACGCTACTGTAAATAATAATTATATTCACAGCGACAACCTGTGTCGTTAATAAATTGTGTTCCCATTACCAGCCTAATATATATATATATATATACTATAATTATATAGTTGGTGTGTCTCAATACACACAGAGATACGGCTGCATGTTCTGTCGACAACACATATGTAGTAAAAACATCTACATTGTGGGTATCGGGTCCCGAGCAGAGGTAGCCCAGGAAATTCTAGAGATCTCGGAGCAGATTAATGCCATAGATGTGTCGTGCGCAAGGCCCATGGGTGTGTGGATATGACCCGACTATCATCATTCTTATCCCTAACTGTGGATAAATACTCAGTGTCAGGCAGCACCTCGTCTCTCGTACTTGGTGTTGGCAGGAGAGCCAACTTATATTGACCAACGATGGCACTTGAACTATGAGTAGAAGGTAACTTCTCTTCACTGCGTGACAACCAACCAGACTTCCAGTCGTCACACAGTGTGTGCTCCATTCGACACGGCTTGATAGCCACGTTGGCCCGTTGGCATAGGCGAGTCCAGGGAGAGCCTGGGCGTATGTGCCCTTCCTAGACCTTCTCTAGACCTTTGGAATTCGGCTTCCTTTAGGCCTGAGCTAGAGTGGCGTTCCCCCACTAGACACTTTTTGAATGTGACGCCGTCACTGAAATGACTTCGGCGCGGCGGCGAAAAGGTTTTAATAGTCCACCCTCAGTCACTCACCCACGTCTACCGATGTCATGAGTGGAGCCGAGACAGCACGATACAGCGAGCGAGAAGAAATTGAAGTTACGGCAACGCAGCAGCGAAAATGTTCAATAGCACCCCTCCCCGTCTTCCGATGTCATCAGTCGAGTCGATAAAGCGGAGAAGCTGACTTTACGGTGGCGCGGCAGCGAAAAAAATCAACTGCATTTGGGTCGGCCCCCAGTGGAGGTTTTATGTGCTCCCCAAGACTACCCTCTCTGGACCCGCCCCTAACTGAAGTAATCGAAAGCTGTTGGCTGAAGCTTCACACATAGACGACTTGGCTGTGATGGTCGTACGTTGTTGATGAACAACTACAATACAAGGCTGCAGCTGGAGGATAGGCAACCGTATTAAGGGATGTACTGCTGGCACCAATCCGAGGGCGTCCCTAGTAAAAGTGGGGTAAAACAGCTTGTTCAATTATACTCCTGATCAGGACACCGTCGACGCGAATCAAATGAAGAATAAGCTATCATTGTTTGGAGCGGCGGCCGCGCGGTAGAGCGCCGGACAGTCGATCGAGGGGACGGTGGTTCGATTCCACCTTCCGCCGTTTCGAACTTTAGGAAATTTCGTTCACCTCACGGAAGAGACACATAAAGCCTATGGTCCCTTCTAGCTCGTGTCTATGTAGGGGAAGTAAAAGATCTCACACAGAGTGTAAATGTGTAACCTGTCATAGACTCATAGAGTGGTGGTCTCTATCTCCAACCCACTGGATCCTGCTCCCAGCAGCCGGAGGTGTTTCCCGGTCGGTTGAGTGGGAGACGCCGAGGAGGCAGTGTATACACTAATTGCTCGAGAACCTGAGCATTGGTAACATAGGTAAAGCTGCTCATAAAGCAACTCATCTTGAAGGACAAGGTACACTGCAGGAAAATAACTAAACAATGTTCTGAATATGGAAAGAGGCTGGGATAGGATGAGCGATTGCCAGTACACTTTAAACAACTCCCTACGCTACCAGCTGGTATATCGGAACGTCTCATCAGTCATCATCATCAGATTACCAATAGGGAACACCCGCTATGCTATTCTCATCAGTGCTTATAATGATACTAATAATAAGATAACTTCTATTGCGTCTAAATCCTTGGAAACCAAGCTCAAAGGCACACCAACTTTGACAAATCCAGATCAAGCTAAGGAAGAATTCTATGAACTACGGGGTCAAACGTTCCAAAAGATCCCACCTACTGATAAAGTAATCATACGTGAAGAATTCAATGCCAGAGTGGGTGATGATGCCACGTCTTGACCAATAGATCTGGGAACATTTGGAAGGGACAAGTGAAACTCAAATGATGAGCAACTCCTTATACATATATATATGTGTATATTTATATATATATACACACACAATTAAAATTAGCAATCACACATTCTGCAAAATGCCTGAACACTGCTACAATTCGTGGTAACACCCATGTTTGAAACACTGTCACTTAATATATTACATAATAACACACCTGGTAGACGACTTAGCTGACAAACGAAGAATATGTGCAATGCATGGTGCAGACTGTTCAAGCGACCACTATCTCATTCGGTCAATGTGAAAATTCCATATCACACCACCTCGAAGAAAAACCGAGTCTACACATGTGGAGAAGCTAAATGTCAATACACTGTCAGACAGCAAGATGCAGAAGCTATTAATAACAAATATGGAATCCAACATGATGAACCTTCCATGGGATGGCACTGTATTAGTGATCAATGAGGGAATTTCTGTGAGAAAGTGTACCAAACACAATAGGGCACACAGAAAGGAAACATCAGGATTAGTTTGACGAAAATAATTAGGAAATACTACTACGGGACGAAAGGCGAAGGGCGCACGACGCAATAGTGTTTCAACAGACGGTAAGTCGAAACTACCGAGGCATTTCACTGCTCTCACCTCCGAAGAAAATTCTATAAAAAATCGGTGTGGGTTTCGTGCATTGCGCTCTACAATTGACATTAACAACAATAAAGCCTATATATGTTTTTTATTGACTTGTCAAAGGCATTTGACACGGTGGGCAGATCAACCCTTTGGATGATACTTAGGCGACATGGCTGCCCTGAGACCTTGTGTCAAGCAAATTAAGGAATTTCAGTATGGCACGGCTGGTGCAATGTCTATTGGTGGAACAATTACAGATCCATTTGAAATCAACCATGGGCTAAAGCGAGGATGTGTCTTTGCACGCACTTTGTTCTTGGAGCAATACTATCGGCTGCATCGGAACACCTGAGAACGGGCGTTTTCATCCATACTAGATCTTAACTCAACGAAGCTAATCTGAGAGCAGATAGAAAAACTTGTGAACTTTGTACTGAAATGCTGTTTGCAGATGTTGATACTATTGTTGCGCACACACTAGAAGACGATTTGTAACTTTGAACAAGCTACAACTTTATTTGGATTTACAATCGGTACAAACAAACCTATAACACTTGACGAAAGAGAGAGATTACTAATCTTATTTGACATCAGTATCAGCGAGATTATGCTATATGAGAACCTAAATAATGCATACGTTCCCGCATCTAGACCATTTTATATATATATATATACAGTCATTTGCAAAAGTTTAAGACCAGGCACGATTTTTTGAAGAAATTTGACAAAACTATGATTTGTTGGCCTTCACATGACATTATACCAGTTTATTTCGCCAAATAAACGTAGTACAACATAATATGAAACTTTATGTCGTCCAAAAGTGTCAGTGTCTCTACTTTTCAGTATTTAGTGTGGCTTCCTTTGCTGTCAATGACCGCCTGGATGCGATATGGCATGCTAGAAACCAGAGATTCGCAGTACTCCTGGGTGATTTCGGTGATCCAAACGTCCTTGATAGCTTGTTTCAAGTTTTGAGCGCTTGATGGTTGTTTGTCTGCCACCTTATCCTTCATTATAGTCCACAGGTTCTCAATGGGATTTAGATCTGGGCTGTTCCCAGGCCATTCCAGCACGGAGATTTTGTTCTTCTTGAGGAAATCAGTGGCTACCTTGGATCTCGTACCTAGGTCCATTCATAGTGGTGTTAGGTGGAATAAAATACAGACCAGAAGGGCCAAAACATGACATGGCACCCCAAATCATCTGACTTGGCGGGTGTTTCATTGTGGCTGCTGTATATTTCTCATCAAATCGCTTACCTACTGGCCGCCTAACTTGCCTCTTGCGAGGTATAAACTGTTGCATGGTCGATTCATCTGAGAACAACACTTTCTTCCACTGCGCGAGAGTCCATTGGCGATGTCGTCTGGCAAAGTCCAGTCTCTTTTTTTCATCACAGGTGTCAGGCGTGGCTTCCGGGCCGGCCTGCGGGACTTGAGCCCAAATTCCTTGCTGAGACGTCTCGAAACAGTACTGAGACTTATTTCCGTACCTTTTAAGTGTAAAGCAGCCCGAATTTTCTTGCATGAGCTCATTGGCGAGCACATCACGATGCGTCTCATTGCGTGGTCATCCCTGGGCGTAGTTTTCCGTGGACGACCACTCCTTTTACTGTCACGAAAAGTGCCATCAGTATTGAATTTGACGATGGCGTTGTGCACGGCTGTCTTGGAATAACGTAATTTAGCACTAATGTCTCTTTCCGTATATCCTTCTCCATGTAGAGTCACTAATTGTGCCCTTAGAACCTCTGTCAAAGACGATTTTTTGCCCATTTCAGGGATGAAGACAAAACAAAAAAACACCTAATCGATACTGACAGCAACAAACAAATGACCTGGAAGTACTGTCTAGGCGTAATGCATCAAGGCCCAAATAGGATGATGCAATCCAGACATTATCTGATGCAATCTGTTGCCATACCATAAAATGCTTAAAAATCGTGCCTGGTCTTAAACTTTTGCAAATGACTGTATATAATGATCTAGATGCGGGAATGTACATATAATATCATTATATATATATATATATAAAATGATCATTATGGCAAACTTATGTGAAACCTTTCTGTAACCCAATTATTTGACTATATTTACTGGTTGGTTTTATTATTTTTTTCTCATTTTATTGAATTTAAAAGAAATACATATGTCCCAGCACTAGCGGGAAATGGAAGTACATTCTGGACCAATCCAAGTCCTTATTAGGGTGGGGGTAACACATTACGCAGTTTCTTCTTCAACGACCCTAAGACTAGCATTAACAGAGGGCGGTGGATGTCGATCAGCTGTACAATAAAACATGTTCTGATTATATTTATAATTTCATTATCTGTCGTATTTACAAATTATATTTTCACCAAACAAAAGTTTGGTGATGTATATATGAAAAAGTTTTAAATAACAGTTAAAAATTTTGAAGAATAGTATAATTATAGATGATCATGTCATACATATGTTTATAATAATTAACTGTATACCAATTATTTCTTTTCATAGAAATTAAAAACAGCAAATTGCAATGTGGGTATGCAATTACGTACATTACATAATTACTGATCATCATTGTTATATATATTATAAATATTTGTACTAATTAACTGAATCAATACACGTACCGTTTTGCCAAAGGCTTCAAGAACCTTTTCACAATCTTCATTAGATGTATTATATTTAGTTGTAGACCACCTTCACAAACACACAATATACACACATACAACACATATGCAACACACATACACACATACACACAACACAGACACACAACACACACACAACACTCGTAAAACACACGTACAACACACACAACACACAAACAATACATACACAACACACACATACACACGCAGCACATATACAACAAACGTACAACTCACAACCTACACACAACATGCACACACAACACACAAAACAAACACACACAACAAACACAAACAAATCACATGCAACACACAGACAGCACACATAAAACACACATACGACACACAAAACACATGTATAACACACATACAACACACACACAGCACATATAACACGTATACAAAACACATACAACAAACACACAGACCACAACAAACCACAACACACACAAAGCAGACACACAACATACAAACACACAACGGACACATAACAAACACACACACAACACACACAACACATATACTACACATATAAACACACACACACAACACATATATAGCACACATACAACACGCACACCACATACACACAGCACATACAACACACACCCAACACACATGCAACACACACACACACAACACATGCACAAATACACACAACACACACACACACACAATGCACACACACTCACACAACACACAGACACCACACTGACACACAAACACACATACAACACATACACAACATACAGACACACAAACACTTATCACTAGACTACATTAAAACTACATATTACACTAAACTACACTTACACTACAGTAGACTACAATACACTACACCACACTAGACTACACTACACTGCACTATAATAAACTACACTACACTACACTGCAGTAGACTACACTACACTAGACTACACCACACTAGACTACACGAGGCCCCACTAGATTGCACTTCACTACACAAGATACACTACACTAGACTACATTAAATCTACAATGCACTACACTAGACTACGCAACACTACACTAGTCTACCCTGCACAACACCAGACTACACTACAATAGACTAGACTACATTACACAAGACTAACACTAGACTACACTACAGTAGACGAAAGTGCACTTCACTACACTACTCTACACTGCACTACATTAGATTACACTAAAATACAATACACTACACTACACGAGATTACACTACACTAGATTATACTAGTCTACACGAGACTAGATAACACTAGACTAGACTACACTGCACTACACTAGACTACGCTCCGCTACACAAGTACTCACTACACTACACTACACTAGAATACACTACACTGACACTTGACACTATACTAGAACATTACCTGCACCAGACTACACTACACTACATATCAGTACACTACACGTAACTTCACTACAGTACACTACACTACATTAGACTAAACAACTGTACACTATACTAGACTAGAGAAGACTACAATACACTACACTAAACTACACTACACTACACTTGGCTCCACTAAACTGCATTAGACTACACTAAAATTACACTAGACTACTACTCTACACTTCACACTCACGTACACACCCACCCACACACACGCGCGCCAATTACCCCTTAGTTATCCATAAGTACCCCTTAATTACCTCTTCATTACCCTTAAATACCATTACTTACATATAATTACCTGTCAGTCCGTCCGTACCGTCAGGGGACGCTACTCCTCCATTAAAATATGGTGTTGTGTTTCATTTACATAAAAAAGTTAATTTTTTCATACTGTATACCTCAACAAGACGCTGATGACCTCTTCACCACCCCCGTCCTATAATAGACCAAGCCACCAACTCGCCCGTCAGCCAGCCCGTCCAATCCGCCGGTTTAGCCAGGGAGCGCTACCTCCTTCCGGTCACGCGACTACAAAGATGCCTACACCGAAGGCTGAGTCAGCCGTCATATTAGACTTTAAATGACCTCGAGTCTTCACACCGAAACTTCTCAAAACGGGAAGGGGCCATCGCCGATGACGTCATCAAAATCGATGTCAACAACAACTACCCACGTAACAACGCATCCTACTAAAAGTTTTTTTTTAATAATCCGTCATTTTAATCACATCCGAAATTTTTTTATATTCGTCGCTAATTAGTCACTTTTACCGCAACGACAGTGGCGCCTCTAACATGTAGCTCCACCTATATTTGTTCACATAGAAACGTCTAGGAAAAGACCGGGACTATAGCAGGCGTTTCTAAATACTCGTCGCTGATTGGTTCATTTCATGCCGTTAAAAATATGTAAGTTACCCCTAATTACCCGTTAAATACCCCTAATTACCCATTAGTTACCCCTAAATATCCACAATTACCCCTTAGTTATCCATAATCACCTCTTAATTACTCTTGAATAGTCTTAATTACGCTTAATTACCCTTAAATAATCCGTACCGACCAGCGCGTGAGCTACGTTTTGCCAACAACAACGACCTGCGTATGACGCCATCCAACAGCAGATACGGCGATCGCTCCTTCTCTGTTTCGGCCCCGCGGATGTGGAACACTCTTCCGTTAGAATTAAAGACAGTCACAGCCCTAGCCACATTCAAGCGACTTTCAAAAACCAACCTCTTATGTGTAGCATTATATGTTTAGTTTAGTATGTGATCTCGTACATGACAGTGTTTTTAAATAATTTATTATAATTTAACTAACCTATTTATGTCTTATGATGCACATATTATGTCACGTTTTAATTAATGTCATATCCTTTTACCACACAATCTTATTACCTATCCATTATGCATCACGGTTTTAGCAATTTATTTTATTTTTATTATCATCTATTTAACTAGCTCGTTTTAACATTGATGTACTAATTTATTTTTGCGCCTCTGAGTGGACTTTCTTCTAGATTTATGGCCCTCTACAAGTATTAATTACTTACCATATTAATTACCCCTAATTACCCCTAAACCAACAGGAGGCGCTACCTCCGGTCACGTGATACAGATGACTACACCAGACACTAAGCACAAGCTAGCATTAACTCTGAACCCCTCAGTACCCCTTAATTACCCCTACTTACCCTCTTAATTACCCCCAATTACCTTTTAATTACCCTTATTTACTCTTTAGTTAACCCTGTTCACATTCAAGAGCGCTTCGTGTACTTCCTAATAATAAAGTCCCTCAACTGCATACCCGCTAGGTGAATCCTTAATTAGCCCTTGATTATCCCTCATTACTCCTTAACACACGTACCCGCAAGGTGAATCCAGCAGGAGGTACTACCTCCCATACATTCCACCAGATGGCACTACATCCAATACATTCCGCCAGGAGGCAGGTCACGTGACCACAGTGACAGCCGCCATCTTAGAATTTCACCACGGGGGCCACCATCAACACCATCGTGGCGTATTACAAAACTCTAACTAACTACTAATATACTCAATGTAAAAATAATTACTATTTTAAATGTCCAAACTGAGTGAGTGCCCATAATGCTAATGTTGCAGATTTCTCATATTTGTGCACTCATTTTGTGGAGGATAGTGTTTTTAATCCTTGATCAGTGTAGTTCCGTTGCATGTCCAGCATTCACAGAGGGCGACACAATACTAGTTACAATACAATACTAGTTACGATGTACCTATAACGGGGCAACTCGATATTAGTTACGATGTGGTCGACGAGTTCACTTCCATAAGACAAGGGTAAATAGATACCACCCAATGACAGGACGGGTACTTGATTTAGATATATGCCGTATTGTGACTAATACGTGTGTGTGGTTATACATTGTATTACACAGGAGATCAGAATTATACTTGTTAACAATTATTGAAACAATTCAATATTATTAGTTATTGTTAATAGAAGCACAGGTGCTATGTTTGAGTCTGCTGGTCTTTCACTTATTCGTAAAGACTGAATACGCAACACAATCGAAGCATAACAATTAAACAATAGTAAATACGACAATAATATTTATTTGCGTAGAGGCAATATGTTACATTATATTCTCACAGAACAACGACTCTGACATCAGTGCACACATTTTAAACAGTTTGATATGCAAATGTAGCCAGATTTACATCACAACTCCTTTCCAAGATAGGTATATATTATTATATTGCACATTTCGCCAATACAGTACAAGCAACAGTAACATATGTGTTTATAATATCTCTACATTGTTATGCTGTACCAGACTAGAATGCGTATAATCGTTGTTTATTTAAACACTGCATATCAACACCATTGCCCAGCAGAATGTAACGAACGTGTTGATCGCATGCATATTATATTTATTGAGGTATGATTTTTCTCAGGTTTCTGTCTGCCTTACTGATTGGCTCGTATTACAAAAATAATACAGATTTTTTCAAAAGCGTATTTTGACACAACCCTTACACAATGCAATAAAAGTCATGACTGACATTTGTTATGCACATTGCATACTAAATATAAACTATACATCTTCAGGACAACAGTCGAACCGGTCCTCATACTGTCGTGAATAATGGATACTGTCACAAACACTCGGAAAAAACAATTAATAGCTCAAACACAACACTACTAAACAAAACCAAAACGTGTCATAGAGTAACTGTCACTGAACAATAGTACTCAGACAGCTCATAATATCGCCAATGTCAGTATGCTAGTGGAACTCTACACGCAGCGACATTCAATGAATTTCGCCATAGGAGCGATTTAATCTGGTACCGGTCAGGACTCAGTTATACGTTAATAGCTTTTTAACTGAACCGTAAAGAACTGAAACGGATTACACAAAACAGTTTTCTGCAACCACTGAACATTTTACAAAATATACTTTAAAACTACACTGGGCTGACACATCTAACGTGCCTGTAGTGCTTTTGCATATGTTCCCGTATAGGCGTAGGCCTAATGACCTCGGTGCTCTACACGCAGTGGCGTAATGAGTGTTGTCGGCACCCTTGTGCAAAACTTGATTAAGTTGCCCCCCCCCCCCCACCCTACATATTTTACATTTTTCTCCCCGAGCAAACTGAACTGGCAATACAACCGTGCAAATTGAAAATTACTTGCATGTAAGAGATTTTCCGATACATTAAACTTTGTTTTACTGCGAACAGACTACGCATACTTACGCCTTGGTGTTAACTTTTTATTCGATATGAATTGTCAGCTGTTCATGATGAAACTTTTTCGCGGCGACGTTCACAATCTACCGCAGGCATTGAACCGAAACTTCAACAAGACTCCGCTGTCGTAGTGTCCTCTCATCGGAAGTCAGGAGGGTGGTGCTGTTAAAAACATTTTGCAGCGACGTTCACATTTTCGGGGGCACATTCAACAGGTCTATGGGGCAGAACTTGTTCTATACATAATAAAGCGCTACAGACTGAAGATAGTAAAATTATACGCACCAACAACATCATACTCAGAAGAACACACAGATAACTTCTACAACGACGTGGATGATACCTTAGAAAAACTAACCCACTACACGATAGTGATGGGAGATTTTAATGCGCATGTAGGGAAACGAACAAACATTTCGGAAACGGCAATAGACAAATTCAGCCTAGGTGTGAGAAACGAAAGTATACACCTTGGTAGAATGGGCAACATCAAGAAAGTACAAAATCATGAATACCATGTTCCACAAGAAAGCAGGGAGGAGATGGACATGGAAAAGCCCAAACGGAGAAACGAAGAACGAAATTTACTACATCCTAACAAACAGGCCAGACATGGTCACTGATGTAACTGTCATCAACCAAGTCAACATCGGAAGTGACCACAGAATGGCAATGAGCAACATCAAACTGGACGTCAAGGCTGAAAGGAAGACGTTGATATACAAGATACCACCAAGTGTAGATACCACACAAATCGGAAGAAAAAAGATCGAATTCCAACTCGAACTGCGAAATCGACTCGAGACACTATAGGAAATAGACGACACCGACACCATGAGCGAAAACATTACTGAGAAGATCCAACTAAGTGCGACAAGTGTAGCCAAAGCAATCAACAGGCATGTAGTGACGAGAATATCGTCACCGACACGAGAAATAATGAAGAAACGACGAGAAATGGTGGATAACGGCGACCATAAAAACAAATAAAGTACGTAGAAATATGCAAGACCATCAAAAAGAACGCGAAGGAGGACACCAGAAAGTACAAAAAGAGATCGTACGACAAACGAGTATGTCATCAAAGAGTCTGAGGAAAGCAAGAAGATCAGGCACCAGGCCGAGACAGACTGATTACACTTCAAGACAAGCAGGGTAGAGAAATACAAGACCAAGATATTATTATTGAATGAATAGAGGAATTATACACCGAGCTACACGACAGTGAACAGAATACCATAATTCACACCGAACCGGAAAAGGTACTAAAGATAACACCATGGGAGGTGGAAGCAGCGCTAAGAGATATGAAGAATGGGAAGACAGCAGGCAACGACCATGTAAACATTGAAACATTAAAAGCAGGACAAGATACCATCTCGAAGACACTGGCTAAGCTGTATACTAAATACTTATCAGAAAGACGAATACCCACCCCATGGAAGAACGCAAAGATGGTGACAATCTGCAGAAGGGAAATAAGAAAGACTTAAAGAACTACAGGCCGATATGTTTGTTATCAAACATCTACAAATTACTCACAAAGATACTAACGAATAGACTAGAGAAGACACTGGATGAAAACCAACCACGAGAGCAAACAGGATTCAGAAGCAGGTACTCAACGACAGACCACATACATATCGTAAACCAACTGAAAGAGAAATGCCGAGAATATAATATCGCTCTGCATCGCTTTCGTCGACTACGAGAAGGCTTTCGACTCATTGCAAACTCAAGCAATACTGACCTCCCTTCAAGAACAGGGGATAGAAAACGTGTACATCGAACTCTTGAAAGACATCTACACTAACAACTCAGTGACACCTACACAAAAAGAGCAACAAGATAAACTTCAAGAGAGGAGTACGACAAGGTGACACCATCTAGCCAAAGCTGTTTACGGCAAAATTCGAAAGCATATTCCAAAGACTGACCTGGGAAACCAGAGGCTTGATGATAGACGGAGAATATCTCAGCCATCTTCGCTTCACCGACGACATACTCTTATGCGCTACTACACCGCAAGAACTACAAAACATGCAGCAGGAGCTAGCTAATAAAAGTGAAAAACAAGGTCTGAAGATGAACATCTCGAAGACAAAAGTGATGCTAGAAAATGACACACCAATATATCAACATAACGCAGATAGAGAACGTTGAAAGCTACTTTTATCTGAGACAGCGATACAGTATCAGAGAAAAACCCAAACAAGGAGATTCAAAGAAGAATAACCGCCGGCTGGACAGCATTCGCCAAACACCATGACATCTTCAGGGGTAACTGTTGAACCTGCTTGAAGAGACAAGTCTTCAACTCATGCATACTTCCAGCGATGACGTACGGTGCGGAAACATGGGCATTCACCATCCAGGCAAAGAACAAGCTAGCAGCCGCATAAACAAAGATGGAAAGAAGTATGTTAAACATCACATATCGGGAGAGAAAAACAAACATCTGGGTAAGACAGAAGACAAAGGTCATAGACGTGATAGAACAAATCAGAAGGCAAAAGTGGACCTAGGCAGAGTACATCAGCAGACTACGAGATAACCGATGGACATCACGTATCACAACCTGGAGACCTTACGAAGGCAAATTATATAGAGGAAGACCGGCGAGACGGTGGAGAGACGAACTAAACGAGTACTGGAAAGGCACCATCTGGCAGAGGATAGCGCAAGACAGGCAGATTTGGAAACGACATGCTGAGGCATACGCCCAATCACAGGACACTACGGCTGCACGATGATGATGAATGAGGATATGGGGCCACGCCACTCTAGTATAGGCAGAGCGGCTGAATTCCAAAAGTCTAGGTGGGCACTTGCCTTCCAGGCTCCCTGGATCCGCCTGTTATAAGCATTCTTCAATCGCAGATCCCTGAATGGAGTCGAGTTCCATCCGAATCGGTGTGTCATACTGTTCCTAAATTCGTAAAGTTTTGATGATCAACAGAGCTATAGACTCTTTATGCTGTGTGTCAAATTGGTATTTAGTTACTACTCGACAAACACGTCTTCGTCGCGTGCTAGTTTTCCGGACATTCTTTTCGGGTGTCATACACTTCTCTTAACTCTGTATTCCGCAGTCCATTCATCACTCCTTGTCTTTCTCCACAATACTTTGGTGTCACACCACGACGCTGTAAAGTGTAAAGCAACTGCCCACTGTATCCCTGGTTTCTGGTGATTCATTTTGTTAGATCCTTGATCGCGGAACCGTTTACCATGCCCCGTTTCCTCTTTTCCTTTGAATCTCGAGTTCCACCTGTGTCACAATAAACGTGTTCATACTTTCTCTACGAGAATCTTCATTCTATAATGTCGTTGTACGCACAGCCCACGGCCAGTACACGACACATTTACATTCTTGGACAGCCCCACTATGTCATTGAAACAGCCGTGAATAGCTATGACAGCCGCCACTCCAGCGCCTCCACCGGGTTTCGAAATTCAGCCAGACTAGTATGGTAGGCCGGGTCTGCCCGTATTTCTCCTGCACTTAGGAACTTACAGCAACAAAAGTAGGACCTCTAATGTCAATTGTCAAAAAGAATGTGACAAGTGGCACCTCTCTGGCAAACTAAACACCAGCCAAGTTTACATTGTGACTGTCACAACTGAAAAGCAGAATTGCGTATGTTATCAGCTTGGTGGGAAAATTAACTGTCGATTCGTTACCCTCCAAATCCGATGCCCGCGTGTCAGTGCACCCCTGCCCCCGGGTCACTACGCCACTGTCTACGTACTATCTAAGTCGCCCGAAGTCGACGTAGTAGCAAACAATGTTATACTGTGCAAACATATAGGTCCTTCGCGAGAAGGTCGTCCTAATATAATTCTCCGAGACACATACCATTGAGAGGCCGGGACACCTTTGCTGAGACATTAAAGTAATGCGCTAATTATCGCTTATTGTTGCTAATAGCAATTATTGTGGATAGTAAAAATCGCGAGTCTCACACCACGTTTTGGCCCCATATCCTCATCGTTTTGATGGTGGAGAGGGGGGTTTCACAAATAGCCCTACTAAATGCATAAGGTTTCTTGGATTTAACGAACTTACGATACCATCCATGAGTTGCATGACAATGTGTATTTCCATTTCCCTGTGTGGGAACGTTTACTTCCCCGGGCATGGAAACAAGGTGGGCTTTTGTGGTCTCTTCAAACAGACGCGAATAAAATGGGGTGACCGAAATATACAAGTTTCAAAACGGCGGTATGTGATGTAGAGTCCCGATCACATCGATTGACAATCTGACGATATATGACGTCCATTGAACACGGTAACGATGGCTACACTTTCGCCATGCTGCAACGAGAGGCCAACGCAATCGAGTCAGATGTTTCGTTCTTCCAGAACGGTGCCTCGTTTGTTTGCGACTGGATGTCTGCCCCTGGAGGGCGCGATCTTCCAATCAGCCAGAACGTTCCCACGTCCTGTAGAGACATCGCGGAATACTGATAAGACCGTCTATATCTATTATTTTGAATTGACTACTAATATTCCAATATTATATTTATGCATTAATAGCTTCCTTATATTTATTTTCCAGTTTGTTGTATTATTAATTATTTGAATGTAACTAAAAACCAACAATACAAACACACACACAAATATATATATATTTATATGTATATAAATTATATATATATATTTATATGTATATAAATTATATATATACATATATATATAAATATATATATATACATATATATATAAATATATATATATATATACTTATATATATATATATATAAATGTATATATATATCACCTCCCCTCATATATATCAGCACCAATGAGCTATCTTTGCAAACTTATCCACGTTAGTGTAGAACATCAAAAAGGACATCTTAAAAGTGCCTCCTCAAGTCGATTATTCCGCTCGTTTCATTTCAACTCAATGTTGCTAACAAACCTTAGTTCTTAACATTTGATTCTGAATCTGAATCCTGTGATCGGAATCATCCTAAGGTATCCTAACGTAAGACAAAGTAAGGTTTGTTGACATATTCAGTGCGTTAAAGGTTGAAAGTTGACCCGCCAACTGGCTTTAGCAAGTTGCAAAATGCAACGGCCAAGGTCAGTTCTTTTGATAATTTGACGTGCACTTTCTTTTATAATTGTACCCGGATACCAATTAAACTATTCACACAATACGTATTTAGACACGGAGAAAAGTCGGATTCGCGATGACGTAAACCAGTTGAAGAAGCAGCTTTAAGATAAGACATTGTGTGGACACTGATCACGAAACGCGAATTGCTCCCGTATCAGAGAGAGGCAGCTCTGACTACATATGTAAATATTTGTTTAATACTAACTCTGGTAGTGGCGTCTTCGTTTGGTTGAAACAAGAAATCATCCCGGCCATGTCTCGCCACAAGGTCATGTGTGATGTTGCTGACGAGAACGCGGTTCACTGAAAACAAGTAATATAAAGATAATGATGGGACTGGGGATTTTGCGGTGGGTCGGTGGGCCGGTGGGTCTGTTCTTCCGTTCGTCTGGTCAGTTAGTCCGGTCCGTCGGTTCGTCCTGTCGATCCGTCGATCTATCGGTCCGACTTTCCGTCGGTCCGTCGGCCCGTCGTGCATAATCTTTAATGCCCTCTAGGAAATAGGTAGGCCCGGAATGGCAGTTACGGCATGCTACCGTAACACACCAACACTCACTCGCTTGCAATGTCGTTCATCATGCTGCCCTGACGTTTGCACGTAGATATAACAAACAATATTATAGGTTCAAGTTAGGACTATATTAGTATTAATATATCCCACACAACACCAACAGCTTAACCTGCAGATAGAGATGAGATGAAGTTATTGCTAGCGACGTTTTGAAGGAGCAGTGTGTACTTGCCATGCGCCTGTTGCAGGATGTCCGAGGTGTCGCTAAAGGCAGAGCCGGTGACGGAAGTGGTCAGTGAGCGGCCACTCCATGACCCGCTCACGCACGGCCCTGTAGGAAACGGTCAACGTGAGGCACACAGGCCGGCACATCAGGTGGTCGCAAGCACGCCCGCACGCTCTCTCGCTCATACACACACGCGCGCGCTCGCAAATGGCCACGCACGAACACACACATGCCCACAATCACCCAGCCGCCAAACCAACCAACCAACCAATCAACCAACCAACCAACATATCAATCAACCAGTCAACCAGCAAACCAACAAACTAACTAATTTACCAACCAACGAACCAACCAATCAACCAACCAATCAACCAACCAATCAACCAACCAATCAATCACCCAATCAACCAACCAACTAATCAACCAATCATTCAACCAACCTACCAATCGGCCAACCAACCGACTAACTGACCAGTGTGCTGACCAGTCACCCAACCCACACACCAGGCCAGGGGGTTAATTACATTGCACTGTAATATATTCCTATTACTTAGTTTCCTTCCTATTACTATTACATGCAGCATATTATTATTACTATTTTTCTTCTATTTCACTTCAATTCAAAATTTTGGAGGAGTGTTGGCATGTTGAGATCTCCGCCTGGTATGTCATGCAAAGTATGTTAATTCTTCAGTCATCACTAGATTAGTTTTCATTTATAACTTTTCATTCAGATAATCGTCATTGATTTATTGATGTTGCAGTTATTGGTCTCTTCCATACAATGTCCAAGTCGATGCTCAATAGTGATATAGAATTACCTATGTCAATTACTGTCGCATTGCTTCATATTACTATTACTATTACATTGTATTTCAACCCATTACAATTACTTCAATATTTGTAATCGTTACTATTACTGTTGCATATTACTATTACCCCAGGACTGCCACATACCAGCTAGACAGGCAGCAGAGGACTACAAGAATCAGGAGAGGAAGCAAACACGAACACACCTGTGTTGACGGCAATGCGAATACAGATCTTGCGGTAGGGGGAGCACTTGTAGTTTCTGTTCTTCGTTCCGTCAAGGATGTCGATGGCGAGGCTGATCACGTGCTCGGCGTGTTCTTCTTCCATGCCTTCGTCCCCTGACACTCCTGCAACCGACCGTCGAATGACATCCCCTGTCTCTCCCTCAGCCCGTGTCTCCCTCCCTCCCTCACTCCCTCTCCCATTTTACCATCAAAGTAAAATCAGAAAGGAATAGTAAAAAACAGTACAGGAGAAATTTCCACAAAGGAAAATATAAGGACATGAGGAAATATTTAGCAAAGATAGACTGGAATAACACACTGAAGAATAAGACAGCAACAGAATGCTGGCATATCTTAAAGAGTGAAATAGAATGCATCATCGTCAAATTTGTTCCCTTAAAAAAAACACGGGAAACGGTCCAAAAAGAAACACTTATCGAAATAAGCAATTAGAAAAATTAAGTATAAACAAATGATGTGGAAGTCATATAGACGTACTGGAAATGACAAAGACTACAACATTTATAAAGAAGCACTAAACCAAGCTACAACTGAAATTATAAATTCAAAGAGAAGCTATGAACATAAATTAGCTTGTAATATAAAACATGACTGCAAGAGTTTTTATGCGTATGTTCGAAGCAAACAGAAAGTTCAGGATAAGGTCGGTCCTCTAGAAGATAGTGCTGGAAATATAATATCAGAAGGATTCTTAATGGCAGAAGACCTGAATTAGTATTTTAGTTCAGTGTTTACCAGAGAAGACACTAGTTCACTGCCCAGTACCAGAGGCTAAGTTCAAGGGGGCCGAATCAGACTATTTAAGACAGTTAATTGTAACCCCAGAAATGGTAGCTAAGAAAATTAGAGCTATGAAGGATAATAAATCACCTGGAGTGGATGGTATTCCACCCAAACTACTATTGGAAATTGTAGAACAAATTAGCATACCGCTTGCAACAGTTTTCAACTTGTCATTAGAAGAGGGAGTGGTTCCTTTAGAATGGAAAGAAGCAAACATTATGCCGTTATTTAAAAAAGGTTCTAGAAACAAGTCAAATAATTATAGAACAGTTAGTTTAACATCGGTGATTTGTAAATTATTAAAAAGACTAATTAAAGATCACATGGTGGATTTTCTTGTTAAACATAACTTGATAAACCCATCTCAACATGGGTTTCTAAAAGCGAGGATATGCTTAACAAATATGTTATGTTTTTTGGAAGATAGGGTAGATGATGGATCACCAGTAGATATCATCTACTTAGATTTTCAAAAAGCTTTCGACAAAGTGCCACATCAAAGATTACTGCTTAAACTAAAGGCCCATGGCATAGGAAATGGTATAATTAACTGGATAGAAAAATGGTTGATTGACAGAAGACAACGGGTAGTTGTTGATGGGGAGGCTTCAAACTGGAAATCACTTTTGAGTGGGGTTCCACAGGGATCAGTACTGGGACCTATATTATTCTTAATATATATATAAACGGTTTGGACGATGATATAGCTAACAAGGTGTTGAAATTTGCAGATGATACAAAAGTGTTTAGAAGGATTAAAAGTGATGGAGATAGACAGCATTTACAAGATGATCTTGACAGGTTGATCAAATGGTCTGAAAAGTGGCAAATGTTGTTCAATTTTGGAAAATGTAAATGCCTTCACTCAGGACATGGGAACGAATATGTAGAATATACAATGGGGGGAACTGTACTAAATACTACTGTAAAAGAAAAAGACTTAGGACTGAAGGTTTCAGAGCAGTGTGGAATTGCAGCTTCAAAAGGAAATAAATTTCTTGGATTGATTAGGAGAAATATAGCATATAAAGAAAAAAAACTAATAATACTGCTGTACAAAACAATAGTTAGGCCTCATTTAGAATATTTTATACAAGCGTGGAGGCCATACCGCATGAAGGACATAGATATGCTAGAAAGAGTACAGAGGAGAGCGACTAATATGATACAAAAACTGAGGGATCTTAGTTATGAAAAACGCCAAAAAGAATGTGGTTTAACAACACTAGAGACCAGGAGATTGAGAGGAGATCAGATAGAAGTGTTTAAAATATTGAATGGTTATGAAAATATTGATAGAAATATTTTTTTTTTCAGTTAAGAAAGATAGAAAGACTAGAGGACATGAAGTTACATTAGTAAAGGAGCAGACGTAAGAAAGTTCTAATTTTCACAAAGGACTGTGAATGAACGGAACAGATTATCTGATGATTGTGTGGATGCTAATAGTGTGAATATGTTTAAAAATAAAATCGACACATATCTCAGAAGGGCTGGATATATGTAGATAAAAGGGTTGGACTCTCGATAAGCAAAAGGGCTTCCTTGTCCACCTGCCATCTAGAGTTAATTCTCTGGATGGCAATCTTGTTAAATCTCCCTCTCTCCCTCCCTCCCTCCCTCCCTCCCTCCCTCCCTCCCCCCTCCCTCCCTCCTTCCCTCCCTCCCTCCCTCTCGCCCTCCTCCCTCCCTCCCTCCCTCCCTCCCTCCCTCTTATCAATCTCCCCCTTTATATATGTCTGTGTATCGACATATCTGTCTGTATGTATATGTCTATCTATGCCTATATATATCTATGCCTATATATATCTATGTATATAGCTATCTATCTATCTATATACACACACACACACTCACACACTAACACCCTCACACGCACACACATGCACACACACACACACACATACACTCACACACACACACACACACACACACTTACACATACATACACTCACACACACGCGCACACACACACACACACACACACACACACACACACACACATATTCTATATATGTATATAGCTATCTATCTATCTATATATACACACACACTCACACACTCACACCCTCACACGCACACACGCGCACACACACACACATACACACACATACACAGCCACATACACTCACACACACACACTTACACATACATACACTCACACTCACACACACACACACACACACACACACTCACACACACATTCATCCATCCATCTATCTATCTCCATCTGCCTCCCTCCCTTCTTCCCTTCCTCCCTCCGTCCATCCGTCCGTCCCACGTTCCCTTCTTCCCTTCCTCCCTCCGTCCCTCCGTCCCACACCCCCTTCTTCCATCCCTCCCTCCGTACCACACTCCCTTCTTCCCTTCCTCCCTCTCTCCCTCTCTCCCTCCCTCTCTTTCTCATGACATTTAATTAAGCATCACTATTCGTATCACTGAATTAGTTATCTGCTCTGTATACTTCTTGCACAACTAACTTATGGTACAGGCCTACTCGCACGGATAATTGGAGCCCACTGTCCGACTGTAAGTATGCATGTGTGGCCCGCACTCACCCGCGACAACCATTAGGGTGGTGCCGGCCGTCTGAAGTCGGTAGATGTCCCCGTAGAGAGCCATCCTGGTAGCAAGGAGCGCAACCATCTCGTCCAGGCAGGCTATCACCTCCAGCACGTGAAGACGAATCGCCATTTGCCGGAAGTTTGCGACGTCCACGCACATAACAGTGACGTTATCGAAGAAAGCGGGCTTCGCCATTTTCTGGAAAGAAAAACGAAATCATTTCACAGCTGCATTCGCATAGGTCTATCATCTGGGGCCTGGCTTAAATTTTCGAATTTATCAGGATCGATCATTTGTAAATGGGTTAATAAGTCTGCAAAAACAGTCATCTCATGAAATGTATGTAGCGGTCAGGTGAGGGCTTGGCCAATAGAATGGGGTGCAGCAAACCATCATCCCATTCAACGAAACCTTCAAATGCACCTCCTTGAGGTAAATATAATATATATATATATATGTGTGTGTATATATATATATATATATACACACATATATATATATATATATACATGTATACATATATAAATAATAATATACATAATATATAATGTATATATTATATATATAATATATATATATTATAAATATATATAATATATATATACATATATAATATATATATATATACTATATAAATAATAATATACATAATATATAATGTAAATATTATATATATAATATATATATATTATAAATATATATATATATGTATATATAATATATATATATATATATATAATATATATATATACTATATAAATAATAATATACATAATATATAATGTATATTATAATATATATGTATATATAATATATATACATATATATATTTGTATATATATATATGACTTGGGTTTGCTTATCCATTTCCGGACGTTGAAGCCTTGATGGATTGTCTGTAGACAGCTCTTTCGTTTGCCAGTCTCCCCACTCGCCAGACGTCGGCTCCCATCCATTCCTCTATGTCCTTCCCCCATTGTGTCCTAGGTCTTCCTCTGCTTCTTCTGCCTTCCACTTTTCCTTCCATTATTAGTCTTTCTGGAGACTGATGCCGTTTCACATAGCCGAAATAACTTATTTATGTTTCTTTACAAAGTTCAATAAAGTCCCGGGTATAACACCAAGCTCATCTGCGATGGATTCGTTAGTTCTGCGTTCAGTCCACGAAACTCGTAATATCTTTCTATAACACTTGTTTTCAAATGCATTTATACGTTTAGTAACGTTCTTATTAAGAGTCCATGTTTCGCATCCATATGTAGTCGTTGGAAATACGCAGACTCGGATAATTCGTAGTTTCATATCTTTGTTCGTTGCTTTCCACAGCTTCTTCATCTCCGTCAACTTTTTACTCGCCATTGCCAACCTCCGCTTGATCTCTTTCGTCCCATCTCCATCCGCTTCTATCAGTGACCCCAAATATTCAAAACTTTCCACTCGTTCTATTTCCTCGCCATCTACTGTGACTTCTGATGGTTCTCGACATCCCTTCACATCCATAATCTTAGTCTTCTTTACGTTTAGTTTCAATCCTTTCATCTCGCTGTGCTCTTTAACAGTAGTTATCAGTTTATCCAATCCCTCTTTTGTATCGGATATTAACGCTGTGTCATCGGTATATCTCAATTCATATATCTCCTGTCCATTCACTTTCAGTCCATTAAAAAACTTGCTTCTCCTGTCAGTCTCGACTTCTCTCATGATATTCTCTGTGTATAGACTGAATAGGTGGGGGGACAAAATGCACCCCTGTCTCACTCCCTTGCCGACAGGGAACCAATCTGTGGTACCACCCTCTAATCTCACTGCAAACATATAAATTTTGGATAAGTGATGTAATTTTCTGGTCAAATCCCATGCGTATCAAGGTTTTCCAGAGTTGTTGATGACTAACATTATCAAAAGCTTTTGAATAATCTATGAAACAGATCCTAAGGTCATGGTTGAATTCTCTGCATTTCTGAATTAACATATTCAGGTTGAAAATGTGATCTCTTGTTCCACTTCCAGTCCGGAAACCAGCTTGTGTTCTGTTGACTTCACATTCTACTTTTGTTGAGATTCTCTTCATTATGATTTTTAGCATAATTTTGCTCGCATGGCTGATGAGGGATATAGTCCTGTGGTTTGAGTATTCTTGTATGTCACCTTTTTTCGGTATTGGTATAAGGATGGCTCGTTTCCAGTCCATGGGCCATGTTCCACTTCTCCATATTTTCTTGCATAATGTGTGATAGATATCCACGCCTGCTTCTCCACTTGCTCTTATTAGCTCTGCAGTGATGTTATCAGTGCCAGGTGATTTTCCGTCTTTTAGACTTTTTATTGCCCACTCCACCTCTGGACGCAAACGCTCAAGTTCATCTTCTGGTTCTGTCCTCTCTCTGCCTTCATCCATGTCTACCTCTTCTGTTTCTTCTTTCTTAAAAATGCTTTCACATTATTGCTTCCATCTTTCAAGTATGTCATCGCTTTCTGTCAGAGTCATTCCCGTTTCATCTTTAATAACGCCAAGTCTAGGTTTGAACGACTGTGTCATAGACTTGATTTCCTCGAACATACTGCGACTATCGTTCCTTCTTATACATAGTTCTATCTTTTCGCATTTCTTCTCTAGATATTTCTTCTTGTCTTCCTTACACATTCGTTTAATCATCTTGCACTTCTCTCTGTATTTCTCATGATAATTCTCACTCATTTCCTTGTTCTTCTTTAACTCTTTCCTTTCGTCAATCATCTGCAGTGTGTCTTTGCTTATCCATGGTTGTTTTTGTCTCCTCTTTTTAGTGAAGTGTTTGTCAGCTGATTCCATAATGATGTTCCTAATTTCTACTGCCAACTCTTCTGGTTCCTTCTCGTCAGCCACTGTATGTAATACTCCGAAACGGTTCATAACCTTTACTCGGTATCCTTCTTTGATATCACTGACGTCATAACTCACTATCTCTTTCCCTCTCTTCATCTTTCTTAATTTTATCGCAATCTTGGCGCTTAGCAATTCATGGTCAGAGCCACAATCGGCTCCCGGTAATGTCTTTGCATTAAACACAGACGTCCTCCATCGTTTTGGTATCAGTATAAAGTCGATTTGATTTCTGTTCCGACCATCTGGTGTTATCCAAGTGTACAGTCTTCTTTGATGTTGTTTGAAGAAAGTATTAGTGATCATCAGTTCATTCTCTATGATAAACTCAACAAGTCTTTCTCCTCTCCCATTTCTCTCGCCTAGTCCATATTTCCCGATATTTCCATTTTCTTCTTCGTTTTGGCAACTCCCAACTTTTGCATTGAAATCGCCCAACAGTACTACCATGTCTCTCCTGTTTACCTCGTCAACTGTTCGTTGCTGTGTATCATAAAACGTTTCTATTACATCATCGTCTGCAGTGCTCGTTGGTGCATAAATTTGAATACATGTCATATTCGTGGGTTTTGCTCGTATTCGTATGGTAATAATTCTGTCATTGACCGGATTGTATCTTAATAGTGCATTTTCAGTTTTCTTTGACAGATAGAACGCAACACCACTCACCCCTGACTTAGTTGCTCCTGAGTATATAAACTTTCCTCCTGAATCCGGGTGAAAGTGTCCTTGTCCGGCCAACCTGTGTTCCGCAATCCCTAATATATCTACCCCATATGTTTCTGCTTCCGATGTTACCATTTGTAGTGTTCCATGACTCGTTTTTCTGATGTTCCATGTTGCCACACGGATTTTCCCTTTTAGCTTTACCTCCCGCACAGTCGGGCATACTACCGCCATCAGCTCTGGCGTTACTTCCAACATCTCCAAGCTCTTCCCCAGTATGTGTCGTCCTATCCAGCCTGGGGGTTCACCACTAGGACCTCTCTTACTCAAGGTTTCTTGGGCTAATACAGCGGTAGTTGCCCACTGCTTTCCGCTGGTTTGTGTATGGTTAACTCCATTATTCCTTGACTAAAAAGTCTTTCACCGCAGGACAGCAGGTCACCGGTCCTTCCACGTGCGTCTTGGTAGGTACCTTGCAGCCTGGTGAAAGGCTGCTGCTGTTTCGCATTTGTAGCCGATGGTGTAGCCAATCGGCTGGCCGCCTACTCCTCCGAGACAGTCTTTGTGTACTGAGGGCAGACGTCCCTCGACTCAATAGGCATTAGCCTACAAGCCTTACTCATGTAGTTTTGCTGGTCAGCCGAGACCATTGCCCGGGGTGTGGCCACTGCCGTACACTAGCAGTTCCTAGGAGCCATACATGAGCTAGATAGACTGCCCATCACCAAAGGGACTATCCCTTCAGGTTCTACCCTACACCCCATATATAAACATATATGACACCACCATTGCTCATTTCAAATGACTGACCTTCATCTTGATCATTCTGACGACCTTCGGGGTGCTCATGTTGGAGAAGAGCGATTCGACACAATCTCTCTTTCGGCTGATGTTCGCCGTCACCTCGATGCTAGTAGTAACACGAACCAGATATACCATTGACGTTTCCATGCATTTAAATCACGTTGGGAGTAATGAAGTCAAAATTATTTTCGCAACATAATGTAGTAAGTCACACTGACTTCACATTGTGGATTGATGTCACAAGAGCCTCACCAAAGTGGTTTAATAATGCAACAATAGCTTTTCAAGACTGGTTGTGGCGAAATCAAAATAGTTTCACCAAGCTGGGTCTAGTGAGGTCACACTTTGTCTTACTGTTGACATCTCCAAGTAATTAGTTAATATGTGTAAAACCAAATGTAAATGTGTTAGGTATCTAACTGATTTACTCATTATGTGACCTATTGCCTAGCCACGAGGTCCGTCAAGCTCTTTACAAATGGTTGACGCACATGGGAATGTGTTGGACATTATGTCGTATATTTAATTGAAATTATGTCCCGAAATGTTAGTCTTCGTAATAAAAAAGGGTTAGAATTGTTTGAGCGAGAATTGTATCAGGGAAATTACGAACTGGCAGATGTTATGATGCGTTAACGCATACATGTAAACATTTTGTTATGGGAAACTAGGCGGAGATCACTTGACGGATCCATAATCTGACGTCACAAACAAACTTATGCGCGTGACTTCCATCAAACATTGCCTGACCAATAATAGTTATGTATACATCTGTATATTAATACGTTAACTTTGGCTCATTGTAAGTGGATCTCCGATGTGCCGAGGTCCATTCGCCTCTTTCTCTGGTCATTCGCTTCCTTGAACAATGGCTAATCTCTGATATATACAATTATTGGCATTGTATTTAAAAAAACACAACGATTGTTATTAATCGTTATTTATTTTTACTTTATTTTGTGAAATTTTAAGACTCCCAGTCGCGCTTCACCATGCTGACATGTACGCCTACCCTAAACGTACGTTCAGTTGTACAATTGATTCAATTGTACATAGGTGATACACACATCTACAATTATTATTATATTCGTTGCATGGCTGTATTCATTCGTTGTTTACGTGTAAAATACAAGTCTGTAAAAGTAATAAAAACAACTGTACATTGCTGGATCTTTGCAAAGACCCGTCACTCTCGTGTAATGCTTCGTCATGCCTGTCCATGGACATGCTATGATGGTCTTTTCTAGAAGTTCTTTCTCCTACCCGAGATAATTTAGTGGCGATCACACACACACACACACACACACACACACACACACACACACACACACACACACACACACACACACACACACACACACACACACACACACACACACACACTACAATGCCGCCACCTCGTATCACCAACCAGAAGAGGTTGTTCTCGTGGATGGAGCAGATGCTCCTGTAGACACGCGAGAGGAAGATGGGCGAGACGGTGACGACGAGCACGGTGAGGAAGGCTCTGAGTACGATCGAGAAAACGATCCAGAAAGTGCGTTCCTCGAACTGTTGGATGAGTTCCGAGGCGAGATCGCCTTGGACGGCCGCCATGGCGTTGATGAAGTTCGTCATGTTGCTGTACCAGAATTGCTCGTCACCGGTCAGTCCCGCGGCATGGTTCTGTCGCAGCGGTGGAGAGACATACATAGTATGGCCTCATGGGTTAGCAACTTCAAAAACCGGTTAAAAACTCGCCCACTCGGAAAGGTAACGCCTTTATTTGTTGAAATTCCCCGCTGGTTAAGGGTTCTTGATGGTTTGGTTTTAGGGTTCGTACCGAATTGACTGACAGAGAGACGTATATCAATTATAATAACACTACATGTATTTTCTGTAATTGTTTCAAAGTCAGCTGGGCACGTTTTACGTAACATCTTCTTCGTCTATACGTATGTAGTGCCATCCGGAGGGTGGACATTTTTGCTAGTTAATGTAATGTTCGCAAGATTAACATAAATAGGTAGAATTATATATACGTGTATATAATATATATATATATTATGCATGATATATATCATCTTGGCTGATTCGGGTAGTGGAAAGGACGGCTTCACTTTAAGCTACCTGACTTAATAAACTAAACAATTGCATTGTATTGAAATAAAAACACGTATTTCCTGATTTCCTAATATGATCTGAGAAATGCATTTTATGTGAAGTACGACATCTGTGTTCCGTGTAATTCCTACCTGGACAGTGTGTGTGTAAGCGTTGATTACGCCGAACAAGTCGTAACCGGAAAAGTTGTTCATCTGCTCTTTCAAATTGAACGCCATCACGAGGGGCGAGTACTTCCTCGCCAGGTCGTAGTCGATGGATATCGGCCATGATACCTAGCGTTAAACATAGATAGGTAAGTAAACAAAGTAAAGGTAAAGATAAATACTTATATAGCGCAGTATCCAGTCCCTAAGACTGCTCAAAGCGCTTTATATTTTACTCACTGGAAGACCTGTTCAATCGAACACCATCTCGACTTCTCTGGGAAGCATTCAGCCAAGCTGCAAATATTGCGCGAAGTTTATTCCTCCACAAATATCCACCACTGTCTCTAGTCAGATACACGTCCATACAGTTGAGTGAACTAGAGCAACGTAGAGTGAACGAACTTGCCCAATATTCGACACGGCAGCATTGCATTCGAACCCGGGTTCTCTTGAACGAGAGTCCGATACTCTATCTACTACGCCACTGCTCTCCACAAACAATAATAAGTAAACAGTGTCGCAGTACATAAGCCCCCACTTGACCGGCCATCCATTCTACAAACGTACTTTGGCCGTATACGAGAGGTGGCTGCTTCAAAGGGGACAGTCTTGACCATTTCACACAAGACATCACAGAAACATTTATTAATATGGATGTATGAAGCTAACCCTGTTGGACATAGGGTAGTGTAGGGTGAAGCGTACCCAAACGGGGCAATGTACACCCCTATGTCGGTAAATAGTAATGTTATTGGCGCAATCTATTACTCAAATGATGCAACACAAACAAGACTCCACTGAAACGGTGTATTGGCTTTTACCCCATTATAAATCAAAATGGGAGTGTTGTACATAAACTCAACCATTTAATATTTAGTACAACATTTTCACAATTATTTATGGACTTAACCCACACTTGTACGGCAATTAATTAATACATAATCACACGCTGGTTTTATAATTATTTTATCATATCTATACATTATCTCTAACTAAATAAGGACTGTAGATCATTGTTGGACATTAATAGGTTCAATGTCCCAATAATTATAAACAGTGTGTGTGCATGTGTGAGTGTGTGTGAGTGCGTGTGCGAGTGCGTGGGGGCTGTGTGTGTTTAAAACTAGCATGTACTGCATAATGTACAGTAATAAGGGCAAAGTACACCAGGGGTGCTATTTGATGTTTAGATAGGTCTAAGTCTAAGACAGGCACTAACATGATGTTGTTGTTTGTTATGAAGCCATTATCTTTCGGTCACGCTTATACTGTTTAGATAAGATACGTATTTATGTGAATGTATTAACCCTTCCTGACTTCGCCGAAACTGAGTAGACCAAATAGGTTTTGTCGCCATAGGAGGTGTCTTTCAAAATGATGTAGATTAAACATAACGTGACCAGGACCAGTCAAACCGCATGGCCCGCAAGCACGACACACACCACGGGAAATCATGTTATCTAGACAGCGGTTTTCGACTATCCCGTGGCCGATGTCGAGTGATAAAACGGCCTGAAAAGCCGGTCGGACGATCAAAATCGACAAAGCCGTTTGCTCAGAGATAATATCAAGTTAGACTCTCAATAAAGCTAACACTTCCAGTTGTCATCTGCGGTTCACTATCTGGGTGGCAATCTTGTTCAATCTGGTTAAAGTTGCTTACCTTGTTGAAGTGTTCGTAAGCTCGGTTGTCACTGAATCCTTGCGGAGAGAAGTAGATGATTCCCAGGGATCTCATTACACCCGCGTACTCTGTGCAGCCGACTATCTTCAAGTAGGACACGATTGTCTTCCACGTACTGCCGAGGTTCGACTTCTTAATGGCGTCATACAGCCACGTCACCATCATGTTGATGCTACGAGAGTAGAACTGGATCTCCTTGTAGGCGGTCTGGTCTGGTAAATCCAACACCTACGGTGACAGACACGTCGTTGAGAAAACAGAAACGCATTGTTTCCAGATCATACGGCTTCTATGGGAATTTAAAATACAAAGAAGAGCAGCCCACTTTGTCACAGGAGACTGCAATTATCACTGCAGCGTCATAAATGCGATAAACGATTTAGGTTAGACACATCTCGATGAGCAGAGGAGGAACCCCCGATTATTACAAAATTTTCCACATTAAAATTGCTGTCCAATTCAAAAACATCTTAGTACCTGCAGACAGACGCACACGCTCAAAACACCCCTACATGCATTTATGTATCAGAGCCAACACTGAAGATTATAGGAACTAATGTTCCCCCATACCCTAACAGTATGGAATATCCTAGACGCGTTACAGATTGATTCTAAGGATGCCTCAAAATGTATGGGACAGCTGGGCCGTACTCAGTGCTGATAGAGCATTTACCATTCATTGGCGGGATACCCAGCTGGGATTTGCCATTTGCATCGTTAAACAGAAACAGAACATTGTTATATTATCTTGGAAACAAATTCTAGAGACTTGCCTGGTGGTGTATAACGAGCGTCATAATTAATTAATTATCATAAACAAATTTACTGAATTTATTATATATTTGATACTAATTTTATAATGTTCATGATAGTGATGTTATGAAATTTTGAAATATGGTTTTCTAATGACTAATGCTATTATTTTTAAATCAACAATTAACATAGACACTCATACGATCTACATGTCAGATCTTGAGCAGGCGCCACGAGCGCCATATTGAGCTGCTTCCGGTATTATATTAAGTATCATTATTATTAATAGTAGTAGTAGTGGTAGTAGTAGTAATAATAGTAGTAGCAATAGTGGTAGTAGTAGTAGTAGTGGTGGTAGTAATACTAGTAATAGTAGTAGTAGTAGTACTAATAATAGTAGTAGTAGTAGTAGTAGTAGTACTAGTAGTAGTAGTAGTAGTACTAGTAGGCATAATTCAAGAGACTTGCCTTGTGGTGAAGAATGAGGTGCTTGCGGAACACATCGCGGCTGGCGAACTCTTCGGCGAAGTCCTGTATCGGGTTGACCGGCCACGTCGAGAGCACGACAAGGGCCTGCGACGTCTTCTGTAGGACACGCCATCACGTGAATACTGGGTGCCGACGTACGCACCAGAGAGTGCGCACACACGGATTAGTAATGACTATCTTCAGAACGGATTATCCGACGTTTTGACGGCCGTCATTTCACGTGTGTGTGTGTGTGTGTGTGTGTGTATGTGTGTGTATGTGTGTGTGTGTGGTGTGTGTGTGTGTGTGTGTGTGTGTGTGTGTGTGTGTGTGGTGTGCGTGCGTGCGTGCGTGCAAAATGAGCGGTTTTGTCCTGGTCGTGATAATGACGCCAGCAAACATGCTCCAAATTCAAATACTTTCGGAGTAATAACGAATTATTCCTTTTCTATCAGCAGCATTGTGTGGTGAGGAAAGACGTTGTTTTTAGAACACCTAAACAGATGCACAAATCTAACACAATTGTTGAAAATAAAATGCTAGCGATGCTAGATATATACCTGGTAACTCTCGATGACGGGTAACTTGGTACATCCTCCGGTTAGATAGAGAACCGATATGTCGCGCTCTTTCTGCAATTTGTGGATGACGTTGGCGAATTGCAAGCTCTGCTCTATCACAGTTCCGAGCTGGAGGTAAAAGAGACATGGTTTAATGGCGGGCAGAGATTACGATTATAAGATGATGGCCGCAGGAGATGAGGAAGACCAAAAGTAAGATGGAGGATAGTGTCAACAAAGATATTGAAAGGGCAGACGAGAGTAGAAGATAATGGTCCCCACCCAGCAAGGGTAGGAGAAGATGTAACAGGAGACACGTTTGATGACACGGTCGTCAACCATTGAGCATCGAGCAGTCACGATAAAACGAAGATGCGTTTTCGAAATAGAGATGTGACGATACATCGAACTACTGATGTAATACGATAGTCAACGTGATATGGCAGTAGTGTGCTATCGATAGATAGTAAATTTAACTATCGATAGTTATCGCCCATAGTACATTGAACTATCGATAGAAACGAATGAGTGAGTGAGTGAGTGAGTGAGTGAGTGAGTGAGTGAGTGAGTGAGTGAGTGAGTGAGTGAGTGAGTGAGTGAGTGAGTGAGTGAGTGAGTGAGTGAGTGAGTGAGTGAGTGAGTGAGTGAGTGAGTGAGTGAGTGAGTGTTTTATTTCAAATTGAATAATACAGAACATAAATGAAAGATAAAAATATTACAATGTAAACAATTCCTGGTTGGTAGCAGAGCCGAGGCTGTTACCAATGTGTATAGAGAACCCTGTATACTATAAGACGGCACGAACAGATAACTTGTGTCACTGGTCGCTGCTAGTGACAATAGTAGACTGATTTGTATAGCATATATACCGTGCGCAATTAATAACTATAAACTGATACCTGCCATAAATAACAAGTAACAATAGTGACAAGTTACAGTAAACGAAAAAAGAAACATCAATTACTGTGCAATTATAAAGGGCACACAACGCCAAATACGATTTCTTTAGACATTATGTACAACAAAAATTATACATTCCAGAACAACAAACCCATCCGTAAGACTTTTATATGCAGTAGTAGTTTCGTAAACATAATACAAATGACAAAACCAGTGGTACCACATTTAATATGGCGTAATATTTTCGTAGCTTTTAAGGCAATTTGCAACAAATTAGCAGAGCTATATGTGCCACACAAAAACAACGTTCGTGGACATGCGTTTTAATTTCGCTTTATAATTTTACTTATTTGCAAACCTAACAGCAACAATGGTCGATCATAGCAGCGACATTTCTTATTCCTCATTTTAAGAATCACCGCCTACAAAGCAATGACGCCCCCCATCATTATGGTGTGGGACTGCGTTTCGAAGGTATTCATTAATCCATAACACCATCGCGATACTGTCGCAACTTGTATATATGACACGGTGTAACAGCACTGCAATAGTAATGCAGCTTTCGCAGTACTATTAAGACTAAAGTAAAGGTAAGCTCTTTATGGCGCAGTATCCAGTCGTTAGGGCTGCTCGAAGCGCTTTACATTTTACTCCCTGGCAGACCTGTTCAAACAAACTTCAATCGACTTCTCTACGGAGACTAGCCCTACTCACCGAGTCATTCTGTATCTTCTGTTGGATGTTATTGATGGTGAAGAAGAATGACATGACGAGCAGCACGGCCACGGGTACTGACACCAGCAGCATCATCTTCGTCTTCATGCGACTTTTTCCGGACTTCGTGAACGATTCGGTCTTCCACCAGCCTGCCGTCGAATACACACAGAAAGGTGCGTGTGCTTGTGCTTGTGCGAGTGCGAGTACGTGTGCATTCGCGTATGCGTGTGTGTGTGTGTCATTGTGTGGGTATGTCTCAGAGTAGAAACGGTAGAACATACGCTTTTTCTTCATTTTGGGAATATCTCACGAATGCCGAAATCCGACCGACTTTTTATGGTTTAAAAATAATTACACAATTTGAATCCAACTGTACTGCTTATAAACACCATTTCACATAGGAAATGCACCTAAATAAATAAACGCATACCGTAATTTAGAACAATGATTCGGCCCTGGAGCGGTTCCCTTTTACTGCACACACAGCTAGGCTATCATCTACCGCCACAACAACATAAAAAGCGTAAACGTATCAACACGAACGGTGCAGAAGAATGGGAAAGGAAGCAACGGTCGGATGTCATTGTTCAACAGAAGTAAATTTCCATTTAAAAAGCTACTCCTCAGTATAATTACTTTGTTGATATATCAAATTGTACTGCAGGGCATCTGCGGAACTCCTTTGTGGAATATTTTGAAAACCAGATTAGATTGGCACTCGAGATAACAGGTCGAACTTATAGGTGGTCTAGAGACCAGGGAGAAGACGAAAAAACGACAGAAAAAGAGTACAGGTTTACGAAAACTGGGTTAGAAAAATTGCGGAAGTGAAGAGAATAGATAAGGGAAGATTAGAGGAACTGAGAGAGGAGGTTGGTGTGAAAAAAAGTTTCAAGAAGACGCTGGTGATGAGTCGGCTGAAGTAGGCTGGACACGTAAAGCGAATGGTAGAAGAATAATTAGCGAAAAAAGCAGACGCCCGAAACGTGGAAGGCAAAAGGAGAAAAATACTGTCAACTCGGACCAAGACTGAGATGGGAGGACTGTGTAAAGAGATATATGGAGGGATTGAGAGCGAAATATAGAGGGGAGTGGAGATGGCTGGTGGAGACAATAGTGCAAGAGGAGTCCGGGGAGCTAGAAAAATAAAACAGAAGTCGTGGAGCAATATCGAGGCCAACCTCACGCTGGACACTCGGGGAAAAGAACAACAACAACAACAACTTCCGGTGTCTACACAAGTATAACGCCATGTCGTAAGAAATGATCGGACCCAAATAGTATGACAATCGCACGTATGACTGATCTTTTACCTCGTGGTTTCTTCGATGTCGTCACGTATTCGCTGAAGCGGGTCTCTTCAGCTTCGATGACACAGCGCATCTGGAAGCCATAGTCCACGACGTTTTGCGGGCTGCAGCATGTCCCCGACATATCGCTCCTTCTTTTGTCCACCGTTGTCGATACCTGGACGGGCAAAATAGAGTCCATCATAACGTATTAATTGCCAAGTCTTAGATTAGCTATTTCAACTTCGTTGCACCAGGTAAAATATACCTTCAGAATAGTGACTTATTGTAATCCAAACTGTCAAATATTTCCACTGGTCAATTGGACGATTGACTCACGGAACATCGATACACCGAATGTTCTGAATCTTTCGTGACTTAGAAATTCCGTGATTACACGAATTACCGATTAAACACACTGTATATTTTACGAAAGAAATATTTCAGCAATAAACATACACAATTAACTCGTCTCCTTAAAATAAAACAGTTCATGGCATAATATTAACACTAAACATCTACAACAAGTGTGTGTGTGTGTGTGTGTGTGTGTGTGTGTGTGTGTGTGTGTGTGTGTGTGTGTGTGTGTGTGTGTGTGTGTGTGTGTGTGTGTGTGTGTGTGTGTGTGTGTGTGTGTGTGTGTGTGTGTGTGTGTGTGTGTGTGTGTGTGATTATATAACGACATTGTAAAAAAGAGAGTAAAACATGACCCATGTCATACTACTGTTCTGCGGCATGTTGTGCTTACGGTACCTCAGTCATCCTGGCATCTCCTCTAACTGGCGCTTACACAGTCGCGTCCCGACGACAACTGACAAACTATCCTACTTGACCATAAGACCGAAGCGTTGGTCATGTGATGTGCCTTTCTCCGGGCGACACAGTCGGGAGTCCTCGCTTGATTACATTTCTTCATCACGCAGAATGGAAAGTGAGGATGGTAACACTAATTTAAATTGATTCTACTGATTTTCGGTAATTAATTAATTAATTAATTAATTAAATGTGTCCAACTACGTTGCAAATGTGAAGAGCCACGTAGGCTTGCTTGGCAATAAACAATTCATGGAAGCGAAGGCCCGCAACAATTGTTTCACAAGCTACGGTCGTTTCATTTGGGAAAGACTTCGCTGGTGGTGTTATTAGCTTGGGGTAGTTGGGGCGGGTCCAGAGGGGTGGAACAAAAACCTCCACAAGAATTTTCGTATCAGTTCGAGTAATGATATAAGGGGCCGGGGGGTGCTGTTGAGTAACTTAATTTCAGTAACGGGTGCACATTGAAAAGGTCTATAGGGGGCAAACTGTAGCTCACGCATAGCGCGACCAAATTGCAACGGTCTATAGGGGGCACGTGCCCCCGGTCCTCCCTTGTCCTGCGTATGTGTTCTGGATGTAACGGGTGATCGTGTTCTCAAAGTGCAACATATGGACAATAATTAGTCTTTAGTATTGGTTCAACTGTGCCACTCCCCGTGAAACTTAAGGTAATGTGTATACACTACCCAGTGATTCTAGTTGCGATTAATTAGACTATACCGTGTAACTAAACCACTACATTTGTTCGCTCAGTGCACTGCAATTATATATACCTATACAACCTACAACATGGACGTCTTAATAAGATCGAATTGATTTGACATGGCAACCTAGACATCCCCAGCTACGCTTCCCGGTTCTCAGGTGGACATTAGCGACCGTGTGCATTTCACGCCTTAGACAGCACAATCATAGCGATATTTTGTCAAGACGTGTCGATGAACAGAACACCACCCAGCAATGCGATGTTATACTACGTACGTATTTTTATTTTACGAACTTTAAAAATGACGAAGGTCTGATTCAGTAGCGCACGGTTGGTTCTGCGTAGCCCTTATGGAGTATAGAACCTGCTGTGTAAGGAACTTCCGTAGACAATGTGTCTGATACATTGCAATTAATGTATGGACTCCCTCAAGGTTATGTCCTTGGGCCTATGCTTTTCTCCCCCACTGCTGACGATCAATATCGTTTTGAAGACATCCAGAACAATACCTATCACATACCTTCAAAACATGGGTGGATACACCTCATTTGTTGTGCTGTTGTCTATGGTTACTGTGATATTAACGGAAATATAATATTAGGTAGTTGGCGATATCAATTTGCATATTTTAAAAATGCTCAAGGATGCCAGGATGACATCACTCGGTTTCCCCATAAAGACACCTAAAAATATAGATACTGCAAAAACTTTGTCCGAATCCTACTGCAAGGTTTTTTGGCCTACTACAGCACTAAAAGGAGATGACGCTAACACTCAGCCCTTTGAGAAGTGTAGAATCTGCGCATAGTTTGATAGGTCTCCGTGATGCCGTTGTACCTTACGACGATGTCAGAGAAAAGTCATAAGAGCGACCCAATGCAGAATGCGGGAACGGTTGGACCAATCGAGTTAAAATGAACGGTCACTCATTTGTGTGTGACTAGTTCAACAACAATCTATAGGCAGGATACAACAATGCATACGTCGCTTGGTTAATAGGTATCATATGGGGTGTACGGTTACACACTGACTAAATTTCAAAGAGAATATACATGGTTTTCGAATTTTATTTCCATATTTCGTAGGTCTCCCGAAAGTTGAAAATAGATCACGCTGTTTATCACTAATAACATTGTTGTAAATTATAATATTTGTTTCAGAAAAGTTTAGTAGCATAAACTAACAACCTTTTATGCAACACGGGTTTAAATATTACAAACACAAGTATACTTTATTAGATAATGTCAAATGGTTATCTACTCGAAGTCTCCCGATAGTCAAGTGTCTCCCGATAACCGCAAAAAAGTCTCCCGATAACCGCATTAGTGGAAATATATATATATATATACATATATTTCCATATATATATATATATGATTATAAAATTACACGAAAGAGTACAACATGGCCCATGCCATAGTACTAATCTGCGGCATATTGTTCTTACGGTATCTTATTCATCATGGCGTCTCATCTAACTCGCGCTTACACAGTTGCGTCCCGACGACAACTGACAAACTATCCTACTTGCTCGTAAGACCGAAGCGTAGGTCATGTGACGTTCCGATCTCCGGGAGTCCTCGCTTGATTACATTTCTTCGTCACGCAGAATGGAAGGTGAGGATGGTGACACTAATTTAAATTGATTGTACTAACTTTCGGTAATTAATTAAATGCACGCATCTGCGTTGCAAATGTGAAGAGCGAAGTATGCTTGCTTGGCAATAAACAATTCGTGGAAGAGAAGGCCCGCAACATTATTGTTTCACAATCTACGGAAAGACTTCGCTGGTGGTGTGATTAGCTTGGGGTAGTTGGGGCGGGTCCAGAAAGGGTATTCTCGGGGTGGGACAAAAACCTCCACAACAATGTTCACCGCCGTGCCGCCGTAACTTCAACTTCTCCGCTGTATCGGCTCGACTGATGACATAGGGAGACATGGGGAGGGGAAGGGGTGTTGCTGACAGCTGAAATCATTCCAAAGCCCAAGGAGAAGGAGAAGAAACATTTCCAGTGCCCCAAGCTCCCTTTGTTCCACTCGAGTGGGCAACAAATTTGAACTGGAAATATTACGGCAAATTTATTGAAATTAATACAAGACAATTTAATAACATGTACGGACTTTCTATGACAAACATAGACCCCTGTGCCTAGCTCGTCAGCAAATACAATATTCAAAGTATATTTTTTGTTGATTTTCTCAGCGAAAAGTCATCAACTATTGAGGTAAAATAAACTGTCCTCTTATAATACATAGCATGCTATTAAAATCAATGAAAGGAAGCTAATACATTTCTGCCCCCATTGTTGAGATAATAAATTATTTTAGTAACGTTATCATGCCGGCAATATTTAAAAAAATGCTACGTATATCAAATAAAATGTTATATTTCAAACATATTGTTGTTTAAAAATGATTAAAATGTACACCTTGGCATAAGGCTTAGAGTTCGGTGAGTGGGTGGACTCACAATCGAAACTTGCCCCAGGATCTCAGTACCTCCCAATCCGCCTCTGTTGACGACAGTCATGTCAAAGACATGTGGACATGGTGGAGTGGTGAGCGGCGATGATTGACGATGGCGACGCACACGTACAGACTCACGAAGCTGGGTCGGGGTTCGTAGAGATGAAGGGAAAGGGCCCGCACTGCTGAGCTCGAGGTGCCTGCGGGCAGGTGTTACAGACCCAGCAGGCGCTCCGCAGCCGTTGCCTGTTGGTGTATCTTTGCGGCGGCAATGGCAACACGATACAAGAGCATTATATGCGTAGACGGGCGAAAAAAAGATATATATATGTGTGTGTGTGTGTGTGTGTGTGTGTGTGTGTGTGTGTGTGTGTGTGTGTGTGTGTGTGTGTGTGTCTGTGTGTGTGTGTGTACACTTCTATCTGATCTCCTCTCAATCTCCTGGTCTCTAGTGTTGTTAATCCGCATTTTTAGGCGTATTTCGTAACTAAGATCCCTCAGTTTTGGTATCATTTTAGTTGCTCTCCTCTGTACTCTTTCTAGTGTGTGTGTGTGTGTGTGTGTGTGTGTGTGTGTGTGTGTGTGTGTGTGTGTGTGTGTGTGTGTGTTGTGTGTAGGAACACAGAGGGACAAAGAGACAGAGAGAGAAAGACAGAGATACAGAGAGACAGACATACATATTGTGCTGTGTTTTGAGTGCTCGCGCGCGTTCGCGCGTGTGTGCGTGCGTGCGTGCGTACGTGTGTTTGTGTCTGTGAGTAAGCGTGAGTAGTAAGGTGTGTGAATGTGTTTGTGGACGTGTGTTCATGAGTATGTGTGCGTGTGTGTATGTATGTGTGTATGTATTTCTGTGCGCGGACGTTTGTGTGTGTGTGTTGTGCTGTGTGTGTGAGTGTGTATGAGTGAGAAAGTGTGAGTGTGTATACATGTGCACGTATGTGTGCGCGCGTGTGTGTATGTATTTGTATGTATTCGCGTGCGTGTGTATGTGTGCGTGTGTGTTTCTGTATTTGTGAGTGCGTGTATGCGTGCGCGCGTATGTGTGTGTGGGTGCGTGCGTTAATATGTGAATGTGTGTATGTGCGTACGTTAATTGCGCGTGTGTACGTGTGCGTGCGTCCTGTGCGTGCGTGTGTGTGAACGGTTGTAAGGTAATAATTCATAATTATTCTGAGGGAGAGATGGTTTTCATCGACTGTAGTGCTAATTCAAACATGAATGCCTGTAACGGTCGTCCGAATCCAAATACTGTTGTCAATATAAAAAATGAGGGTTCCGCAAATTGTGTAAGGTGTGGTTAAGTATTGCCCAGTTAACATCGATCGTGTTCTTAGTGTTATACGTCGTTGGGAATTCCAGATTCGCTCAATTAAATTCTGCCGAAAAATACCAACCCTTTCTGCGCCCTCGCGCAAGCAATGCTGAAAATCGGCACTTTTATATCACTCATAAAACCACGAAGTTGTCTTTCATAGTGACCATTTTTCTTTCAAACACTTATAATTTTGCAGTTTTAGCGATTCTCCTGCAAAGCAGCTTTGTCAACTATAAATTATTGCAAGAACTTCGACAACGTACGTCAGGCTGAGCTTGCAAAGAAGCAGCGAAGTCGGCACATCGACCACTAAATGCTATCTGAAGGCTGTGCAGCATACCGACAAACTCCTGCATGGTTGGCACATTTGATACGCGCATGCATCGTCTTTGCCGCAAAGTTATCTGGTGAACTTGAAATGCAGGAAGTTGCCGTTCTCTGCATGAATTTTGAAAGGCAACAGCTTTTTGTTGAAACGTGCACTGCTTCATACTCGCTGGTAATCAACTTTTGTCTTCGCTGAAGCAGCACAATCAACGTATACAAGTGTCCGAAAATGAGCATCAGAACGCAAAGTTGAGCTCGAAACTTAGTAGGCCCGTAGGCCTATATATTGTCCAGCTAAGCGACCGACACGCCGATTCCCTGGAGAAAGTTCACCTACATACACCTCGCTGGAACTGCTCCGCGGATCATCCAACGAATACTTTTGATTGATAGAACATGACCATTTTTGTCTTCACAATTTCCAATACTTAGCACGAGAGCCAGCTGGATACCGTCCGCGTCCGAAAGTTTGGCTCGTGGGACAGGGTTTGCGGAACGCTGTCTTATAAATTAATACATTCTACATAAGCATATTGTGTTTCACTTAGGAAGGGAAACACAAAGAGACACCACAACATACACAAGTAGTTTAAGTAACTTTAATTGGGTCCGTGTATAATGACGTCTTTTCGTTTCAAATAATTTGAAAACGAAAATAACGGTATATACATGGACCTGAATATCCTATTAGATTAATTCTAAGAAATCTTGCAAAATCGCGCTCGGAAAAAAACACTGACAAATCATCATACATGATAGTATATGCACAAACGTTGTGATGATTTTGAGTTTGAAATATTCTCATACTCGGTAGATCAATCTAACAATAATTGTTATATTGACCTAGATATCAACTACTTCAATAATAGGATAGACAATGAGTGTCATTATTATATGGACGATGAATTTAGAGAAAAAGTTGGTGCCAGTGGGAAAGATTGCTCTATTATACACTTTAACTCTAGAAGTTTATGTAAAACGTTCAACGATATCACTACACATTTATGCACATTACATTACAAATTTGATATCATAGCTATATCCGAAACCTGGATAAGTGACGATGATGACACCGGTTACTTTCAGATGGATGGGTATGTCATGCACATATGTTCCAGAAAAGAGTAGAATAACTGCTACTTCTGCCACATTTACTAACAAAATTTTTACTAATAACCTAACTATAAATAGCACAGAAACCTGTTCTGGTATACTATATACATATATATCAGATCATTTTCCCGTCTTCTATGTCGATAACAATAGTTGTTCAACTTATGTAAACACAAAATACACAACTAAGAGGCTTTATACCGATCAGAACATAGCAAAGTTTGCAACAAGTCTAACTAACGCTGACTGGTCTCTAGTTACTTCTGAGCTTGATGACCCAAATAATGCATTTGTTGCTTTCTATTCACAGTTTGGTAAGCATTATCTTACCTGCTTTCCTGAAGTAAAGATTAAACAAAAATACAGTAATAGGAAACCATGGCTATCACATGGGCTGAAGACCTCCATAAAATTTAAAAATAAATTATTCGCCTACTACAAAAAAGCACCTACCCTTACTAATGAATACCGCAATAAGCTTAACTCAATTTTAAGAAGAGCAGAAAGAAACCACTATCAACAGTTATTAAAACAAAATCAATCAAATCTTCTCAAATCATGGCAACTTATTAAGCAAATAATCAATAAAAATAAAAAAACCTCCCCAATCTCCGAAGATAACTATTAATAATCAATTAATAACCGAAAAAAGGTAATTGCCAATTACTTCAATAACTATTATGTTAAGGTTGGACCATCGTTGGCTGAAAAGATTACCAAAGATGGTATTGACCCGTCAATATATATTAAGCATCTAAACTTCCATACAATATTGATCTCCCCAGTTGAACTGAATGCAGTAGAAACTATTATCAAAGATCTAAAAATACCAAGCCCTGGTTGAGACTTAATAACTCCACACATTGTTAAATTAACATATAATACTTTCCTACTTCGTTTAACACATGTTATTAACTTATCGTTAACTAAAGGTATTTTTCCAGACGACCTGAAAAGAGCAAAAGTGATCCCGATATAAAAAGACGGTGACAAGACACTCGTAAACAATTACCGTCCAATATCGATTTTGCCAGTTTTCTCTAGTTCTAGAAAAAATAATGTACAACAGATTAACATCTTTCATAAACAAACATAACATCTTATATGATTACCAGTTTGGATGTAGGAGGAAGCATTCTGCAAACGTGGCTCTTGTGCAACTAGTAGACAAGCTATTCCACAGCTATAAATAATGGTGACTACTTACTAGGAGTTTTTCTTGACTTCAGTAAAGCTTTCGATACAGTTGACCATAAAATATTACTTAATAAACTAAAACATTATGGTATTAGAGGAAGAATACTTGCCTGGCTGGAAAGTTATTTGTCTAATAGAACACAATATGTTTTATTTGATGGAGTAAAATCGAACATTCAGTCTACATGCTGTGGTGTCCCACTGGGATCAATAATAGGCCCACTGTTATTCTTAATCTATATTAACGACATTGTTATCGTATCAGATATCCTATTTCCTATTATATTTGCTGATGATACAAATGTTTTTGTCAATGGTAACAATCTTAGCGAGCTAGAAACTGTGATGAATCATGAACTGCAAAAATTAGTTATTTGGTTAAAGAGTAATAAACTATCTTTAAATATCAGTAAAACACATTTTATTGTCTTCAAATCAGTAAATAAAAAGGTATCCAATCCAATTGCCATCCTTATTGATGGACTACAAATTACTCAAGTAGAAAACACAAAATTCTTAGGAATTTTAACCGATGCTAATTTGTCCTGGACTTATCATATACAGTACATAAATTCTAAAATAGCCAAAGCCGTTGGAATTATAAGTAAAGCTACAAAAACCCAAGTAGATCATCCCTTGTAACATTATACTAAATTTTTTAAACCATATTTAACGTATTGTGTCGAAGTGTGGGGAGGAGCATATAATACACATCTTAGTTCTTTATTCAAATTGCAAAAGTATGCAGTTCGGTTAATTATCTCAGCTACATGCAGAGCGCACACCGACCAACTCTTCAAGAAGCTGTCCATTTTACCAATAAGAAAAATCTATGAATACACGGTTGTGCTGTTTATGTACAAAATCGTTAAGAATATGTTTCCGTCGGTTATGACAAGGATGTTCATTAGAAATAACGAACTACACGAACATAGGACACGCAACGCAGAATTACTATATGTGCCGATTTCAAAAAGTAATGTATTATATAAAACCATTAGATATCGAGGTGTTAAATTATGGAACTATATGGCGACAACAGTGGATTGTAATTATGCATTAGCAACGTTTAAACGTCAACTTAAGAATTTGTTGCCAGTAAATAATATTAATGACTTAAATAAATAGCATTCTTTGTTACTATTTTAAATGAAGTATTCATGAAAATAGTACTGTTGTGATTCATGTTTCTGTTTTTCTTCTTTCTTCAATCACACAAATTTTTATCTTGCACCAGGAAATTTACATATGTATCACATGTATTGTGAGGGTTAATCAGCCACTCGTGGCTTTATACCCTCATTACAGAAACCATGGCAATCTAAGTATGCAATTGATTGGAATGTATCATAGTTTCTGTAATAAACCATTATTATTATTAAAAAACAAAAGTGGTGGAGCAGTAGCCATATACATGTATGTTCAGGACACTCTAAAAAGTGTTATGGTTGAAGAACTATCATTTACTCAAGAAAACTGATTGGAGTCTCTATATGTAGCAGTTATTATGAATAATAACAAGAATTTATTTGTAGAGTGTTTATACCGTGCTCCAAATACAGGCATTATACATTTTAATGACCCATTCAACAGGATACTGTATAAATTAAATAGAAAAAGCTCCTTTATATGTGGTGATTTAAACATTGACCTATTGACCTATGATAGTCACAATCAGACTAAAGGTTTTGTGGATGAACTCTTTACTGCACGATATTATCCGTTGATAAAGAGACCTACCCACATAACAGATAGTAGTGCATCTTTTATTGATCATATGTTTTATAAATGAGTTGGATATTAGTATAGTTAATGGTCTTCTAGTTAATGACATTTCAGATCATTTGTCTATTTTCACTGTACATAGATATTTATGGGATTGCTGACAAAAATGAAGTCTCAAAGCAGTATAAATGAAATAAGAATACAAGTTCTACATGAAAGATTAGCCGTAGAAGATTGGAGTAGGGTATTAATTAAGTTGTATAAATGTTAATGATGCATATGATAAGTTTGTGGAAATATTTAAAGAAGCATTGAATGATTGCTGTCCTGTAAGAAAAGAAACATATAAACCTGACAAAACCGTGGATAATACAAGGCATAATTAATGCCAGTAAGAAAAAAACATGTTGTATAGACAGTTTTAAAAAACAAGATGCAATTATACCAAAGAGAAATATAAGAAATATAAAAACAAACTTAAATCCATTATAAGGAGTGCTGAGCGTCATTATTATTCTAATAAATTAGACAAGTGTAAAAAATAACAAGAGAAATATGGAAATTCTTAATAGTGTTACTCGAAGAAAGGGGAGTAATAATAAAAAAATAAACTTGACTTTTTTTGAATGACAAGGTTGATATATGTAATACATTTAATAACTTTTTTTGTGAATGTGGGCCCATAATTGGCTAGAAAAATACCTAAATGTAATGACATGGATTGTGCTAAATTCTTAAACCAAAAGGTGAATGAATCATTTTTTGTCTGCTAATAAACTAATGTGGTGTTGACGGAATAAGCATGCATTTAGTGAAATAAGTTATTACAAATATAGCCAAACCATTAGCATAAATATGCATTAATTCCTTTTTGCAGGGGATTTTTCCAGACAGTGTGGAATTAGCAAAAGTTACTCCAATTTAATATGAAGTGCCTTAAATTTCTTTATATAGCCGAGTTAAATGTTTATCACTTATATACAAAGTTAAACAAAACTTACTTCCTTTGCAATTACAATTGCATTTTAATGTTGTAGATGATGTGCACGTGAACAATACCAGATCAAGTAGACAGGGACATTTTCACTGTGCGTGTACAAGAACCAAATTAAAATCAACGTGCGTCAGTGTCGTAGGTGTGATAATGTGGATTAGTCTAAATATGTGTGTAAAACAGTTATTCTTGGAACATATTCCACTTTAAATTGAAAACTCTTATTTTAGCAAAATACAGTTAGAAATTGAGTTCGAATATTGCTATGGGTACTGATTTAATGTTGGTATATTACTAATGCGTTGTGCCAGAAATATTTAAATACTTATCAGGTAAAATTGCTAACAGATGTATTGTGTATTACTGAAAATGGGCTTGTTGTCTCATAAACTAATTAGCTTCAAGACGAATTGAAAACAATTCATTATTTAAGCATGGAAAATGTATGGCGAAAGTTTAAATAAACGTATTTCTATTGTAGTTACACTGTATTTGTAGAGTAAAGTAGGCCATATAACCGGAGCATGGTGTGGTGCATTAAAACAGGTCTGTATATGTGATGCGCCTAGTGTTGTAGTAGTGCATATAGTGTGTAGTATGTAGTTTGTGCTTCGTGCTTTCGCTTTCAGCTACAGCTTCCAGATAGCTCCTCGGGGTGAAAAGTGAGCCGGGTGGGTAAGTCTCCCCTGCTGGTCCATAGCCTCTCTGTAGACATGACTCTACTAACACAACCTCCGGATACCGGACACCTTGCAGCCCCAGACGAATGTGCTAGGAATCTCGGAGCAGGTTGGAGCCTTAAAGGTGCAGTATGCAGGGCCCACCAGCGTGTGGACACGTGCCGAAGCTGCACCATTCGAACCATCAACTTTGTGCAAACAGTACTGGGTAAACTAAGCGGGCTGATAGAGCTCTTAAACCTTGGCTGGTAGCCCACCTAAGAGAAGGTAATTCCAACTTCAAACCTCTGCTGCCTTGCGGCCACACCCATTCGGAGAGGAGCCCCGAAGACGGTTTGGTGATCATGCCGACACTATTCCGGCAGCTCCTGCCAAACATCATGCTTCGTATTCCTACTAATAACCGGAATATTTGTCCTGTGATGTTCGGTTTCCCACACGACACAATCGGGTGTCCATGCTTGATTACATTCCTTCTTGTTGATTGATACTCGAGTACGACAGACCTATTGTTAGAAGAACTATCCTATTGACTTCTTGGAACTACCACGCAGGCATTAATTAAAACCTGCGCTTTTGTTAGAAATATTTATTTATGAAGCGTAATGCCATCTGTAATAACTAATTATGGCGTGCCGAGATCCAATTAATTATGCACGCATCGAAAAGTGAGAGGCTGACCCCCCAGGTATTTAGGATAGGAGCGGAGATATGTTTGGCACCCAATATTTCTGCAACGGTGGGTGCAGTTGGGGTTTCTGTGAGCCTGAAGGGTGGATACAGCAACAGAAAGATCTCCAACACTACACCTCTTCGAAAAATGTCCAACAACAAACCCCCGTCTTCCGAACTCATATGCACTTGGTGAACCCCCAGTCTATTAATATTCAACAAATTCTGACGTCTGAGTTAAGTTGTCCAGAACCACTTTGCACAACGAATAAATATAGATGTGTTTTGCAAACGTTTATGTGAAGCCCACTGCCTAAACATTGTGTCGAAGTGACCCAATCGTTTGATTTTTGTCTCTCGACCATGACATACAGCTTTTGAATCGCAAACTAGCCGTTTTGAAAAAAGTAGATAAATGAAAGCGTATTTTAATTTTTGTATAGTTCATTTTTAATAGTTTCATATTTCACTTTAAAGGAGATCACAATCATACTAAAACCTCAAGGAAACCAAAAACAATTGTTTTCATGTTCACCACAATAAGTAGATAAACATAAGCACAGTTGCCGAGTTTCTATCTAAAATGTTGATAAACATAAGCACAGTTGGTGAGTTTCTATCTAAAATGTTGATAAACATTATTTTTCTTGCGTACCGCAAAATTTGGACAGCAAAACGGGGGCAAAATAAACTTTGTTTGATGCTAATTAATATGCAGTTAGGTGTGAATATACCTTATACAATCTGTATTACTGCTGTATGAAATGGTGTAGTAATGCACGTCATCAGGAAAGGAAATATTTAGCAAAGATAGACCGGAATAACACACTGAAGAATAAGACAGCAACAGAATGCTGGATTATCTTAAAGAGTGAAATTGAATGCATCATCGTCAAATTTGTTCCCTTAAATAAACATGGGAAACGGTCCAAAAAGAAACACTTATCGAAATAAGCAATTAGAAAAATTAAGTATAAACAAATGATGTGGAAGTCATATAGACGTACTGGAAATGACGAAGACTACAACATTTATAAAGAAGCACTAAACCAAGCTACAGCTGAAATTAGAAATTCAAAGAGAAGCTATGAACATAAATTAGCTTGTAATATAAAACATGACAGCAAGAGTTTTTATGCATATGTTCGAAGCAAACAGTAAGTTCAGGATAGGGTCGGTCCTCTAGAAGATAGTGCTGGAAATATAATATCAGAAGGATTCTTAATGGCAGAAGACCTGAATGAGTATTTTAGTTCAGTGTTTACCAGAGAAGACACTAGTTCACTGCCAGTACCAGAGGCTAAGTTCAAGGGGGCAGAATCAGACTATTTAAGACAGTTAATTGTAACCCCAAAAATGGTAGCTAAGAAAATTAGGGCTATGAAGGATAATAAATCACCTGGAGTGGTTGGTATTCCACCCAAACTACTATTGGAAATTGTAGAACAAATTAGCATACCGCTTGCAACAGTTTTCAACTTGTTATTAGAAGAGGGAGTGGTTCCTTTAGAATGGAAAGAAGCAAACATTATACCGTTATTTAAAAAAGGTTCGAGAAACAAATAAAATAATTATAGACCAGTTAGTTTAACATCGGTGATTTGTAAATTATTAGAAAGACTAATTAAAGATCACATGGTGGATTTTCTTGTTAAACATAACTTGATAAACCCATCTCAACATGGGTTTCTAAAAGCGAGGTCATTCTTAACAAATACGTTGTTTTTTGGAAGATATCACTAAGTAGGTAGATGATGGATCACCAGTAGATATCATCTATTTAGATTTTCAAAAAGCTTTCAACAAAGTGTCACGTCAAAGATTACTGCTTAAACTAAAGGCCCATGGCATAGGAAATGGTATAATTAACTGGATAGAAAAATGGCTGATTGACAGAAGACAACAGGTAGTTGTTGATGGGGAGGCTTCAAACTGGAAATCACTTTTGAGTGGGGTTCCACAGGGATCAGTACTGGGACCTATATTATTCTAAATATATATAAACGATTTGGACGATGATATAGCTAGCAGTGTTGAAATTTGCAGCTGATACAAAAGTGTTTAGAAGGATTAAAAGTGATGGAGATAGACAGCATTTACAAGATGATCTTGACAGGTTGATCAAATGGTCTGAAAAGTGGCAAATGTTGTTCAATTTTGGGAAATGTAAATGCCTTCACACAGGACATGGGAACGAATATATAGAATATACAATGGGGGAACTGTACTAAGTACTACTGTAAAAGAAACAGACTTAGGGCTGACAATTAGTGCTGACATGAAGGTTTCAGAGCAGTGTGGAATTGCAGCTTCAAAAGAAAAGAAAATCCTTGGATTGATTAGGCGAAATATAGCATATAAAGAAAAAGAACTAATAATACCACTGTACAAAACAATAGTTAGGCCTCATTTAGAATATTGTATACAAGCGTGGAGGCCATACCACAAGAAGGACATAGATATGCTAGAAAGAGTACAGAGGAGAGCGACTAAAATAATACCAAAACTGAGGGATCTTAGTTAAGAAAAACGCCTAAACGAATGTGGTTTAACAACACTAGAGACCAGGAGATTGAGAGGAGATCAGATAGAAGTGTTTAAAATATTGAATGGTTATGAAAATATTTATAGAAATGTTTTTTTCAGCTAAGAAAGATAGAAAGACTAGAGGACATGAAGTTACATTAGTAAAGGAGCAGTGTAGATTAGACGTGAGAAAGTTCTCATTTTCACAAAGGACTAAATGAATGGAACAGATTATCTGATGATCGTGTGGGTGCTAGTAGCGTGAATATGTTTAAAAATAAAATTGACACATACCTCAGAAGGGCTGGATATATGTAGATAAAAGGGTTGGACTCTCGATAAGCCAAAGGGCTTCCTTGTCCACCTGCCATCTAGAGTCAATTCTCTGGATGGCAATCTTGTTAAATCTTGTTAAATCATGAAGAGCAACTAGTGACGGTTCCAAATCTGTTCATACAAATATTTATTTGCCATATATACATTGCATGACATTATATACACACAGAACTTACATTCGCCTGTTACTCAGAGGTACCTTGAATGGTAGGATTCACCAACTATGCCCAACCTACCAACAATACATCACAACTTAAACACTCACACCAGTTGCCCAAATGAATATTTGTTGCAAAAATTAATGTAAATGCTAGACCAAATATCATTTTATCCAGTTTAATTTGTTTCCACAAATATCACGCACTGTGATGTATTGATAAAATAACATGTACGTTAAGAGATAGTTTCGTAAGTTCTCAAAGTAAAAAACCTACTCTTTAGGGATGGTCTCATGAGTTTGCAAACTACCCAAAACACATGATGGGTTTAATGCTGGTTCAAACCATTCCTATATCCCACTAATATGCAACTGTTACAATCCAAAATGGCTAACAGCGTCAACTTGCGTTAACTTGTTTCACACACTGGTTGGTGCCATTGTACAGATTTATATTGTTCCCTGTAACATACTTTAAGGCATTGTGAACTGATGCGGTGTCCCCTTAGTATTGGCTCAAACCATCCTCGCCCCTCAGGGTGTGGTGGGCGACTTGAGATAATCCAGAAAGGTGGCAGGGTTAGGAGATTCAATTGAACCCTTATCATGATGAATTCTCTGGATGTGCAAAACCAACATTTTGATTCTCACTCGACAATATGAAGAATAACATGGGCAGGTCAATATATTAACTGATGTAACATGACTACTGAGACAAGTGTCTAAGGAGGACACTGAAAATATGATGACCAGTGGTGATCTCAAACAAACGCACCCAGACAACAACAGCAGAAGAACAGATCAGCGTTGGTGCCAAAAAAGGAGATGGAAATGGGTTGAGTATGTGCTCAGAAAAACTGAAAACAGCCACTGCCTGACAGCTCTGACAGATGCCAGAGAGAAAGCGGGAAGTAGGTCGGCTTGAAACAACCTATCAAACACCTGTTGGAAATTTAAGGAGAACAACTGGGATGAGCAACATGGAGTGATACAAAACACCTAGCCAGAGACAGATCGACATGAAGAAGTTGCATGGTTGCCTTATGGATCAAGGCCAAAGAAGAGAGGTGAGGTAAGGTAAGTCTCGGCCGGACACTGCTGAATGCAAGTCATCCTATGCACTGACATCACCATCAAGTGTCAAGGCAGGCAAGAAGGACAGGTTGACATGGTGCAATTTTATTCTCATTTTAGTCATTTATTTATCTGAAGTTTACATATGAAAATGGTCAGTGTGGTTAAGTAAACATTTTTATCATGATTCGAGCCATTTACTCCTTCAACTACTGTATTTAAGCAATGAGTCCAGCCTGTTCACTCAAGCGGAACAAACAGAAATGGATTGTAACAAAATGTGGAGGTTCTGCAACAGCAGCCATTACAAGATGGAACTCATTTACAAAACAAAACATTACCATACTTAACAGTTTGGAGTCATAAATTACTGAAATTAGAACAAAATCAGACGTCCACCTTGCCTGCTGTTTAGATGGTACCCAATGGAAGCCTTATCTGCCGTATTCAATACAGGTAAACGTAATCGAGAGATAAATGTTATTGAAAAGTGGTTGAGAAGACATCCTTTTAACAACAATCGCCCATTTGACGACCTCATGCACATTGTCAATGGCAATACACCCACCAGTGTATCTACATAATACTGAATGACAATCATTTCTCTTACATAAAATTTGCATTACACATTACACAATATTACTGAACATTCTTCAGGATAGTTCTTTTTCAGATCATAAACTTTCATTTTTTATATCCAAAGTGCATTCTTACCTGGTACAGGTTTTCATCTAATGTCTCGCATTGACTTCTTCAGTACCGATGACTCTTAATGACGTCATCGTACACGTGAGGCAGTTCATAATTGCCCTCCTCTCTGTTGATGGGTGTTTTGGTCTTCTTGATCCAGATGGCTTCTTCGGTTGGGTTCCTTGTCTACAATTTTCGCTCCCTCCCAGTCTATGAAGCGGTTTTCAGTTGTCGCATGGTCTGTAAGGGCGGATTTATTGATGGTAGACATCAATCTTTTTTCCCCGCTCCTTGTGTATTTCTAATTTTTCTTGTTGTCTACATCCATTTTTTTCATCAACAGAGACAAGGGCAATTACGAACTGCCTCACGTGTACGATGATGTCATCGTACTGAAGAAGGCAACGTGAGATGTTAGATGAAAGACCCTACCAGATAAAAATACACTTTGGATATGAAAAATTAAAGTTTTGAACATTACACATTAACTGATAATGACACCGACATCCATCAATTAAGCTCCGTCATTTATACATACGTGCACACGGATAGATTTTTTAACCGATGAAATAAAATAAAATGTTACCAATTATTTAATCAGTGGAATAAGTAACCAGTATATCTAACAAAAAGTATGTTAACATACATAATTATTATCGACTGGTATATAAGGAAATATGTATGCCAGAATTACTGATTCATTCGACAATATTTTAATTTAATACCCAGCTACAAAATCAATAATTGGTCAACTTTATTCTTGTATACATATGATGTTGCTTATTAACAGTAGGTAACTGATTATCAATTTTGATTATACAAGTGAAAGGAGAGGAAGGTTCATTCTAATTCCATATTACCTATTTCCAAACTCTACAATTTACCCGATATTTTTCATGTCAAAAATACTATGTCCCCGCAATAAAAAATGCCACTGACTACGACATAAAAATTAGACTAGAATCTTAAAATTAATCCCAACAAAATCATGAGTTGCATGGTGATGTTTCAAAATAATAATTCACTCGCATTTTAGAATAAAGACATACACTAATTATGATAGACATTTTTCTGGCGACAGAGGCAGCTTGGATTGACTGCAACAGTTTGTTGAGTGACAGGTGCAAAACACAAGTGATGGAATACCAGATTCCTCTCCTGGTTGTCAACGACTACTTGCCATGGGAACTGCGTCACCAAGATGACGAACTCATAAGAAAATCAATCATTAAACAGAATCCATTGTTAAACTTAAGGTTTTTAATAACTCAAAAAGCCACTTCCAGGACCCTATTTCCACTGGCGAATGTGTCCCAGTGGAGCCTCCTGGTGTCACCAGTTTTCAGTATACAAGATCCTTGTTAAGGAGTAAAATTTATTTTAAAGAGCAAATTGATGATGGTGATTTATAAATTAAATTTACACTTAATGCAAGACACTGACTATACTAAATTTATATTTTCATTGTACAAATTTTAATTTTATATTGTTACATTTTTGGCAACATTCAGCCACACATGTTGGCATCATTCAGCCATCTTTAAGAGACGTAACAAAAGAAAAAGGTAAATTGTATTATGAAATATGTGAAAAGTAAAATTATTTGAACCAACCAGTTTGATGAAGCTCTTCATGCATATTGATTTTGTTTGTTTGAAATGTTTGTGGGTGTTTACGGGACAATTTACTTGTGGGCCTTTTGAGTAGTGGATAACAGGTTCCAAGTAACATTGCAGAGAAATTGATAAAACTACCACTTTTTATGATATGAGGGCACTACATGAACTTATGACACCGATGGGGTTGTGGAAGCAGGTTTCTTCTCCTGATGGCAGAAAGTTGAAGATTTTCGGTATTCTGGTATTTACTTAATTTGTGTGCATTTTTTACACAAACTGTTGGTTTGGCAGGATCTATTTGAATTCAACATAAATAAAATAATTTAAACCTTGAAACTGCTGTTTGGCAGAGATTTTGGTTGGAAAGCAGATCTGGAGATTTTGTAAAAATTTAAGAAAAGGTGGCAGTTCAATGCCATGGCACCTCTCCACTGTGTTGCCATGGTAATGCTACATTCCCGTGAGACTATCGATTGCCTTGCCCTCATCCAGATCGCTGCTCACTAGCGCCACCTGTATATTGTCTTCAGGAAAGCCGATCTCCCGGAACCGCGTAAGAAGCTGTAGATATAGCGCCACCTGTAACAAAAAAATAAAATATTACTTAATGGGGTTTCCTGTTCCTCACATTTATAGGTGCAAGTTTCAACAACAACTGCGAACACTATTTCAGGTTGATTAAACACAATTTGGCGGGCAGTATCTATCGCACTAGAGTATGTATCTTAACGTTTTCCTTCTAGATGGCTTGCACCTCAAGCACCAAACTTTCAGGGATTAATCTAAGACCCCATAAATGAAACGTAAGCATTTATGTTTTCAAAATACCCGGCATGTCAAGGTTTCTTAGTGGTTTTATGGTAAATCAATTGTTCGCAAGATCAAATGTAAATTACAAGTCATAGAAATCATGCTCACGTGGAGAATACTTCATACAATGTCCACATGTAATGTTAATGTATTTTCGGATGTTGCAAACTTATGCGACCATCCCTAAATACAAGAAAGAAACCAAACATTGAGAAGCAGTACTAATCAGGCTTGTTAACATATGCATGTCAACGCATTTGAATGCAAATATTTCACTCGATTCAAATGCAAATGCCATTTTCCAGGAACGCATTCAAATACAAATGTTTTGGGGTGGCATTCAAATGCAAATGTTTTGGTTAGACATTTGCAAATGCATTTGAATTAATTTACATTAATGTTTTGTTTTACTTGGAGAAACAATGTAATGTAGACAGATACATTATTAATTTATTTAATAGTGGTACATGATTATTGTAACCACTAAGTCCTACTACATAATGTATACCAGTCTAACCATATGAACATATCTGTAAAGAATGACGCATGCATTTGATTCACATTTGATTGTGCATTTCACAAATGCAAATGTTTAAGATATGCATTCAAATGCAAACGCATTTGCAATTTCGTGGAGGCATTTGAATGCGCATTCAAATGCTCAACATTCAAATGAGCATTAAAATGCGTTTGCATTTGTTAACAAGCCTGGTACCAATGCCCACACTTGAAGGACAATCAAGAGAGCAGCATCAACAAGCAAACAACAACAGAAGGTTCAACATCCAGGTCCTTAGCCGGGATTTAGACATTTTCCAATTTACCCGTTCTCGTTTATATTTACCGTTATACTCATGAAAAACCCTGTTACACACACATTGGCCATTGGCGCCGAAATGTGGTGAATATTCATGGGCTGAAGCTCTCTAAAAGTCTCCAACTGCCCCTCCGCCGAGGCTCGCAAAATACTCAAACTACACTTGCTTTCATACTTAGCTTGTGCAACGCCCATTTCATGACAACGCAAGCAGTGTTTTGCCTTGTTATCGGGAAAATAAAAACATTATGGTCCAACACATGGTATTTGAAAAATAAAAATAGCCAAAGAGACCCATTGTCCATAAGGCCCTTAGCCAGAGACCCGTTGTCCATAGGGCCATTAGTCAAAGACCATTGTCCATTAGGCCCTTAGCCAGAGACCCACTGTCCATAAGCCCATTAGCCAGAGACCCATTGTCCATAAGGCCATTAGGCAGAGACCCGTTGTCCATAGGGCCAATAGTCAAAGACCCATTGTCCATTTTGCCCTTAGCCAGAGACCCACTGTCCATAAGGCCATTAGGCAGAGACCCATTGTCCATAGGGCCAATAGTCAACGACCCATTGTCCATTTTGCCCTTAGCCAGAGACTCACTGTCCATAAGGCCATTAGCCAGAGACCCGTTGTCCATAGGGCCAATAGTCAATGACCCATTGTCCACTTTGCCCTTAGCCAGAGACCCACTGTCCATAAGGCCATTAGCCAGAGACCCGTTGTCCATAAGGCCATTAGCCAGAGACCAATTGTCCCGTTATTTGAACTGGTTTTTGTAAAACTTCAAGGGTTATTTATTACCTTCTCCTCGTCATTGTCAAACAGCCCCAGAGATGTCTCCACGTCCTCCATCTTGTACCCTTGCTCCACCAGGTGGTCTGCCAGACACAAGTAGTCAACCACCTACAACAACAATGTCCACATTGTCATCAGTTGTGTATTTTACACTGGCTGAGATACCCCAGTGATGTTTGGTGAGAAAAGACAAATATTAATATTTGTTTAATTAAAGTCATCTCTGGACTAAATAGATTATACAATACCCATGGATAGCTACAATGTTACTATATATACAATGCCAAAGCTACAACCACATTAACGGCAATCTACAATGTTACTATACAAAGCCAACCACCTTAATGGGTTTGCTAGTACACATAGAAAAGTTCAATCCCACATATGTGAAACTTATGGAGATATGCTTGGACATATATTATATATACAGAACGACAGAGACCCACACTCTGTTCTATAATGTAGGTCACTAGCAAAAATATCCTTTTTCATGAATGGATATCTTGAACCACATAGACTGTGAGGACGGTTTCCCAAAGCATTCAAGACTATGCATGTTTTCTACAACAGTTCCAAGCTGCATAAACTGTCCACCATCAGCTGGGGACTGTTTGCATAACATGGAACAATTGAAATACGTCTGTTCATAGAAAGTTAGGGTGAATTTAAAATAAAAATAGTATCCCTCCTGTAGATGAAACCCTAAATGAAATCTGTTGATCATATTATTATATAGTGATCTGTGCCCACATTGTTCTCTACAAGCAGCAGAGAACAACTAGGTCCAAAGAATGTGTAGAGTGATGCGAGAAGGTAGAAGGATGATGGTACTGAAAGAAGAGATTGGCATGAAAAACCACCTAAAGATTAAAGTAATCAGAAACAGAATGGGATGGGCAGGACAGGTGCAAAGAATGAGCGTAGACTTTGAAAGACACATAGAATATAGTGCCGAGTCATTTGAGAGACAGGAGAAGCTACAAGTAGCAGAGAACAATTGGGTCCAAAGAAGCGAGAAGTTAGAAGGAAGATGAAGGAACTGAGAGAAGAGATTGGCACGAAAAAGCAACTAAAGATGAAAGTAGTTGGAAACAGTATGAGATGGTCAGGACAGGTGCAAAGAATGAGTGTAGACACACTGTCAAAAAGACCACGGAAAGCACAAGAGGGTGGCAAACGACGAAAAGGAAGACCAAAGCTGAGATGGAATGACAACATGAAAAGGAACCTTGGGAGGGCAGGTGTGAACAGCCAAGAGTGACAAGCCATTGTGGGGAACGGAAAGAGATAGAGGGAAATAACGAGAAAAGCAGAAGAGGAAACTACTGAGTGACGTGGACTCCACCGTACAAGAGAACTAGGGGAAGAAGAAAAGATAAAGGTAAAGAAAGCCCACCTTCTTGTCATCATCCCCAAGAATTCTGACTGCACGCTCTACTCGGTCCTGGGGGAAGCCCATGTCTGTCACCTGACTGATCAATGTGACGGCGCTCTGGGACAGCTGGGGCCGAGACTGACCCATGTCTGATATCCCGTTCTTCAACCGAGTCTGTGGTACGGTAGGAAGCGATTGATACCGGTTCGATGTCTGAGGAATGACAAGCAAACAATGACTACATATGATACACACTCGACTCTGCTTAATTGAATCACTTTAGACCAGAGTAAACTTATTCTATTAAATGTCATTGGAACCATTATTCAAAAATAGTAAGTAAATGGACTGTGTTTGTAAAAAGTACACCACTGACTAATCAATATTTGCTTGTTTTTTTTATACAAAACTTGTTTTGGTGCATGAACACTGAGTAGGTGCTATCCACCAAAGTAACCAAACTGATTGAACAAATGTTTACTGCTTGGCGTGTGCAAAAACAGCACTGTTATACACATGCTCGTATGAGATATGATGTAGATCTATTAATTCAGCACAATCATAGCAGACACACAGATTATTGCAGATAAGTAATATACTCCAAGAACTGGTAAAACAGAATGGATTTGGGCTGAAACATCTGGAAACCCACAAACTGACCTTTTTGAACTCTGTACACGTAAAAGTCTTTCTTTGGTAAACACAACTGCAGTTATTGAAAATAAATAAATATCTAAGTTAGAATATAATCTTTACCATTTTACCTATGCAACACATCATATTTTGGCATCAAAAACTCTGGTAGTAGTCTAACAGCTTCAGTGTTATGAAGTGATGCGTTTAAACACTACAGAAATAGGCACCGGACACATAAAAGCTATCATGATTGTACTTTAAAAAAATTATTCTGGCATCCGTGATTCTGCTAAGTGGAGTCTAACTTAATACAATTTATCTTTACTTAAATGTACAAAACACAATAAAAGCAAATAGGCTTATTGAGATAATCCAAATGGGTAACATTATGCAAATCCTTTTCATGAAAATAAATACAACCATAAAATATATTTGTTAAATGAAATGATAAAGAAGAAACATCAATATTTAATAACACAATTAGCATTCCTAACCAACAACATATCATACAAAAACAAATAGGATTTAGTCATTTATATGTATATATGTACACACATATATGACTATTATAAGATGACACAGAATCAGACCAACACAGTACATTTCAAGTAAGGAATATTAAGGCCAGATACTACATCTCAAGGTTTCTTCAAATCTATTAATTATGACAAATTGTATTATCATTCATGAAGTTCATCAACTGTGAAGTCTGAATTTTTGTCCACAATCACTTCATTGCCAGGGCAACAATCAAAGATGGCTGCCGTATACAGGAAAATAATAAAAACTATTATTTTTTTCTGGTAAAATCCATATTTTCCATTACGCCCAAGTTCACTATATAACTATAAAATATCAAAAATTTATATCTTCGTAGTTGTATACAGGACATAACAAGGGACACATCAATCAAAAATTAACTGATGTAGCATGTTTATTTCTAGAGATGATGTTTCCAAATAAGAAAATCACTGGCTTTAACAAATTGGGATAAACGGCTGCCAAAGATTTTGTGTGTAGTGTCTGACCTTAACTTTGAAACATCAAGCCCTGAAACAGTAAATGAAAATGTGGTATCACTGAACTTTCTGAAGACAGTGTTTATCTATCATGAATTTTGTAATGTTAGATTAATGGTCCAATAGCAAAGGACACATAACACATTTTAATAAAACACTAATCCCGAATTAACAGAACAGATTAATCAAATCAACGATTGTATACGATTTCACTGTTTTTATAAGTTACTAATGCATAATCAAAAAGGAAAACTTGTTGACTATCTGATATTATTGTTTGAAAAATTAATTCAAGTCATTAAACAAAGTATGAACATATATAATTTACTTCAAATCATTTAGGATATGAGTCAGTTTCATACCACACTAACAAGCCGGTATACATATCTGATTTGTCACCTGATATCACAATTCAAGAAACAGTGTTGTTTAAACACCCTTGCTAAACTTATCAGTTAGGCCAATTTGTGGATTTGACTGCATGATTTGAATTGGGGCCGGGTTCAATTTGACCAACAGTCAGTCGCAACTTTGAAGCAGATATGCCCGTAAATGTGAACAAACATATGACTTAGCTGTGCTTTCTTATGTGACGCAGTGTTGCCCATCCAATAGGGATATAAACAGCTCATGTAAACTAGATTTAATGAATAGGAACTACAAGTACAAGACGCAGCAAGCCAACTTCTACTGGAAACAGTATGATAACATATATGCACCATACTTACTTGTAAATAAGATGCACAAACAATTCACGTAAATCATAACTAGAGTGTGTGCACGCGAGTGAACATGTGGATGTGGGTGTCCGTATGTGTGTGCGTGCGACGTGCGTGCATGTGTGTGTGCGTGTGTGTGAGAGCGAGAAAGGAAAATAACCGGAGGGAGAGAGGTGGAGGATAAACACAAACCCATCAAGCCAGCTAGTCTAGCAGACTGAGAAAACACACACCTTATCTGCATCCTGGAAAAAACACAAGAGGAACCATTTACAAGCAGGGCAAAACTCTAAATACAATTTTCTAATTTTATTTGCTAGCTAGGTACAAGTAACAAGAAGAATTTGTTTTGTAACTAAAACATTTAAATGTCAGTTTTTACATTCAAAGCCAGATCAGATTGTAAGCCATCAACCAAACTGACTGCTAAATACTGTTTACTACAAAATGAGCAAGCAACACATGAATCCATGACCCATTGCCACATCTTTGTGCTACTGATAAGGAGCAAGAATTGCACTCCAGAATCATAACAATATAATAACACAGTAACCAGTTAGTTTTTTTACAAAATGTATCACACCATTTTTGGCAAATGATCACTTTTTGAACAGGCACGCTTCTTTATATCACTTTTCTTTAACGTAGTAGTTAATTTGAAGGTTTATAATGAAATATATTTTTAAGAGACAATCCTTTAGACTGCAACCGCCGGCCACCAGCCGATCTGTCATGTTCCCCAACCACCCGCTGGATAAGCTGGACGTACAACTCATGTGACACTATCTAGTGGATAATTGTCTGCTGTAGGTTATATTAAAACTTAGCTGTTTGCTGTATATATATATATACAGGTATATATATATATACACGCTTATATATAGATATATATATATACAGTTGCTGTACTATGTATTTGTCATATGGGTTTATATAAGAACTTTTGACATGTCTTGCCGATTTATATTAATGCTGAGTGTTTCATAAAAAACATCACAGGGTGTAAAAGGTTAATTAATAATACCAACTAGCACAATATTGTTATATGTTTGAAGGTCTATAATTACTGCAAAACATATTACAAAGAATCGTGCTTCCGAATTATTCATAAAGAGCAGATATTTTTGTCTCAAGCCGAGACAAATTTCATTTCACCAAAACATCATGGTGTCTAAAGCGTTAATTAATAATGCCAACTACCAGATATTTTCTGTCTCGAGCTGATTACGCTTACCTGGAGATGTGAGGGTTGAGAGGGTGGTGTCTGTATGCGAGTGGGGTAGGGAGGTGGGGTGTACGTTGGCGGCATTTGCGTCACTCTCGCTGTGCCATGTGTGATGTTATTTGATATGTCAGGTGAACTACGACTGCCTTTGAGAGTGTGTGACACAGACGTTCGACCGTCAGGCGATGGTGAATATTTCACGTTTCCCGTCGCGTAAATCTGAACCGAATCCTGGTTTGTCACTGGCACAAAGACACTATTTGCCTGTGGATAGTTGGCAGACATTTGCTGTGTTGTGGATTGTGACAACACACTCACAGTCTGGGGGGTCTGCATGTGACTGCAGGAGGCGGGAATATCCGGCAAGGGTGCAATCTGTCCACTAAGTTCATGGTTGTTGCAACCTTTGTAAATATTATTTCCCGTACACCCAGGCAGCATGCCGTTCTGTGCTGCGAGTGATGGCAGTGTTGTCTGCAGCACCGTATGCAGCACCTCCATGTCGTTTATCGTCTTCATCTCGACATTGTCAAATGGGTCTTCCTCCCGTTCGAAGTCAGCAAGGTTTATCGTTGGTTCGTGCTTCTTATCCTGTGGTTTTGTTTGCAGTTTCACGAGTGTCGGTGTGAGGATGCCACCATGGTGGGACGTAGCGGCGGGCACAGCTGCTGGTGTAGCGGCAGCTACCGGAGCGATCTGCGGCAATGAGTTCTTCACTGTGGCATTCATATTCGTGTTACCCATGTTGTTGGGCTGTTGTAGGCGGCCATTAGCCATGCCATGCCCGCTGGCTGACATCATCGAGTCTTCCTCTTCGGTGTCCGACTGAATGGACTGCTCGATGGCTGCACTCGCGTGACAGCGAGCCTCTATTTCAGCTGCCAGCTCTCGCTGTTTGCGATCATTTTCCGACCAGGAAATTACCTGCTTCTCCAGTGAGAAGTCATACTGAAAGACAATGATTGAAACAGATTTATATATATATATATACCACTATGCATATATAATGATATTAAAGTTGCAGTCTCATCTATTTGATCAAAAAATCATGTTACAGAGAATAACCTAGATATCTATTCTAGGATAATTTTTTTAATAATGTATCATTTAAGTCAGATCTTCTGTTTTCCTGTTTACATGTTGAACAGGAACAGTCTCTAATCAGTCGACAAGGATAGCCACATTATTCTTATTTCAGTTATTTATTATTCCCAACTGCGCCAATGATACAGATATACACTGTATGCTTGTTTTAACTATTTGTATTTCAGTAATTAATATCAAATCTCTACGATCCGGTCCATCTGTCAACTTCGTGGCACTCTATCTGTCAACTTTATGTCCATCCAAGCCCCCCCTCCCTGGTTCTGTGCCTTCAGTATAGGCACATTATAACAAGAGTTGATCAAATTCAAAACCAATATAATCTATATAACAGATGTCAACAGAAAGATGGATATGCCAGCGAGCTAAGGTGGGTTAGCTCTTAGCAAGGTTATGTATGAAAGCTTTCAAATAATGGTGGAACTGTTTTTGAACTGATATAAGATCAAAGCTGAATAGGTTTTCTTCCAGGCGTAAGCAATCAATGAATGTTATTCATACTTTCAAGTGCTCTTATTCCCCTGGTAAATCCAACTACAAATTACAACATTTAGAACTGTCATAAAACCTGTAGACCTACTTCCATAAAGAGTACATCCGATGGCCTGCTGAAGTCACATGCGAGTGGCAGAGTCACCTGTGCAAACAGATCACAGATAGTGACCGATTCAGCACAGGAATCATGTAGTCAAAGGACAGTGGAATCTCCCTATTAAAGTCACTCTCGGGACTGGGCAGACATTACCTGAGTGGCGAGGTGACCGTATTAGTGGGATTAATTTCCTATACTTTGCTGTTACAGAAATAATTTGGGACTGTCCTAGGGTGACACATAAGAACTTAAATGCAAGGTGGCTGCATTAGCAAGGTGACTGTAAAGCAAGGTTCGACTGTTCTCAAATCCAGGTACAAACAAAGAATAAATGCTGTTTACAATTTTCAAAATATATCTATACACCTGTAGATATATTTAAAATAAATGTATTTTTTATTGCTACAGATAAACAGTGTAAATAACCATGCGACGAAATAAACACAATATTCTTAGGTACATCATTAAAGTACCATGTAATTTAACACCACCAGTTCGCCTAGTGTTAAAAGTGGCACACAGTGTAAGTAAAATCATGAAGGAGAGTCCATTTATTCATTACATTGTTATGTCATGCAGGTCTTAAATCTTTACTCTGATCTTTTAGTTCAATCCCAGATTTGTGTTCACACAAACATCCTGAATGTGATTAGTTCAAAAGAGACACTGACACTGGAGACTTTACCTTTGCGGGAGGTGTAAAACTTTTCCCAATGTGCAGCTCAATTCCACTGATCAGGGAGTCTGGAGAAAATCACATGATTATGATCTTGCAAACTCATTATGTGCCAAAATGAAGCAGTGGTCCTACAATTTAGGTAATTTTCCCATTTATGAACATGAATTTGAGACAATCAAATCAACTGAAGGATTAATGGTAGCATGAACAGGAGCTGCATAACAAACAACATGGCATACGTGACTGCATAACCAAATCAACATAATAGTTAAATAAAGGTAATTGTGTCAAATTATAAATATTAACTAATTTCTTCCAGTTTAAATATAGGATGTATTTATTTATGCAATGGATGACAAAGCAGATCTAGTAATGAAATGGTGCCACGGACTGCTAACAGATGATTTATAGATTAGTAATACAAACACAGAAAACAGACAATGACAGCCAATTTTTTTGGTTGTATCGGGAGATTGCCGTTATGCTTCAGTGAATCAAACAGTGACGATTATTGATTAAGTCTTGGCTCTATGTGAAAGGTGTTTTATTCCATGAAATGAATAAGAAATCACTCACAATGATTGTTAATTTGCAGGTAGACAAAATGCAGTTTACAATGGCTATGGTTCAGTCTATATTTAGAGAGTACATACAGTAGTTAATATGGTGTAGTTACATACACCTTTTTTGTACTGTTGAAACTAATGGACATGGTGTTATCTAGGTAATTTTAACAGTGATGTTCTGGAAAAGCATGATATTCACCTCCAGGGTTTCCGCCAGAAAATAATAATTCGGGTATGGAGTTAGTCAATTGTGAGACTGCTGAACTGGCAGGCTAAGCCTGCCACTGGCGCCGTAGGCACCCTGATGGATGGGGGGTGTGGGAGCCCTCCCCCAGAAAAAAATTGGATTTCTAGATGCTCGGAGAAGTGATTTCCCGGCATTTGGAGTCGGAAATCCCGCCCGGGTCATAGTGATCATTTCCATGTTTCGTAAGAGAATGAATAATAAATGTAACAGTCAGCAGGAAAATTGTAAACTGTAGTATGCTATCTTGTTGCGTTGTTTTTCTTCATCAAGAAACAATGAATACTCGAAAACATCGCGAAAAATGTACAGCCATGACAGCACGCCATATTCTTTACATTAAGCCTACCAATATACCGGTATGCCATGTTCTATCCTGAGGTGAAGGCTTCAATCCCGCAGTGAATACAATCACAGAATAGCTAGCATAAACGTGTTGGCACTGGCTCATTCTTCACCTATAAAAACGTCATCAAGTATGAGTTTCATTGCACAGAATATTAAACAAGATTTTAAAATCTGGATTTAATTTGGGTACGTATCTGTACCCTAGAATTATTTTTGGGTACATAATTTTACCCTTTTACCCCGCTGGCGGAAACACTGACCTCACTGCAAAAATCAGCGTAGAACTAAAAATTTTAATTGCATTTAAAAAAACAAATTAAACAAAGTTGAAGGGAGGTTAAGGCTGTCCATTCTTTTTATCATAAAGCATGTCAAACAGTATAAACTATATACACTATTACAACATACTGACAGCCAAGATGTGCATTAATGAATAATTTGCTGATAAGTGTTTCGGCGGGGGGAGGGGAAACAGTTTGTTTACATAGTAGCATGTCACTTTCAAAGGCATGGCTTCAGGTCTAATTACAAGTACGACGGGTATCACAGCCTTGTTGGGTCACATTCTCGGAATAATTATTCCGGCATTTAAGTGACAGCTCAGCCAGTTTTGTAAATACTGAACTGTTGAATTAAGAAGTTGTCTATTGTCTCTACTTCATTAAAAACTTTTGGTATGTTATAATACATACTGTTTATGCTGTTAAATGTACAAATATATAATATGATTTTACAATAAATACGAACTAAATTTCACACATACCACCAATGGAACGATCTGACCAGTTGTAGGCCATGCCACCCTTCTGTTGCTTCCTGAAAGAACAAAATCACATTACATATGATACAGTTACTACAAAATAACATCAACAGAATTGTACTTGCTGAGGCACGGCGGTGACACATTCTATGTGATACATATAGTGCTGTGATGTACCAAGTCATTTGTGGCAGCATCAGGGTCAAATATGTATTTGTATTTAATTACCCCTGTTTTGCATATATGTAATTGATGTTTGTTTTCAGAAGTGTGCATTTGAATTTGTGAGGCACACACTCCGGAAACCAGACACAAACCTCACCAAACGCTGTCCTGAAACCTGCAGGGAAAGAGGAAAAGAGGTCGACCACGAAACACCTGGCGCCTAGAACTAGAAGCAGACACCAGCAGGATGGGCTGGAACCAACTGGAGAAAATGGCCCAGTACAGGGGACGCTGAAGAGCAGTTGTTGGCGGCCTACCCCAGGGTGACAGTCATAAGTCTTTATTGTTTGTTTGTTGGTTCGTTTGTTTGAACTCACACTCTTACCTGGATTGCTTGTATTTACAATACAAAACAATAAAAATTTATTGTCCAATAATAATAGACAATGTGTGATATTTGTTTGTTTGTTTGTTGCATAGCATCATATTAATAAGCTACACAAACACGATAACGGAACACACGATATGAGCATTAGATATGTAGTTAATTGATAAGATGTCATTTGAACAGATGAAGTGTATGACCACACTTTCAAAGATGCATTGATGGAGGTGTTACTCTACATTTCACAGCTGTATTGTAACGATTTGTCAAGAGCCTTATAATGACGACGAATGTGTCAGCTTTCAAGAATAACTATTATCCGGGTCTTACAATACAAAAATTAATAATCCCTGGTTGTTATTATATAACAAACATTTTCTAGTTAGAATATATGCAAACAGTTATTATATTAGCAGACGATTTCCCCAGGATAACGACTAGCTCTAGGATGTCTTCGTGTGCTTGCTTCCCACAATCAAGATCGGCGAAGACAGCAAGTGGGACGAAGTACAATTCAGTTTCAACTGATTCAGCGAACTTCCGTACTGGACGATAACGAGGCACGCTGTTTTTCGAAGCTGAGAAAAAAGATTGAAGAAGCGGATCGCAAGTTGTATGGTAGTTGTTTTAGCCAGGCTGTTTGTTGGTTGCCCTGTCCCGTATTAGGCTACATGGAAAAACCCAGAAAAAACAGCGCTAGTGCAAAGAGCAAGCAGCACGAAAATTCGTCCCGACCGACGGCACCGGATCATAACAAACATGGCCGCAACCACGGAAAAAAAAAGAAAAAAGAAAAAAAGCAGACCACTCTAGAAGATCTATACAGGCAACGGGCAGAGAGAAAGGGAAAGAACGTCTCCTCAGACCCCGAACATCCCGTTTCCGTGCTATAAACTACTTCCTTCTGGCCGCCGCTTTCAACTCCCTCATTGCAAATTGAACCGCATGCGAAACTCTTTTGTTCCCTCGTCAATAAGACTAATGAATAAGTAACTGACCTTCGTACCCCTCCATCTCTGCCAGTCTTCCCTGCCAGTTTGACACTGAGTGAGCCCGAGATGATTTGACTTTTTAAAAACTGGTGTAACATATTTAACTTATTTATTTATTTAACTGATATAACTTTTATTCTTTTTATTTTTACATTGTTTATATTGCATGTACATTTGTTTTATTTGTCTTAATATGCTGCTACACTCCAAATGAATTTCCCTCCCAAGGGACAATAAAGTATTGTGATTGTGATTGTGATTGATTGTGATTGAGATCCGAAATCAAAGCCGGAAGAAATAACGAAGACGCAGAATCTCCGGTAAGGCAAGATGATATAGTCGTGGGTACCAATAGCACGATTAATACCAATGAACATGTCACAGACACAGATGACAATTGTGTAACTTGCGGGAAAGTTGTTACACAGGTGGACAATGGAGTCGAGTGTCAGTGGTGCAGCCGGTGGGAGCACAGTGTATGTGCAGGGCTAAACGCAACTGAATACAATACGTTATCCGGACCATCACCCAAAATAATGTTTTTCTGTACCAAATGCCAACCTAAAGTGAACATGACTTTGAGATTCTTTAATGATGTGCGGGAAAAGCAGAACAAATTTGAGACGAGGCTGAAAGTGGTAGAACACAAGCTGGAAGTGGTAGAAGAAAATGTGGAAGCCAAGATGGACGTCACCTGCTGTGCACTAGAGGCGAGAGTAGATAAAAAGCTTTCTGAACTTGCATCCAGTGTTGAGGACAAAATCAAACCACTGAGTGAGTTGACCCAAAGCAGTATTGAGGCAGCAGTAGAAAACTACATAGGAGAAGAAAACGGCAAAAAGGCATCTCAATGTGATAGTCCACAACATACCAGAACCAACATCGGACGAAGGACAAGAACGGAAACAGCACGACATAGATCATGTGAAGTCTATCTTCGAACAGTACCTGGGGGTGACGGTGGACATCAAGCATGCAGTAAGGCTGGGCAAGAAAGGAACACGACCAAGGCTGCTGATGGTGCAGGTAGGAAACGACCAGGAAAAAGCAGCCATCATGAAAAACTGTACTAAACTCCGGAGTGAAAACAACCCCCAACAACATTAGGAAAGTTTTCATCACACCTTACATGACCCCAAAGGAGAGAGAGAAAGACAAGGCTCTCCGGGCAGAACTAACTGAAAAAAACACTGAATCTGGGGAAAACAGGTATATGATAAAAACGGGAGAATAGTGCAGAGGGTACGCACTCAAGAAACCCCTCCAAGCCAGTGAGGAACCCAAACCTGACAACGAATAGTGTAAATAATCAAGCACAAGCACAATGTTTCATGTTTAAGTGTTATCAAGCAAATGCACAAAGTATAAAAAACAAATTCCACGAGTTCCAAGCACAAATTCAGAGTTGTGAACCGAAAATCATAGGAATCACGGAAACATGGTGCAGTTCAGATATAGGTGACTGTGAGATAAACCTGGGCGCCTACAATATCTTCAGAAGTGACAGAAGGGAATCTATTGGTGGCAGAGTACTAATGTACATACACAAAGACCTACCAGCTATGCCCTGCCAAGAAATGAACGACCTGGAAATAGAAGACTCAATGTGGGTGTCAGTTAAGCTAAACGACAAAGACCAGCTGTTAGCAGGAATTGTGTACAGGACACAGAAGTCAACCAACGAGAACAACACCAGAATAATAGACGCAATAAAACATTTGCAAGAAATGCATGGATACTCACACATTCTGTTGATGGGAGACTTCAACTTTCCAGAGATTAAATGGGAAGACCACATGGTGAGTGGGAGTGAATACTCCACAGTAGCCAAGTTTTTTGATGCAATGCATGACGCCTGCCTGACTCAACACATTATCAAACTGACCAGACAGAGACCAGGCCAACAACCTTCTACACTTGATCTGGTGTTTTCGAATGAACAATATATGGTTGACAATGTCACTCATCTACCACCACTGGGGTGTAGTGACCATGAGTCCTTACTGCGGACCTACATATGCTATGCAGAAGCACCAGCCAACACAAACTAAGCGGATCGAAAAACTATCCCAAAGGCAACTATGAAGCGATCAATGAATCCCTGAGCAAGATTGACTGGGAGAGCAAGTTTCAGGGAAACAGTGTAAACACTAATTGAACTAAACTCAAGAAGGAGAGCTCAAAGGCAGTGAGAGAAAATGTCCCTCTCAGGAAACCAAAATGCAAGATGGCTAACAAACCTCCATGGTGGAGTAAACAAATGCTGAGAACAGTGAAGAGAAAGTATGACTTACACAAACGCTACACAAGTACGGGGCTGGACTGAGACTATAGTGCATATGTCAAACAGAGAAATGAGACAAATGCCAAAATTAGACAAGCACAGAAGGACTACGAGGAGAAATTAATCAACAATTTCAAGAAGGAACCAAAGAAATTCTACGGTTACCTGAGATCAAAACAGAAGGTAAAGGTAACAGTAAGCCAGCTGGAGAAAGAAGACAGCAAGCTAACAGAAAATGACCAGGAAAGAGCAAATGTATTGGGTGACTTTTTCAAGTCAGTGTTTGTAAATGAGGATAAGTCTACCATCCCAGAATTTCATCAAAGAACAAACGAGTGTGTAGCCGACATCATATTTACAGAAGAGACTGTATGCAAGAAACTACAAAGTATCCATCCCAACAAAGCGCCAGGCCCAGATGGATTGCATCCGTGGGTACTGAAAGAGTGCAGCAAAACCCTTGCTAAGCCGATGTACTGGATATTTCGCCAATTATTAGACACTGGTCAAATCCCTACAGACTAGAAACAAGCCCTAGTCACACCAATTTTCAAGAAGGGGTCTAAAGAGAAGGCTGGAAACTACCGTCCAATCAGCCTAACATCCATACCCTGCAAGATTCTGGAAGCAATCGTCAGAGAGAACATGATCAAGTTTCTCAACGAACACGGCATCATCAACGATAACCACCATGGGTTTCTGGAAGGAAAGTCCTGTTTGACCAACTTACTAGACATTTGAGGAATGGACACGAATACTGGACGAGGGATACGGTCTGGACGTCATATACCTGGACTACAAGAAAGCGTTCGACACAGTTCCTTACTACAGACTGGTAAAGAAGCTAGAAGCCTACGGCATCCGAGGGAAAGTGGTTCGATGGCTGAAAACTGTCCTGACTAATAGAAGTCAGCAGGTAGTACTCAACGGATCTAAGTCAGAGTGGGCCCCCGTCATCAGTGGAGTTCCCCAGGGATATGTCATAGGACCGCTTCTTTTTATCCTCTACGTGAATGACATCCCAGACCTGGTCCACTGCAGCATTAAGATGTTTGCTGATGACACGAAGCTATACGCAACAATCCGTAACCAGGAAGACCAAGACCAACTGCAATCTGACATTGACACCCTCGAAGATTGGAGTTAAGAAGTTAATGCAAGTGGGGAAATCGCCACACAAAACGTACACTATGACACACAACACTGGAGCCATAGTGAACCTTGAGACAACAAATGAGGAAAAGGACCTAAAACCGGCTGTGCAAGGCCAGAAAGCAGCAAAGAAAGCCATGCAAGCTCTTGGCATGGTAAAGAGAACTTTTCAGCACATGACCAAGAAATCATTTGTGACACTCTAACGGGCATATGTCTGTCCACACCTCGAGTTTTGCGCACAAGCATGGTGCCCATATCTGGCAAAGGACATTGACATCCTCGAAAAGGTACAGCAAAGAGCAACCAAGCTGGTTACCAGCGTAGCAAAGCTCACATATGAACAACGATTACAACAACTGAAACTACACTCGTTGTATTACCGACGTCAGAGGCGACCTTATTGAAACGTACAAAATACTTAACGGAATCGACAAAGTTGAAGCTCATCACTTCTTCCAGGAGAGGGACAGTACAGCAACACGAGGACACACGAGAAAGCTTTTCAAGCAAAGAACAAGACTGCTGGTCAGACAGAATTACTTCTCAGTTAGAGCCGTGGATCAGTGGAACAGGCTCCCACAACATGTGGTAGATGCCAAGACCGTCACACAGTTTAATGCCAGACTCGACAAGCACTGGAATAGCCTGGGATATGGGCACCAACAAAGGCCAATGGCTTAAATCAGCCCATTAATCTGTAAGTGTAACTTAAGTAAGTGTCAGTGTATATTGTGTAGAATCTATGCCAGGCATAGCCATAGCCTAGGCATGGTCATGATGGTGCCATAGTGAAATGCTACCACCACTCGATAGGATGTACAGGCTCTGTACTAGAATAGAGTCTAGACTAAGGCGTAGGTTAAGGCTTTAGAGTTGGTGACACTGACAGTAACAGACTCAGAGTCAAACGGTGTCGGTGACTGATTGAGTTAAACTAGAGTAGAGAGAAGTCTAGACTGTCAAGACTCGGTCTCGACTCAAGTGCCATTTTTCTATTTTACACTTACAGATTTTCGCGTTAGAAGTTGCGTCTCCCACTCTTCGAACCCAGGTAATAAATATCTGTATTGGATATTACTTCGTGTCTAGCATGTGACTGTGACATTATTTAACAACAATACTTGTGACTAACACAATGACAAACGCAACACGGCCACCGCTAAAATGACAGCCACAGCAGCTGTCCAAGAGCATGACGTCATGATCACCGGACAGTTCAATTTTCCATGTAAATGTGAAATATAAAAAATAAATATAATAATCGATGCAGTTTTATAATTATTTCTACAAATACCACATAATGGATTATTAAATAAACGGTATGTTAGTATTCTCGGACTTTTGAGACTAACGCGACTCATTTGCCTAACCAGCCGAAGTCGAATTAGTCGAGGTTAAAGTCGATCAAGAATTCAAGTATTTTATACGTATTATTATTACATTTGACGCACCCATATTTTTTGTATAATCATTTAAGTGTGATGGAGAAACATAATCTCTGTTAATATATTGGAATAAATAATTTAGCAAGCTTAAAATGAAATCACCATTGGCATCAGGTATGTAGGTTACCTCGCGAAACACCAAAGCCAAAGGAAAGGGATTTGTTCGGGTTTCTAATTGTCTGATGAATTAAATATTGTGATGTGACAATGATTAATGAATTAACATGTGGAAATAAGCAAATTATACACGGTACGTAATCGGTTGTGTGTTTCTAGAGCAAAGCAGTAAAGACACGAATTACAAACCGAAGAACTACGTGGGCGATAATAAGGACTCAAGTCGATCTCGGTCCACACATGTCGGCCCGTCGATCTCGGCCCACCTATGCAGTTGTTAATTGGGTAGATGTGTTGGCGTAGGGATGGGGGAATGTGTAAAGGGGTAATTCTGCATCTTCTTGGCCTTTATTATTAACGCTATTAAACGATCTTTTTACCTAATTTTTTCGACGCTGCCGTATTCGTTTCATCATTCCCCATCATTATAGACACAAAACCGAACTGTATTTGTTAAATTTATTGTGTTTGGGGGACTTTTATGCAACAAAACAACACTGTTTGACAGGTGCGTGTTTTGTTGATATGGCGATCATCCGAAATGTACTCCAAACGTGTCGCGGTGCCATCACAACCGGAAAGTTACAAAATCACTGTAACTTAGTCTGTTTCATGATACTGTTGTCGAGGCGTTTTTTAACATTAAAATATCGATTTATATATTTGGTATCTATAATTCAACATTTCAATGAGATTTCAGAATACGTGCGTAAAGCAGAACTAGATATGTGTTAGTGGCATTGCCTTTCCGGTTGTGATGGCACCGCGACACGTTTGGAGTAGATTTCGGATGATCGCCTTATCAACAAAACACGCACCTGTCAAACAGTGCTGTTTTGTTGCATAAAAGTCCCCAAAAGGCAATAAATTTAACAAATACAATTCGGTTTTGTGTCTACAGTGATGGGGAATGATGAAACGAATATGGCAGCGTCGAAACAATTAGGTAAAAATATCGTTTAATAACGTTAATAATAAAGGCCAAGAAGATGCAGGATTACCTGTAAAGGTATGTGTATATTATGTATAAAGAAATTAAATGCTACACAGATGTTTACTTGTTTTATGACTTTTTTATGCTTTACCACGTCGATGTCGGCCCACGTTGATCTGTTTCTTTCATTTGTGTGCTGTACAAATGTGTTGAGGCAATAGCAATTTGTTTGCTGCTCTGGCTTTGTATCATTGAGCAGAAATGTTGTTTCTCTTTGATTTGTGTGGTTACAACTTGAGGAGTCGATAGAGGCATCACTCAGTTATTGGCTTGGTGCTGCAGCATTCAATAGCTTTAATCCAGACTCAACAGGGCACATACATAATGACATAGACATAGTACATCTGAAACTGAGCCTGAGGTCCATATGATGGTGTTAGGCAGACACTATAACATAAAACATTCTTACCTGCTGCCGTATGATGGTGTAGAAATGTTCTTAAAAATGTATGTTTTACTTTACGCTGATGATACTATTGTCATGGCAGAAACACCTGCAGATTTACAGGCTGCATTAAATGCTGCATGTGATTATTGCCAAAACATGGCACCTATCTGTTAATACTAGTAAAACAAATGTTATTATCTTCTCTCGTGGAAAGGTCAGATCACACCCAGACATCTTGTTTGGACAAAACAAATTAGAAATAAGTGATAGCTACATCTATTTGGGAATCAGTCTGAACTGTAATGGACGGTTTAACAAAGCCATCAGTATGATAACAAAACAAGTTAACCAAGCTAAAGTGCAATGTTCAACCTCACAACTAAAGCAAGGAAGCTAGATTTACCAATAAACATACAGTGTGAACTGTTTGACCAGCTTGTAATGCCAATCCTGCTATAAGGTAGTGAAATATAGGGTTTTCAAAATGTAGAGCAGATTGAGAGATTCCATAGAAAATTCTTGAAGTCTACTAAAACTTAACAGGAACACAACAAATTGTATGGTATATGGAGAAGTTGGCGGACAAAGTGTGACAACAATTATAGAAAAGAGAATGACAAACTTTTGGGTACACTTAATTGAAGGCAAACAAAGCAAGGTATCTAGTATTATGTTTAGACTGATTAAAAACCTCCACAACACAGGTAATTTTAAATCAAAATGGATTCTAAAAATCAAGAGTATCATTGATGGATGTGGACTAGGGTATCTAACATGTGGCATGATCATGGAAATGTAAATATATAATGGTTGAAGCATACCCTAGAACGTAAAATGAAAGACATCAACAGACAAACATGGCACAATGAAATTCATGTAAATAGGCTGTGTTCAAATTACAGAATATTTTTAAATGAAGTAGGACTCAAGAAGTATTTAGTCTACTTGAGCCCAACTGACAGAATCAGTTTATGTAAATTTTGTTGTGGAAATCACAAATTACCTATTTCGGTTGGTTTTTATCTCCCTGAAAATGCTCAGAGGCTGTGTAACTTATGCAATAATGGAGACCAAAGTGATGAATATCATTATGTACTTGTATGTCCATCACTAGTAGAAGAAAGATCCAAAAACATGAAGAAATACTTTAGAATCAGACCTAATACTTTGAAAATGAACCAGTTGTTTAATGTACATAATGTGAAACAGTTGACAGATCTTTCCAGATTTATTAATGTAATCAGTGTGATTAATGTGTGGATTAAAACATATTTAATGCATTATTAATCAGGTGTGGTGCTAGCTCGGTAATTTACATGTCACATGTTCCACTGCGCCTATCGCCGGACAGCTGCTGTTGTAGCTGCAGATGTGGTGCCAATGCTGCACTTTGAATTGCAGTTTGTTCGGGACCAGTTTTTAAAACTCCCATCCGCCATCGCTGCTGTTTTAACAGTTTTTGTCATATATGTATATATTGTAGTTATCATATTGTAGTTAGTAGTAGTAGTTTATGAGAGGGAGATCGCATTTATGTATGGCTACATATAATACGCTATGGCTAATTATGTGACATGTGGTCACATAATCATAAAATGGATGACGATCTTCGTATTTACCCACAACCCTGTGTTCTTGTTACTATTGTATTCTCTATTACTGTATAGGTTAGCTATGTGCTGGAAACAGACTTCTTAGATAATTTTTGTTTCCCCTTTTTAACCAGTGTGATTAATTAATGTAATCAAGTCGGTTTGTCTAACTAACAAATTTCGTGTCAAAACTGAATTGCATAGAAGAAACATTGTAGCTTCTAGTTTATTTACTAGTCATATAATTACATATAAATAAGATCAGATTGTGCAATACGTGTATCAATACTATAATACATGGTTTGTTTTATTTTACACTATTTTACATTATTTTGTTCGCACTGCTGATTATAAAATAATTGAAAATACTTAATACAGCAAGGTCACCGAACGTTTCATGCATAATGTGTTGTTTATGTTTTACATACTGTAAATATGATTTATACAATATAAGTCTAGATATTCTTAAGAATACAATATGTTCTATTAAAATGTACTGTAGAGAGAACAATTCTCCCATACTCCGCAAGGGGTCGTAGGGAAATAAAATAAAAGTCATTGTGTACATTTTATATGGTTGTTTCTGTCAATTATTAATATATAATAGCCTGTTCCAGTGTTTACGTATTCTGGAAGTAAATCTCAAACTCTTAGCAAATATATCCTTTATAATATAGTTAACAGAACTATCAAGTCTACACATAAATCTATACACAATGTTCCTAATTACAGATTGACAGCATTGTACATCAAACAGAGTGCATAGGAAACTGGTACTTTCATATTTTGACATACCAAATGTGTGAGTTTCACCTCTAAGGAGCACATATTAAACTTTTGCAATATAATATTCCCTTGGACGTATACAGTTCTACGTTGTCTATTAATATCACCATCATCAGAAAGATAATCTGTAATATAGTGTCCAAGATACTTATACGTAACAACAAAATGTAAATGTATCCCTTTTAGCTTAAAATCAGGAATAAAACATCTCTTTAAGGTCTTAAATCTGAATATCATAACAGCACTTTTCTTGGCATTATATTTTACATCATGTCTCGTTCCAAATTGTTCACATTCATGCAATAACTGACATAGTCCCGCTGATGATGGCGATATCAAGACCAAGTCATCAGCATACATTATGTGATTAATCAAATGTCCATTCACATTACAACCAACATTACACATTTTAAATTGTTCACTTAGTTCATCTACATATACAGCTGTACATAAAAAAGTAAGGGAATAATATTCATCCTTGTCTAACACCCTGTCTTTTTCTTTGATTTTGTGTATGTTAAAAAAATGGAGACCATAGTAATCGACTTGCTGCCATAGTATGGTTTATTTGAGGAAGTATTTGTTTGAATAACGGCTTAGCCGTTATATACGTACCTGCTTGTTTACTGCATCCAGGCTATGATTAAAACCTGAATTTGTGTACGTAAATGTGTACAACAGTGAACTATTTGTACATTCGAAGACTGGTCCCCTTTTGAACAAGTTTCAGGTATTACAAAATAGTATCTCCTATGTAATGTTTAGTAAATAATAAGAATTTCCAGTAATACAAATTACGTTACTTATAACGTAGACTATATAGTTTAGTTTAACTTAAAGTTAAATTAATCAGATCATACACTCAACAAAAATGTGCTTTTAATGTTTGCAACAGCAGAACAAATGAAGTGCACACGACAATAGAGAAAAACACAATAACTGATAATTATTGTTTTACATATCGAAGAACCCCATTGCATTTGGTCTTTGATGCCTGCTGTTGTTGCATCGTGAATCGTTGCGACCCCAGTTGTGAAGTTGAAGCTGTTTCGGTCTCTCATTCACACCTGCCCATTGTACAAAGGTCATCAGAACAGAACTTCCGACATCTGCAGTATCTAAATGGACCGTGTCTGTTTTGAATGAAGAACTGAGCAGATATTGCGTGTCAAGTCTTCCTGTGATGAATAAAGCGGATTAGGATGCCGCTTATCTTAGGATATCTCCAAAAATTCCATGCTTCGGTTAAAGTGTGAGTCAGTGCTTGCACGAGTATATAATTATATGCGTGTGTGTATATATATATGTATATATATATAGTGTGTGTGTAGATAATTTACAACGATAACACACGTAGTATAGATATTCTTAATTACTGAATGTTGCACATGCTCCTAAAAGCCAGTCTATATGCAAATCGCTATTGCAGGAGTGGGGGGTTTATTTACACTTGAGGCCATCTGGTTGTGGGGAGGCAAGAGCCTTTGTTCAGAAGGTTACTCTTAGTTCATTGGCACCGGTGGCCAAGATTTCTAGAGACTCGTAGACCAAAAGCACTCCTTTAAAAGACCTTAGTTACCTGTCAACTATGCCTGGACGTACCTATATATTGTGGCAATTCTACATATGTTGATGTCCACGTGCGACAAACACAACAGTACGCAGTATTGGAATAGTTATATTCTTCCATTGGCACGAATCTCTAACGTCACAGCTGCGCAAGTCTTTGTTGCAAATGCCTCATGAGAATGTCCTCGCACTTGTCAGGCGATCAACTCTTCGATCTCACTGTTGCTGAGCGTCAAATCAAAGTGTCGTAACGTCCGTAAGCAGCATGTGCGTCACTGAGTTTCGGTATCTTCGATGTGTCGTACGATTTCGATATTTTGCTTGTCACTTAAGAGTAGCCGAAGTTTCTGCTGTTTCGTCAACACCAACGTAGTCTATCATCTTTCATCTGGTACTTGTATTGGAATAGTTATGTTCTTACTCCACGCAACCAAGTGATCTTGTCGAATTATTTCGGATCAAACGGACCGACGCAATTTGTCCGAGTTAGGCAAAGATCCGACTTACTTAATGCGATTCAGACGAAGATTTTTATGGGAAATAATTACAAATAAACCGTTCCTCGGAATTCTGCCTGAGTTGAGCGTAGGTCCGACTTAGTCGAGGTTTACTGTATAATTAAAAAGTGACACTGGCCGACTGCAGCGACTTCAGAATGCTGCCGCGCGCCTTATAACTCGTCAGCTTGTAGCGACAGACTGCTACTGATGTTATTATTATCATTGATATGTTAAAAGAAAACAAAAATACATTCTTTGAGCCTGTCCACCTAAGAGTTAATACAAACTAACGACAGCAACTACAATCAAGACTATTACGCTAGTAGTTTACTACAATAACCTAGCTGAAGACACATAATTTAATTTAAACTGTCCGAACAGCGCCATTGTGACAGCATGCCTGACGTCACTTGCCAACTTTTTGTTGAAATCCGGAGATTCATCAGCGTTTCAGGACGCTTCCCGTGTTGCGCTGTCTCGGATCTTGACATCGGGAAAAGGGGTGCTGTTGGGGTTTTCAGCGAAAATCCGGGAGATTTGCCTGAAGACCGGGAGATACACAAAAATCCGGGAAACTCCCGGAAATTGTGGGAGAGTTGGCAGTTATACTACTCCTCCCAATTGGCCAGTCGCCAAATAAAGAATATTATATTCTAGTTTGCGTCGCTGAATTTGTTTTGGCGCTGCATCAACTAAAACTGTTACGTCCACATGATGCATTGTAGGACATTATAACAGTTGTTACAAGTGTAACTCTGAATCGAAGGGAATACGAGGAACCAACACACGAAGTGGCGTATTCATATACATTTCGAGGAAACAGGGACATTCACCGCGTCACAGCAGCGGCATGGTCAAATAAGCTCTAGGCGCATAATGACCAAACATCGGGTGCATGTTTCAATATGCCAGTCGTCGGCAACTGTAAGATTTCTCTATAATTTCCCTCTTTAAAAATAAATTCTGAATAAATCACAGGCGTGATATTGTTGGTTGTTGTTGCAAATGGTTAGATTGTATTAACACTCGGGTGAATAGACACGCAATTGCATTTTGTTTTCCTTTTACAAACACTGTCTGCTTGCGCTATTCTGATAATTAATAACATTGTCATTGAACTGTTCACAAAATAACATTTAATATACCAAAATATAATATAAAAACATTACACACAAACTGATTAATATTTTCTCCGCATATAGTGTGTTCGCGATTTCAATATCCGGGACGGAGATATCGGCTACATCAAAATGACGGAGACTCCGCGCGACAGAATAACACATAGGTTTATGCACGAGGATGCATACATTGCCCGGTGCCAATGCTTTCCCTGTGCTATGTAATGGGCAAGAAGACTATTGAACCATCAAGGAGTGGACGATGTAGCCGATCTTGACTTCACATTATAGGTAAGTAAGTATGCATGTCATACAGCTCTTCCTAGACGCTTTGCGTCGCTGGCGCGAGACTGCCAGGGGTTCATCTAACACTTTCTTCACCAGACTATTACTATTCGAAGATTGTTCTCATCGCTGTTGTGGTTTTCTGCGACGGTTTGCGTAACTTAGAGCAAGCGTTGAGAGCATGCATAACATTGCGAAAAAAAATTTCAAGTCGCACAACATTTCTCAAACGCCCGGAAAGAATACTTCGTAAAAACTAACATACCGTCTGCGTGTACAAAGTAACGATCCCTTCAGGAGGATGGGTTTTCTTGATAGTCTTTATAGCGCTTCTTCGGGATTCATAGCGCTCCTTCAAGATTACGCCGTTCGAACAAACGGACTGTCAGCTTGTACCGTAAACTGCTGACCATCGCCTCGCGGCCCAGAATACGAGCAAACACGAACAAAAGCACACGACTAGTTTAGGGTTGACGTGGCGATAGATCTTTTCGTAGACAGTGGGCACGGGATCACTGGAAGTACGTCGTTGGTTCTCCTCCGCCCACTTGGCGCACAGGTGACAACGCGAAGACATGCAGCAGTCCGGGGATTGTCTCCAGTAGCCCGACACTCTCATCTCAAATGGGATTCCCATTGCTGAAATGGTAAGAAGCGTGCGAAATTTTTGTCTAACCATTGAAGCACCATGTTTGATAATTAAATTAGAACGATCCCAAATTGCAATTAAAACCAGTTTAAAAGTTAACGTATCAATCCAATGAGATGCGCAATTGGTTCGCTGACACTGGTTGTGAACCGTTCGTTGCGGATAGCAGCGTTCCACCATAGACGCGGGAACAGGGGGGGGGGTAACTGTCCCCCTTGAATTTCTCTGGGGCTGCAGACATGGTTCTGCCCCCATTAAATGTGAGCGTAAATGTTTTTTTTTGTGGCTAGCGTCAAACAATTTCCAACAGCACCCCCCCCCCCCCGTCTTGCGATCCGATGTCACAGTCGTACAAGGTGAGGGAAGTTGTGAAGATATTCGGCGGCGAAAATGTTTCAGTGGTGCTGAAGCTCCCTTCGACCCCCCCCCCAATATGGATTTCGTTCCCACGTCACTGCGTTCCACGTAACTGCGCATTCCCACGAGGATTCCAATTTCGAGAGTCACGGGCATTGATTCTGGGTCCAGAATTAGATAAGTTAATAGTTGATCTGACATTGTTACAAAAACTGCTATAAATATTTCACAAACGAACTAGCACATATGTCACTCGACACAAGGTAGCATTAATGTTTCACAAAATAATTTTTAAATGAGGCAAGCGAAACCATTTAATACAGGAGACACATATAAGGTTGTACTTATGTGAAACATGGCGGTTTTATCGTGTCATGACAAGAACTGAGCGGGTGTAACTTACATTCTGGTAGGTGTAGCGGGTTGTACCGTGCAGGGGTGTGGCAGCTGTCATCGAACGAGTCAGTCAAGACGGAGTCAATGGACGATCTACGAACACCCTCGTGAGGCATTTTATATCCGAGTGGTACTTTTGTTGTCCTAGAACATCGCGCAGAACAACAACGTGCTGCTACAGGGCAGTTTATTTCCGTTGGGGCAATGTCTAAAAGAGCGCGCGCACGTACGTGTTCGTGGCAATACGGACCTCCATCTTAAGGTGTGTACCATATACGCGCACAAATACGCCCACGCATGCACATGCACACACTTACACACGCGCGCGCATGCACGCTCATGTGAAAGAGTTATTCAATTAATCTTATCTGCTAACACATATTGCTATAATCTGCACGTCGTGTTTACATTCAGTTTCGCTACAACTGTGCGCACTTGCGCGTTGGAAAACTAATAGTACTATTACTTTGTTATCTGGTGTTAATTAAGCTGCTTATCCATCTGTTTTGTTTACACCATTTCTAATCAGACTAGAGTTTGACGCGCGCGCGCGCGTGTGTGTGTGTGTGTGCGTGCGTGTGTGAGTGTCTGTCTGTGTGTGTACGTGTACGTACGTGTGTGTTTTGTATTTGTGAGTGTGTTGGCATGTACATTACCGGTGTGTGTCTCGTTTTGATACATGTAGGCCCACACATATTACTTTTGTTTACATCGAATAAGCTAGAGGACATAGCTAAAGACTTCAATAAATACCACAACACCATGATATATAGTGTTATACGCTTGCATATTACGTTCATGTTACAACGTAAGTACGAATTAATGACCAAAACAATTAACAACAACAGCAAAAAAAAGCTGCAACCAGTGGCGCGGGAACGAAATTCACCTGGGGGGACTACCAGGGCTTCAGCACCACTGAAAAATTGTCGCCGCCGCATATACAGAGAGTGTATCTTCACATCTCGGTTGGCTCGACTATGACACTGTGACATCGGAAGATGGGGCGGTGTGCTGTTGGACATTTTTCGCCGCTGCGCCGCTGTAACTTCAGCTTCTCCGCTATTTCGACTCGTGAACTCGTGACATCCGAACACGGGGGAACAGTGCTGTTGAAACTTATATTTTTATGTCGCGCCGCCTATTACTAAAAAACATAATTTTATGTACGCCCTCCAATTGCACACACCTTTCACAGTCGACAAAAATACACATTAATCGTCTCGTAAAATTTAAATTTCCACCATTGGCTCTCGCCACAAAAACAAACATTCACGCTCACATTTAATGGGAGGCAGAACCATGTCTGTGTCCCAAGATAAATTCCAGGGGGCGGGTGCCCCCCCCCCACCTGCCCCACTTGTTCCCGCGCCTATGGCTGCAACTGACTATATATAGACCAATCTTCGACCCCGTCGTCCTGTTGTAATAGGTATAAATGTCGTCAGTCAGGCCAACCACGATAACCGTTAAGCGTGTGCGATTGTAATGAAGCATAGTATAACTCTTGGAAGTCGTACAATGTACACTCGTGGGAGGTTCGTACGTAAAGACGTACACCAATTTGTTACTAAAATGAAGAACTTACCCGAGAAGGGCATTCAGCTAAGCGCCGGAGCATTCGTCCAGAAAGCCATAGGGTCATCCAGGCAGCTAGCTGTAGGGTCATAAATCCTTGCGATATTTACCCGCAACTGTCAAGAATAGTCCATTGGTAACCCAATATTGGCATATATACGGGTCGAGACCTGTTTCTAGGTGTCAACAAACGATGTTAACGCGTACGAAACCTCTTTGACGCTAGTTGTATGGATTTATTTAGTGTATACCTACTACAGATTGTCCTGACGAATCCACCGCTCGCGGCACGCGTCCTCTATCTCTGTTAGGCCGCGTCGATTGATCACCACCTGCGCGCCGACCGAAACGATGCAGTGCTTAACATTAACACGACCTTCGTTGTACTCCCGTAGCGTGTCACACACCGACGTTTGTGTCAAATTAGCGCGAACTTGACGAGTGAACAGACGATGAAGTCCGCGTATATTCTGTGTGTTACCTGCAGTCAGCCGATAACAATTTCGAGATGTTTGACCGCGGTTATGAATGCTCAACACAAGCTCAATGCGGAGACACGTACGACCGGCCGGTCACGGTGGTCGGGCAATACATTCAGCGACGAAGTCTCGAATGGACATAAATGTACGTGGCACATGCGGCAATGTGCTAATTTAAGTTTGTTATGCGGAAGTTGTTCGAGTTAAAAAACTCCCCGAGTTGTCTCTGTTGCGAGTTTCTATGCCTGGCACTGTAGGGCCTGGTGCCTACACGCACAGAGCCAAGGCTGTCCGATCATACAGGGCCTACATGTACAGGGCAAACTTAACTGGTCATATATAGGTTACAGGGCCGAAAGGTATCAGGCCAGGGCTAACTGATCATATACGGCCTAAACTAAAATATATCTTTTCTGTTCTATTATTTCAAAACGTCCAATTTCTTTCGTATATTGTATGCATGACTTTATTCTGATTTATGATATATACACTTGTTTTGTTTTTATAAAGTATATTTGATATAAATAAATTGATTGGTAGGGTCTAAACTGATCAGGGCTAACTGACCATGTATTGGGCCTAACCGTACAAGGTCAAGCCTAACTGATCGTGTAGGGCCTACAAGTACAGGGCTAGGGGTAAATGATTCTATATAAAGCGAACGAGACAGGTGTCTGTGTCATTGCGTCATCTCGCCTTCCCGCAGGCGCTCGAAGATGGGAGGACAGAAAAGATAGGTTGGCATGAAGAAACGCCTGAACATGAAAGTAGTATGAAGCACAGTGAGATGGGCAGGACTTGCAAACATTGTGAGTGGGGCAACACTTGCAAAAAGAACATGGAAAATAGAGAGGGCGGTAAATGAAAATATAAATGATAGATTGATAGTATGATGAAATATATCGAAAAGATATGTGGACAGGTGAAAGTGGAAGAACATTGCAGAAGACCGGTATAGATAGAGAAGTATGATAGAGAGAGGAACGGGCCGGGAGGCGTGGATAGATAAAGAAGTATCATAGAGCGGGAAGGACGTATCGGGAGGCGTGGATAGATAGAGAAGTATCATAGAGAGGGAAGGACGTACCGGGAGGCGTGGATAGATAGAGAAGTATAATAGAGCGGGAAGGACGTACCGGGAGGCGTGGATAGATAAAGAAGTATCATAGAGCGGGAAGGACGTACCGGGAGGCGTGGATAGATAGAGAAGTATCATAGATAGGGAAGGACGGACCGGGAGGCGTGGATAGATAGAGAAGTATCATAGAGAGGGAAGGACGGACCGGGAGGCGTGGATAGATAGATAAGTATCATAGAGAGGGAAGGACGGACCGGGAGGCGTTAACAGAACGACTTCAATAAATGTGACAAGTATCAGCCATGCTGAAGTGACCTATCCCATAGAAAGTGTAGACTACCACGCCTACAGATATGGGTTTACCGTTATACTCTAGGCCGGTACGTAGGCCCTACAGGGAACAAGGTGTAAGTTAACGGATAGGACAAATTGGAACTTACGCAATGCAGTGTCAAAACATTGAACACTCTTAAAATGTTCCATTGACATACACGCACATTGCACACCGACGAAGGAGTCCAATGATATAACGTGGCAGTGCCACTCGCTGAGGGCAAGGCTAAACATGCCGCACCTAACAAAGAGCATAAGATATGGATTAGGTATATCTAGGTATAATGCCTCATCATTACTCCAATGTCAGTAGTAATCAGCTGCAAGAAAATATTAGCAGGCGCAGTTTAATTATTCACCGCAGCTACACTCAAACCAAGAAAAGAGCCTGGCCATGCGCTTTGTCTGCTGCAAACGTTGCGATCACAACGGCAACATCTCCTTGAGGTTTATCAGCTCTCTTAGTGAACAGGAGCGCCAGACTACATCAAGTACTATTGTCCCGTGCTAAGTTTTGATCAGTTTGAGTTTGGAGAAACTCCTCCCACACAGCGTACGCCACACTTATGCACGTGGTAAGAAATGCCCTTTGCGAATAAACGTGTTCGGAACATGTCTTGCATCTCCATTTCAACTCCAACTGCAGGAGGGTGAGCGCATTTCATCTGGCCGCCATCTCTCCCGTTTGACTGTGGAAATGTTGTATGTGACGACTCACGTGACGGACATCCTCTATCGAACTTGCAGTCTTTCTGCGGCGACGCTGACGTACGTTTCTGTCAGTCGCTCGATGGCGGAGTCGATGTAGTATTAATTGTCCGGTAGATAGTTGTCAAAGACCTGAATTTGTCGTTCACTTCGACCACGTGACGCGTTCCAATTGGCATGTCTTCGTGGAGTCGATCGAGGATTTGGAGCTGTTGTCGTCTCATCTCTGCGTGTAGACGTGTAATTATAGATCATGCCGGCCTTCACTGCAACAGCATTTCTCCCCGCTACGCGTCTTCACGTGCGCGCTCTTCTTTCTGAAATGAACTGAATGAGCGTTTATTCAAAACATTGGCAACAACAATATATACAAAACAAACAAGTCTAACTATAATACAAGTGAAAATGTGGAATGTTTGAAAGGAGTAAACAGAAAGTCATTGACTTGTATGTAAGTTTACCCCTGACCTGTACATTTATACATTAGTGTTACGTTTATTGAACTTGCTATTCCTCTACCCTAGCAGTCATAATTGATATCATGTAATGAAATATATTCATGTTCAATATTTAAAGTATATGATAAGTACACAAGTTAACACATCATTTATTATGGTAGTTATCACAATGGTAGAATTATATTTGTTGATAATTTTATGTAGATTTCCACAAGCAGATATTTCTTAAATGAAAGGTTCTTGCATTTACGCTTAACTATAGTCATAGTATTAGTAGTTTTTAAGTGATCATTTAGAGAATTCCATAATCGCACTCCATTTTCCGTCGATGGCGATGCCCGTATCCCTGCATGCCAATGCAGTAGCTTTCGATGTTGCCTCTTCGACAATGTTTGCTCTTGCTTTCTCGCAGAAGAGAACAAGATCTCCAAATTTGGTAACGCAAATGTCCAGCCCGAGACCGGGCGTTTGCAGATACATATGCACCTCTTTGATCGCCCTCAGAATTAGACTATTCAAGTATCCTTGGGAGGAGGACATGGCTATACCAGGTGCACGAAAATTAGATTTTAAAATAGTATTTCCTAAAGTGATTTCGGTAGCCTATATTTCAATGTAGTGTTACTGCATAATGTCAAAATTGCTACCACATTATATTTATCGTAATGGATACTGACAATAATTTATTAGTTTTGTAGTTGTCTAGTTATTGTACTTTTGGAATAATTCTTCCGTAAAATTTATATATAATTATTTTATGAATTTATACCTCCATAAAGAGAACCTGGAACAACTTCTATGACCAATAACGTGTGTAGTCCTTTGCCATATAAACAACATAACAAAATTCAGGATGATGTTCTGCCACGTATGATATTGGCTGATTTGTTATGGAGAAAACAACATTAGATTCAATGTAGATTTTTAGCTTCAACGTAAACATAATAAGACAGAAATCCATCCTGCAATTTTACTAAATTGTTTGTCTAATGTTATACTATCTATCCACAGTGCAAAGAAATTAATTATAGAACATTCTCATTTTGAATGTTGAAATTTGTAAACTATGTACATGCCTTTACAACAGATGAAGTTTAAGGCTGAATTATTACGAAAATATATAAAATAGATACCTACACCTATGACATTAGATGGTAACAATTTGGATATTGTAACACAACAATGACATACAGGCTGATGATGAAACCACTTTCAGAAATAACAAAACAATTTTTCCCATTTTTGTCCACCTGGTATTCCCATTATCCTTGTAAACACTGAATGTTCATTTAAGCTGACACTCAAGTGCCATATTTAAAATGAATGGTTTCCTGCCGACACGCCCCATCCTTGTCTACAGTGACCACAAGCCACTTGAGGCAATAACAAAGAAACCTTTGGACAGAGCACCCAAGCGTCTACAGGGCATGCTCCTACGTGCACTTGCGTATGGCATTGAAATCAAGTACCTGGAAGGCAAGAACTACCTGAAAAAACACTGAATCTGGGGAAAACAGGTATATGATAAAAAAAACGGGAAAATAGTGCAGAGGAGGGTACGCACTCAAGAAACCCTTCCAAGCCAGTGAGCCACCAAAACCTGACAACGAACGGTGTAAATAATCAAGCACAATATATCATGTTTAAGTGTTATCAAGCAAATGCACAAAGTATAAAAAACAAGTTCCACGAGTTCCAAGCACAAATTCAGAGTTTTGAACCGAAAATCATAGGAATCACGGAAACATGGTGCAATCCAGATATAGGTGACTGTGAGATAAACCTGGGCGCTTACAATATGTTCAGAAGTGTCAGAAGGGAATCTATTGGAGGCGGAGTACTAATGTATATACATAAAGACCTACCAGCTATGCCCTGCCAAGAAATGAACGACCTGGAAATAGAAGACTCAATGTGGGTGTCAGTTAAGCTAAACGACAAAGACCAGCTGTTAGCAGGAATTGTGTACAGGACACAGAAGTCAACTGACTAGAACAACACCAGAATAATAAAGGCAATAAAACATTTGCAAGAAATGCATGGATACTCACACATTCTGTTGATGGGAGACTTCAACTTTCCAGAGATTAAATGGGAAGATCACATAGTGAGTGGGAATGAATACTCCACAGCAGCCAAGTTTTTTGATGCAACGCATGACGCCTATCTGACTCAACACATTATTAAACCGACCAGACAGAGACCGGGCCAACAACCTTCTACACTTGATCTGGTGTTTTCGAATGAACAATATATGGTTGACAATGTCACTCATCTACCACCACTGGGGTGTAGCGACCATGAGTCCTTACTGTGGACCTACATATGCTATGCAGAAGCACCAGCCAACACAGACTAAGCGGATCGAGAAACTACCCCAAAGGCAAGTATATAGCGATCAATGAATCCCTGAGCAAGACTGACTGGGAGAACAAGTTTCAGGGGAACAGTGTAAACACTAATTGGACTAAACTCAAAAAGGAGATCTCAAAGGAAGTGAGAGAAAAAGTCCCTAACAGGAAACCAAAACGCAAGATGGCTAACAAACCTCCATGGTGGAGTAAACAAATGCTAAGAACAGTAAAGAGAAAGTATGACTTATACAAACGCTAAAAATTAGACAGGCACAGAAAGGCTACGAGGAGAAACTAATCAACAATTTCAAGAAGGAACCAAAGAAATTCTACGGTTACCTAAAATCAAAACAGACGGTAAAGGTAACAGTAAGCCAGCTGGAGAAAGAAGACGGCAGAATAACAGAAAATGACCAGGAAAAAGCAAATGTACTGGGTGACTTTTTCAAGTCAGTGTTTGTAAATGAGGATAAGTTTACCATCCCAGAATTTCATCAAAGAACAAACGAGTGTGTAGCCGACATCATATTTACAGAAGAGACTGTACGCAAGAAACTACAAAGTATCCATCCCAACAAGGCGCCAGGCCCAGACGGGTTGCACCCGTGGGTACTGAAAGAGTGCAGCAAAACCCTTGCTAAGCCGATGTACTGGATATTTCGCCAATCATTAGACACTGGTCTAATCCATACAGACTGGAAACAAGCCCTAGTCACACCAATTTTCAAGTAGGGGTCTAAAGAGAAGGCAGGAAACTACCGTCCAATCAGCCTAACATCCATACCCTGCAAGATTCTGGAAGCAATCGTCAGAGAGATCATGATCAAGTTTCTCAACGAACACAGCATCATCAACGATAACCAGCATGGGTTTCTGGAAGGCAAGTCCTGTTTGACCAACTTACTAGAAAACTTTGAGGAATGGACACGAACACTGGACGAAGGATACGGTCTGGACGTCATATACCTGGACTACAAGAAAGCTTTCGACACAGTTCCTCACTGCAGACTGGTAAAGAAGCTAGAAGCTTACGGCATCCGAGGCAAAGTGGTACGATGGCTGAAAACTTTCCTGACTAATATAACTCAGCAAGTAATAATCAACTGATCTAAGTCAGAGTGGGCCCCCGTCATCAGTGGAGTTCCCCAGGGATCTGTCATAGGACCGCTTCTTTTTATCCTCTACGTGAATGACATCCCAGACCTGGTCCACTGCAGCATTAAGATGTTTGCCGATGACACGAAGCTATACGCAACAATCCGTAACCAGGAAGACCAAGACCAACTGCAAACCGACATTGACACCCTCGAAGATTGGAGTAAAGAATGGTTGCTACAATTCAACCCCGAGAAATGCAAGTTAATGAAAGTGGGGAAATCGCCACACAAAGCGTACACTATGACACACAAGACAGGAGCCATGGTGAACCTCGAGACAACAAACGAAGAAAAGGGCGTTGGGGTGTGGGTGACCACCAACCTATAACCGACTGTGCAATGCCAGAAAGCAGCAAAGAAAGCCATGCAAGCTCTTGGCATGGTAAAGAGGTAAAGTTTTAAGCACATGACCAAGAAATCATTTGTGACACTCTACCGGGCATATGTCCGTCCACACCTCGAATTTTGCGTACAAGCATGGTGCCCATATCTGGCAAAGGACATTGACATCCTCGAAAAGGTACAGCGAAGAGCAACCAAGCTGGTTACCAGCATAGCAAAGCTCACATACGAATAACGATTACAACTGAAACTACACTCCGTTGTATTACCGACGTCAGAGAGGTGACCTTATTGAAACGTACAAAATACTTAACGGAATCGACAAAGTTGAAGCTCGTCACTTTTTCCAGGAGAGGGACAGTACAGCAACACGAGGGCACACGAGAAAGCTTTTTCAAGCAAAGAACAAGACTGCTGGTCAGACAGAATTACTTCTCAGTTAGAGCCGTGGATCAGTGGAACAGGCTCCCACAACATGTGGTAGATGCCAAGACCGTCACATAGTTTAAGGCCAGACTCGATAAGCACTGGAATAGCCTGGGATATGGGCACCAACAAAGGCCAGTAGCTTAAATCAGCCCATTAACCTGTAAGTGTAAGTGTAAGAATATGTATCTCGCTGACACCCTGTCAAATGCCTTCCTGCCAGCTGGACAGGAACAACCGACCATTGAGTTCGAAGCTATCTACGCTTTGAACTAACTATCCATGAGAGAAGATGTTGTCCAGGACATTCGTAATCCCACCGCTGCCACCATATTACAATATTTGCTCGGGCCTCACTGAATAGACGTTAGTATATTCAGGCAGAACAGAGACGATAGTTCTACTAAAACAAACGTTATTAAACGTGGCTGCCGCGACCAGGGAGCGGCCTGTTATTCTACTTTCTGGGGAGACGTCATTAAGTGATATCGTTACACGAGTCCTTCTCATTCACCAGACTGTCCACTTCAGACATGTCCACTGCTTCTGCACAAGTCTGAATATTTGTGTTGAGGAAGTATCTTTGCATTAAGCGTTGAAGTTAGCCTTATCGGGGTTTGCCTTCAACTTACAGCATCTTTGATGGCAGTGAACCAATCAATGCTTGGGGAAGGGGTGCATCTCATCTGGACCCCTTTGTTCTAAACAGACAAAATGTCACAGTGAGCTGTTGTATACATTTCTATGATATAGTATTACTTCACTAATACTATCAGCTTACTTGATTACTTACCGTTTTTAGCACACATTAAATAAAAGATAATATAACATAACATAACATAACGTTTATTTGACCCCATGTAGGTACACAATTAATTGGTTTCTGAACATCACTTATGCAGTAAAAACAACAAATATAAACATTATGCAGGCATACATATATGTATATCATTATAACGTTCAACATACTATTTGGAAAATATAAACAAACGCATGTACAGCTATTATGGTATTGATGTACCATAGACATTAATCATATAGCTTATTCAATCGGGGTCGGTGGCTCCTATTAAGACACAATTGTCGCTATCATAGGAGCCACCCTATTTACGTGATAATTTATATGGTCCTTTTACAAGGTGTCTATCTCATGTATGTTTTTGGGAGTGCTTGTTTTATGTGAGAATGTAAGTTTGTTTGTGTGCTAGTTGCCTGAAACTAGCATAACATGTATCGTATTTAATGGTTTTGTTGACAATTTGATAGAGTGCATAAATCATTATATTTGTGTAACAAGTATGTTTTTATATAAAATGAGAAGCCTCGCAAACTGTGAGTATATATTTTGTCTTTGATTATATCGGGGGTGTCATTTATAGCATGTGGTAGGCTGTATTTGAGACATTTCATTGCAAATTCATGCTTAGTTCTAAAAGTATGTATATAATTTTGTTCACGAGTATTATAGTTATATACATTTACACTTGGGATAATTTGCCAGTTAAGTAAATAAGGAGGTAACATTTTATGAATGTATTTAAAGTAAAATTTTAATTCATGTAACTTTAATATATCTTCTACTTTTAGTAGTTTAAGTTTTTTTTAAAGTGGTTCCGTGTGTGAGTTGTATTTATTTAAAGTAATTATTCGCACGGCTTTTTTTTTTATTTTTTGAATTCTATTTGTTTGGTATCCCCAAACCATGACACAATAATTGATATGAGATAATATTAATGTGTTATATAACAGCACTTTTATATTTAAAGGTAATAAATATTTTAATATGTTTATTATGCCAATTGTTTTGGAGCATTTATTTGAGATTTTCTCAGTGTATTTTTTCCAATTTAAGTTAGTGTCTAAAGTCAATCCTAGAAAGTTAAATTCATCTACTCTTTCAATATTTATATTATCTATTTTAAGCGTAAGAGTCTGCGTGCGTTTATTAGGCATATGAAAAATCATGTATTTTGATTTTCTTTTATTTAAAGATAATTTATTTATGCTTAGCCATTCATTAACTTTAAAGAATTCTTCATTTATTAAGGATTCTGTACTTTTATTGCATGTGTTGTTGTTGTTAAGAAATTTTAAAGAGCTAGATAATGTGGTGTCATCAGCGTACATGACGAAATTAAATAATTGACTAGCTTGTGAGAAATCATTTATGTAAATAATAAATAATAGTGGTCCAAGGATTGAACCTTGTGGGACGCCGATTGTTATAAGTAAGATGACTGAATTTAATTGTTCAATTTCAGTGTATTGTTTCCTATTTTGTAAGTAACTTCTGAATAACTGCAAAGTTGAGCCATTTAGGCCATAGTATGTTAATTTGTTAAGTAAAATGTTATGGTCAATAGTATCAAAAGCCTTAGAAAGGTCGAGAAATACATTAATTGGTTCGTCATTATTATCCATTTGAGTTATAATTCTATCTATTAGCTCAAGCGCAGCAAATTCCGTTGAATATTTAGCTCTAAAACCATACTGATTATCACATAAAAGCTTCATATCATTGAAATATGAATACAATTAATTTCTCTAATACTTTAGAAAGTGTAGGAAGAAGGGAAATTGGTCTGTAATTTTCAAATAAAGATGGATTGTCTTTCTTAAATATAGGAATAACTTTTGCAATTTTTAGTTTGTCTGGGAATATACCGGATTTTAAAACTTGGTTTATTAACAGCTTTAATGATTTTCTAATTGCAGGCTCAATTATCTTGAGCAATTTTGAAGAAATGCCATCAAATCCACAGCTGTTTTTTGTGGGAAGATAATTAATAGTTTTCCTAATAGTCTCTTCATCAACACTCTGAAACGTAAATACAGAATTAACGTTTTTGTTTAAATAATAACTATAGTTTTTGTTACCTTTATTTTTAATATCTTGTGCGATGGTCTGACCTATATTTGTAAAATAATTATTAAATTTGTTTGCAATATCCTTTTTATAAGTTATTTTTGTACCATTTTCTATAAAAAAAATAATTGTAATCTTCGGTTTGTACGATTTTTTGAAAGAAATTCATTAATAACTTTCCAGGTATTTTTTATATCATATTTAAATCGATTAAATCTTTGTTCAAAATACACTTGTTTGGTTGCACGAATATTTTTTTTAAATATCGTATTATAAGTTTTTAGATTAATATTAATAGCTTCATAGCTTGTCGAATTTGGTTGTGTCAGTTTTAATTGTTTATAGAGCTTGTCTCGATATTGAATAGATTTTAACAATCCTTGAGTAATCCAAATTGATCTTTTGTGTTTATATTTATTAAATTTTGCCAGCTTAGTTTGCATGTGCTTATTTTTTGCCCGTAAAATTTCTTCGTAGATTATATCATAATTTAAATTTGTTTCTGCATTTATATTTTTATTTAACGTATTGTATATCTCATTTGATTTAATTTTCGTGTTTAACTGTATGCATTGCCTCTTCATTTAGTATATTTATTTTAACATATTTAGGTGGAGGTTCATTCTTCAATGAGACGTTGATGAATATAAAATACGGCTGATGATCAGAAAATGTTTTGATTAAAATCCCTGCAGTACTCTCCAATATAGATTTATTAAGTTTACAGAAGAAATTATCTATTAAAGTACCATTTGTTCTAGTAAAACTAGTAGGAAGAGAAATTTGCGGGTAAAGACTGTGTGATATTATGGTGTCCAAAAAGTTACTATATGTATCATTTTCATTTAATTTAAGCAAATTTATATTAAAATCCCCTGCAATAATGAGATTGTTATTACAGTTGTTTTCCATTGATGATATTATAGAAGTAAATTCATTTATAAAAGCATTAAATTATCATTAGAAGTTCGTGGAGGTCTATATATGTTTCCGATGGTTATGCTCTTAGATAGATTACCACCATTTATTTGGACTATCATCCCTTCCCAGTGTTCGTACATGTTTACATTTATTATAACCTCTGATCTATATTTGTTGTCGACATATATTATTAGCCCTCCTTTGCTACTGCACGTCTTACCTTGAGCTAAACAGTCATAATCATGTAAGGAAAATTGTGATAGGTCATCGTTTTCTGATTTCCAAGTTTCTTGTAAGCAAATGACATTAAATTTAAAATTGTTACTACTTAGCTCTTCTACAAAAGCTTCAAGTTCGTTAAATTTAGAATTTATTGATTGAATGTTAGTGCTCAAGACACTAAAACGCGTAGTGTTTTTCTGTGTAAGTTTGCCAAACTTATCAAAGTCATAATATGATGACCGACGTATTAGTTGAGGTTCATAATTTTCAACATCATTTGTGTCTAAGATGTTAATTAAGTCATTGTTATTAATACCTCCTAAATAGGAGAGGAACGTATCGTCAAATGTCATGCCTTTATATAATGTGGTATTTATCATATGTATTTGTTATTATATTTGTATGTGTAAATGAGTGTTCAACAAATTGTGATATATGCATATACCGATAATTAAATGTATTTGTGGCATTGCATGTCGTAAGTTTTATTGACGTAATGCACTGAAAGTAAGTGTGAGATTGCTTAAACATGTAAATGTGAGAACAGTTTGAGATAGACATCTTGTAGTTTGGTATATAGAAAAAATAACATAAAATAAGAATGATTTGCATAATGAATGCAAGAAGACCTTGTCACGGGAGAAGTGTAGAGCATACAACGGTTTTACAAGCCACATTTACCTGAGTATCCGTAGTAACATAATAATGCATTTGACAGCAACATAATGAATACATGTATTAAGATAACTTCAGTGACAAGCTAAAGTTTTGTTTTTATAAAGAACAGCAATAAAACGTAGTGCAATAGTGCACGGTTAAGCATTTTGCTTCATTATCCATTTCTACTGTGATGTGATAAGATTTAATTATACACATATAATCGCACACATACATATACATACTTGAAAGTTATTTCTATGTATATATAGTAATATAACTACAGGTTTACATTGCACAAAAAACAAAGATTCTGTGAAGAAGCTACCGATTTACATCGTGTGCAATAACTAACACAATGCTGTCATTTCAGATTTATACATCATATTTGTCAATCCATTTTACTGACAATAAAAAAGAGAAAAATATATTATTAAATTATATATATTAAATACATACGTATTTACTAAATACATACGTATTTATATATTAGCTGAATAACTATTTCAACTAACAAATATACAAAACAACATAACTAGCATTCAACTCAAAGAAAATAAAAAATATATATCTTTTCATAAGAAAAACAAAATAAATTACAGTTTCAGTTTAACCGGATGTGCATTAGTGCACAAGTAGCTGGAGCTTATATTTCTAGGAAGAAACTAAGACTAAATATTATGTTACTAAAATCACTTGAAAGAGTCCACAAAGAAACTGAATGTCAAGAGTACAACAAATCATTAGCAATTTAGTTTGAGCAGTTAAAGTAGATTGATTGTTCAGCATGTAGTAACAGACTAACTAGCTAGGAATGTCACCATATATATCGATAATATTCTCAATATCTCTGATGTCACTGCGATAACACTTCCGTGTAATCACTGAATCAAAGTAGAAAATACAGTTTAACATTATGCAGAAGTCAACGTAATGGTGTTGTGTGTTTACGTAAGCTTTACAGGTATTGTAATTTGAGAGAAGGAGAAAGGAGAAGAAGAGAAAGAGAAAAAACAGCTTGTAGAGAAAGAACTAGAACTAGAAAAGATAATAATTTAAAACGATTAAAAATAACATTAACTGACATTATATTATATTATCCCGGAGTCTGCAGAGTCAGTAAAGAGGACTTATCTCTCTTTTAATTGTCCTTGCTGCGTAGATCACGTCTCGCTCTGGAGACTCACGTTGCGCAGTCTCGTGTAACAAAAATAAATAAAAAATAATAAAAAATCGTTCGTATACAGGGGCCGATTCCCGGTCGCAGGCCACGTGTTCAACGTAAAGTGTTCATATCTTCCTGCGTGTGGATGACCCTGATCGTGTCTGCTAATGTCTTGATTACCACTTTCCCATTATAGGTCCAGCAGTCAGCGATTTTCTTCGCACGTTTCAACTGCCTTGTAGCGCTAGCCAGCGATGCGCGGCGCTGCGTCAAGTCCTCGTTGACGAAGATTTTGTGTTGGTTTTCACTGACGCTGTTACGCAATTGGCTTCTAGCCCGTATGACTTCGTCTCGCACGTTAACTCCATTGAAACGCACAATGACTACACGATGTCGATCGCCTGTTTCAGCCCTTTTGCCAAGCCTATGGCTGACTGCAATGTCCTCTTGTGTCACTGGGGGGTCACTGCCATTTTGACATTTATGGTTTCCACTACTTTTGCAGTAGTGTCCTCCCCCGCCCCAGTTTCAGGGATTCCATGGAACCTTAAGTTGCATCGTCGGGAATATTGTTCAATGTTATCGCACTCACTTTCAAGATGTCCAACTTTTTCTTCGAGGGCTACAATTCTGCGCTCTTTGGTTTCGAGCTTCGAGTTTAGGTCAGCGATTGTCTGCGTGAGGGTGTCGATCTTATCGGCCAGCGCTTGAGGGTACAACGCTAATCTCAGTTTTCGTAACACAGCGTCATCATTCAGCAATTCCACGAATTTCAGCAGCATCACATCAGTGTCCTGAACATCGCTGTCAGTAACACTGGAAGGTTTACGCTTAGGTGGCATGTTAACTCTGAATGTTTGCTCTCCCACGAAAAGTACGTGACTTAGACCACGGCAGCCATCTTAAACATGATAATAATATGATAATGATACAAGTTAGAGTGTACATGCATCTTTATATTATGTGATTATCATATATATCTTTATTCTGCAAGTATAAATTCTTGTCACTGTAATATTTCACATATAAGCTACTACCATTCGAAACATGTTATAATTAGTATGTAATGATGAAGTAATGACGTCATAATGACGTCATATCTTAACTATTATATTATAAGTACGTTCACATGTTAGTCCGTAGTTCAGATAGATGAAACGTTTCCACCTTGAAAATTTACGCAACTACGTTTTTTTAGACGTTCACTACATGAAAATGAGAAATTCAGTTATTTTCCACCTCGGAGTGAAAGCAGTCATATGGTTTTACTGATTTATTACAAGTTTGATTAGTGAAATAAGGGGATGAGGCAGCTATCAGTCCACATCATCTAAACAGATCGGCCGAACTATAGCATTATGAGGTATCGTTGGAAAGGTTGGTTGGAACGACAATTCAAATGTCTTCATGATGTATCAAATGTGAAATGATGTATCCAATGATACATCATTTGCTATAGTTTGACTGATATGTACGGATGAAGTAGACTAACGTCTACCCTTATTTCACTAATGACGCTTGCGGTAATAAATAAGTAACACTACATGATAGCTTTAACTTCCAGGTGGAAAACAACTGGATTTCACATTTGAATGTTATGACCGTCTTCAAAAACATTGCTGTGGAAATTCCCTCGGTTAGAGGGTTACATCTACGTGAACTATGGACTAAAACGTTGAGTAATTTATATTACTACACGTGTGACGTCATTGCACAACAATTACATATTAATTATGACTTATCTTTCGAAAGAATATTCAAATACATTTCCAATGTTACCACACTTGCAATAGTTTAGAAGATCTATGTTGATGAAATGGACTACTATTTAACCTTACCCCCATCTTTTATTATTCACACCTAAGGGCATTCATCGTCCCCTAGCACGTCAGTCCTCCGCTTTGGAACCTTAAGACGCGGTGTTTTGAACAGCCCAAGTGTACGGATATTCAGAAATACCCAACAGACACCTTGTCTTTTCAAGCAAATAAATGACCGCTGGCTCTTGGACTACCAGTATTATACCTGCCAACTCTCCCGGATTGTCCGGGAGTCTCCCTGAATTTGTGGGTGTATCTTCCGGTCCCCGGAATACTTGCATGCAGGCAAATCTCCCGGATTTTCGCTGAAAATCTCCAACAGCACGCCCCCCCCCAGTTTTCGAGACAGCGCGACACCACGGATCTATACATGCTGAACCGCTGAATTTCTAGCGAACAATCTCCAACAACATCCCCCTGTCTTCGAGACAGTGAACCGGTGAGGTTCCGGCAAAAAATCTCCAACAACAACGTGCTGAACCGCTGGTGAATCTCCCGGGTTTCAACAAAAACATTGGTAAATATACAATATATGCATGCGCCAATTTCACTTTGCACGTTCACGACAAGCGACAGAGGACGCTATTAGCTTATTATCATAGGGGAAATTAACAGGGGCTCATACTCCACGACCCGAGCTCCCGTAGTCCTGCAAAAAATCCATGTACCAGAGCTAACGGGGCCGTACTCAAGTGAGAAAAATGTCAGGGCCCAGGGCTCCCGAGGGCCCTACTCAGGTGATAATACATTTATTCCATGGCCTGTAGCTCCCGGGGCCCACTCAGGTGAGAATAACATCCCAGGGTCCAAACTCCCCGGGACCCCCACTCAAAGGAGAAGAAAACTTTCCAGAGCCCCGGGCCCCAATCAAGTGGCCAAAAATATGTACTGGAAATACCATAGCAAATTATTTAAAGACAATTTATTAACAAGTCCGGATTTTCCACTAAAACATTAACCACCTACATGCCTAGCTCAACATTCAAACTACCACCTTTCGTGATTTTCTCAGCGAGCAATCATCAACTATTGAAGAAAAGACAACTTTCCTCGGAATATCGTACTCTGTTGACATCAGTGAAAAGAAATTCTCCATTGTCTGCCCATTGTTGAGCGCAACTCATTCTTTATCCGTACAGCTGCAACAATGTGCGTTCTCCATCAGGCAGAGGTAGAGTCGTTGAGCGTTCGTAACGTTGTATGATAAATATTTGTATAACGTTGTCATAACGCCAATATAACGAATATTAATGTTTGTTGGGAAGATGTTATGGCTAATACCCCTGAATCTGCTTTGTAGAAATATGTGGTGTCAAATAAATTTGATTTGATGAAATAAAAATGCTAGATTTAAAAATTGTCTGTTAAGACTGTCTAAAATGTATACCTTTGCCTTGGGCTTGGCTTTCGGTGGGGGGCCTCACAATCCGAATCCCAACGCTCAGTACCCCTTAACCCGCCTTTGAACGACGCCGTGAGTGTCGAGGCATGAGTCGCGTTATTACGTCTTTTTCTTCTTCTTTTTCTTTTTGTCTTCTTCTTAGTCTTTTTGTTCTTCTTTTTGTTCTTCATACAGTTAGCTCTCGTCACTTTGTAATAGTTTATCGGTAAATTTAACGTAGACCTCCAACACAATAGTAGCGCCTTCAACATTCAAGTTTTTCACTTAAAAAGTCGATAACTCTGAATAACAACCATAGATCGCCACCTAGATCAGAGCCGTACCAGGCCAAATAACTGACTTCAACTAGGTTAACGGGCCACACATTTATTTCTCAAAGACTAAGCGAAAGGAAATTGTAAAGGTCTTTGAAACTTCGTATACATAACTTAATACTCTTGTCAACTAATATGCCAGATATGAAACCTGTTCATTGCGAACTCTTATTAAACGCTCAAACGTGGTCATTTGCGTGTCACAGCCCGTCAGGTGTTGCTGACGTCACCACAGGCAGGGCCTCTGTGCGCGCCTTATCCTTTAGCACGGCGAGCGACGGTGCTCCTGTTGTTTTAGACTGTACATGAAATTGCAATTGCGGAATTTAATAGTTGTTAATATCATCGTAAATATCATTATTCTTATCTACAAGTTAGTCGCTGGATGTACACAAGAATTGTATTAACTGTTTGAGTTATTGCCGTTTGAACATAGTGAATGCTCAACCTTGCATTATATGCGCTGCCGCGTATAGACTGCAGGATTAAGCATTCGCGATGTTCAGACGGCAATACCTATTAAACTCAAATCAAATCCTGGGTACACCCAGCAACAAACTTGTAGATAAGATTATTATATTTAATGTGATATCAAAAATATTAAATTCCATCAAAAGTTCAAACGGCAATACCTAAAAATAAACAAAATGCCTGTGTGCATCCAACGACACATTTGTAGTTTAAATTAATATCTTTACGGTGATATAAAAATATTAAATTCCGCGATTGCAATTTTAGGTACGGCCTGAAACACCAACCCGTATAGACGCGCGCTAGGCTAAATCGTAGCGGTGCTACCTGCGGTGACGTCATCACAACCGCTAGGTATCGCAATAAACTGTGCAGAAAGTGTATAGAAAAGCGCGACCAAAAAGGGCCTTAAAAAGAGTGACGGAGCGGGTTAAAACATTAGTTGAATATCAGGACACTACTTTTTTATTATATTTCATTCAGATTTGGAATAAAAAGGTTATGTTCGCTTAGTCTTTAATATTGGTTATCAATCTTCGTGGAAACTGGTACGTGGTTGCAAGACACACCTCTCTGAATGTCACTTTGAGTGCTGCAGAGCCACATTACATTTTGGTGAACTTCATCCTATTTTGTGTTCCTAGAGTCAAAACTAACATTGGAACTAGGGCTTTTTCTGTGGTTGCACCAACTCTTTGGAATATGCTCCCTCTTAGTGTTAGATCAGTTGAAAATATTTAAAACTTACGTCGTCATTTAAAAACGTATCTTTACAACCTTGCTTATCCACCGTAACTCTCTAGCGCCTTGACCCATCTGTTGACAACTGGAAAACTACTTATGGATTTTGAGACTGACCAATCCTTTTGTTTTGATGCGCCTCTGAGCTTGGTTTCCAAGGATTTAGGCGCATTAGAAGTTATCTTATTATTATTATCTACATACGTAACTGCTCAAAGAACACGCTAACTCTCAGCTCGTGCACGCGACTCAGCATAGCACCTCGACTCAGCCGCATTTCGCAGTAGTATTATAGATCTTAGCGTTGCGCGTTCATATCTGCCAGAAGGTGATTGAACTCCTGAAGGTGTGGGCCACGAGCGCGAACGTAATTCACGGTCTTCGCGACGGCACTCAGTACCTTTTGCATTTTCACTGATTTGCTATACAGGCTTTCCTGTAGGATATATGATGTAGTTGGCGTGAAGAGATTCGCAGTGGCACCTGCATCGTGTCGAACCTTTCCAATCAGTGAAACAACTTATGTTCTTCTTTCTCCCACGGAAGGTACACCATGTTGTCATCCCGCGGGCCGCATTGTATGCAATCTCGCTTTTAGTCCGCGCGCTACATGAAATAGCTCCGCGAGCCGCAGGTTGTCGACTGCTGATCAAAGGGTATAATTGAACATAGAAATTGGCGGGTGCACCTCGGCACCTGGGAGGTGATGCACATACATTACCTCCAGGTTAACGTATCCATAAAATTAGATTATCAGGATATTTAAATTCCAGGAAAAATCCGCGGTACTTTTGCAGTTTAGGTCTGCACTTCGAAAAAAACATGATAACGGTCACGTACAGTCACCAAACTTCACATAATATATCTACAATACCTATTCTACATATATACACTTGTCACGTGATCAAACAATTACATTTACTGTCTTTTATCGATAAAAATGTACATATATTCACTCATTTTTTGGTTTATTCTTTAGTTCCACCGTAAACTCCTGTAGGTGGCGCCACTTTATGGTTAACTTCAGACATGGGGATGATCACAATTCATATTTCAATAATATTATAAAATAAAGTCAATCAAATACGCGATATTTAATTAAATAAAATTACCTTAAATTCAGTGTTAACAGGAAGTGGGGGTTTTGTTACGACTGTCAGTTTGTGTAAATACTGGTGCATTTTAATATTGTTTATCAGAGGCAATTCGTCACAGCTATGATACAATATACGTTTTGTGTTTTACAAACATTTTATTTTGCAAACAAAATGTTGTTTTATTTCCTGAAAATAATAAGTGAGCTGTATTATGAACAGTGACAGGTGAATTAAAAAATGTAGTTAACATGTGTGCTTGCCATGCAATTACTGAATGGTTCAACAGTTTTTAACATCAATAATATCAGCAGTATGAAAGACTGTTTAAAGGTCTTGATAAATATTTTATGGGATTAAATTCTGATCCATTCCAGTTATATATATACATATATATATATATATATATATATCATCTTAAAATAGCGTATTTAGGTGGGCATTTGGCCATGGATGCTACCTTTCGGAAATATGTAATTATTGTGAAATCATACGATATTTTATTTATTATAAATTATTTCTGTTGTTAATATTTTACATGTTAACAATATTAGAGATTTCGTTATGTGGATTTAAAAATAGCTATATCAAACTACTTTCTTATACTATTGACATAGTATTAATGGTCATGAAAACCTTTGTATGAAATATTATTTGACAGATTATTGTACTTATTGGTAAAGCATGATAACATAAAGTTGTTTGCGAACTTCTAAATGATGTGTTACGTGACAATGTGCCCTTTTTTAAAGACGAACTGGTGATGTTTGGAGAACTTATACTTATGAATAAACCCTCATGTCTCAATATATTTTGCAAAGTGTTGGTCGGCTCGGAAAGAACCTTGTGATGTTGTTGTTTCTTCCGATAGCTGCAGTCCACCATGTTGGTGTTGCTGGTCAAACTGGATAAACCCTTCAAATGTCCAAGATAATGGATATCCTGGAATGGATCCATCCTGAATTTGACATCTCGCCATACCACACTCTCACTTGTTTAAACATTTCGCCTTCATCCAGTTTAAAAACCTTATACATGTGCGTGTATGTTATTATATTCACAGCTTTCGATGATGGCATGGAAGTGCTGTCCTCGTGGAACTACAGACTACAACCAAATCAGACTCATAATGATTTTGGAGGTGCATTATTTTATTAACCTGCACTTGCAGGCTCCCAAAAAACCTATCTTGAGACATCATACTGCACCACCCATTTAAACCTCAAACGGAACTGGTTTCCCACAAGTGAAACTCGTTTACCTTAGCGAGGTGGTGCGTATGCACACATCACATCTCCCAACTTATGGGCCTTTTGGCAGCCTACGCTCAACACTGAGTGTGGATTGCCACGCAGCATTATACACAATAGAACTCAAAAACACATGTCTAACAACCCGAATTGGCTCATTTGTTTCTTTACACAATTTATTTATACAATATTAATTTGCCTATACTGTATACCTTTACAGTATACCTTTGCATAAGACATTCACATCAATTATCCTTTAATTAGTTTAATATATCTAAATAAATGATTTAGAGGATGATAATATCAAGCAAAGTACTGAAATTTCACATAAATTAGTAACCAATGACAGTTGATTACTTTCACTGGCATCCGAATATACGTTCGTTATAATGGCCGTCTGGTAAGATTTAGCAACGTGATAAAACGGCCACTCAAACTTAAATATGACCACTACTATTATGTTAAATTATACTATTATTGTTTATATAAAATGATATGCATCATTAAATTTTGCAACAAATAAATTGTTAGTAAAAACAAAATAATATATATTGTATCATAGCATGATAAATTACCTCTGGTGGACAATATTAAAATACAGCAATAATTACTCAAACCAATAACCGTAAAAAATTATCAGCAGCTGTCAACATTAAATTTAACGTAACCTTGTTTAATTAATTAATTTAATGAAAGATCGTGTATTTTATTGACTTGTGAATTGTGATCTGTCCCCACGTCTGGAGTTAACCGTAAAGTGGCGCCACTTACCGGAGTATCCTGTGGAACTAATGAATACACGCAAAAACGAGTGAAAATTTATTGTACATTTTGATCGATAAAAGACACTAAATTTAATTGTTTGATCACGTGACAAGTATTATTATATGTAGAATATGTGTTGTAAATACGTGATATGAAGTTTGGTGATTGTAGGTGACCGTTATCATGTTTTTCGAGGTGCGTGCCTAAGCCTAAGGCTAAAGTTAAACTACAAAAGTACCTCCGATTACGCGGTTTTTTCCTGGCAATTTAAATATCCTGATAATCTAATTTTATGGATACGTTAACCTGGAGGTAGTGTATGTGCATCACCTCCCAGGTTATATTATTTGGTGAGCGTTCTGTACGCTCACTTGGATCTATGTGTGTTATAATGCTGTTTTGCTAGACGTCGAAGCCGGATTGGGTAAGCGCCAATTGTTGAGTCGGCGCATGATCTGGCGTTCATGTTCGACAGTTGCTCCATCTAGCGGGTTACTCAGAGTGAAAGCATTTCATTTCATCAATGCTAGGTGACGTTAGTTTAGTTAATTTACGCCAGTTGTCGACTGTCGTAAGTCCTTGGATCTTTGAGGTCGTGGAGCAGAACTGTTTTGGAAAGACATAATTTTAACGAAGATGCCAGTACCATTGAAAGTATTCAAATTGGTTGGTCCACGATACGTGAAGGGGGCACAGTTATGGTGAGCCATTGCGTCATACACGCCTTTTCCGAAAACTCGGGAACGATGGCAGAGTTCGTTAGTCAACCTCAAATATCGCTCACGTGCTTATGTTGTTGCTAGCTTAACTCTAAGTCAGTTCTAGTCTTTAATTATTGCATCTACGCAAAATGTCCATATTGTGGATGTTATGTTGGTTTGTTTACGCACGGACATTAACTTATGATGTTATGTTTTGTGACGTAACAGTCAAAACGGTCACTTTTGTCGTAAAATGTAGTCACGTTCATCGAAATTTCGGCACTTGTGTAGAATCCGGACCCACCTCGATTTCGCTTGTTATAACTTCAGTTTTGCCTAACTTTTATACCTCAATGTGTTAGTTCCATTATTCAACATTATCCCATACATATTTTACATTTAAGAATATTACGTCTTAGCGCACTTTTGAGGCGTAAATAGCACCCCAGTTTGCATCAACATACGATACGCCGCTCATTTTACGAGCGCGATGCGGTAACGCACGACCGCAGCGGTGCAGAATAGCGCAAATCGGGTCACTATTTGGGCTTCAAAAGTGCGCTAAGACAATATTTTTATAATATAATGTATATGTGCCTGGGATGATGTGGAATGATGGAATTGACACGCAGAGGTATCAAATTTAGGCAAAAATATAGTTCGACAGCAAGAAATAAACTTACTTTGGAGCAATTGTTGAAACATGTGACACTTCGACCCGTCTACAGCAGATATTGTTCATGCACTGATGTCATGTCATGTGGCTCAGATTCATGACATCAGTGCATGAACAAGCTCCACTGTAGATGGGTCGAAACGTCGCATATGTTTCAACAATTGCTCCAGAGTAAGTTTATTTCTTGTTGTCTAATGGAATGTTGGAGCCCTGAACAAAATCACTTGAGGTGGGCCCGGATTCAACACAGGTGTTTATTTGTCATAAATTATGCACTTCAACAACTAGTTTTATTAATTGTATTGTATGTTGTATCTAAAATTTATTATAAATAAAATGTTATAGGATAATTACTGGGGACTATGGTTAGAACAATACACCACTTCACGATATGTATCATGATACAGAAGTCACAGTATGATACATATTGTGCTACAGACTGACTGACAAGACTGACAAGATTGGTACAACAAAAATAAGATATGTTTATTTATCAGGAAAGAATTAATTATACTGAACAACTGTGATGCAGGTCCTAATCACATCTGTAGCATGTAGCGATGATAAAATAATGTAATGGATATATAATTTATTAATTGTATATATATATTGTATGGTAACATATTGTAATTATATATGTGAAAACAAATTGTGATCTGTCTGGATAAATAAAATTTAGGAACATTGTTATATGTAATTAGCATATTATCATTTTTGTGGCGAATAAATAATTACTACAAAAATAAAAATATATTTACAAACAGTGCATCATAGTATACAAAATGATTTGGTTTATATTACTTTGTGAAAACATAAACAGAAAAAGTGTAAAGAAAATCAATGGTTTGGTGTCAGGATTGAACAGACATCGCCCGATTGTAAAATAATGACAAGAAACCAATGCGTCTACCAATTGAGAGCTAGCGGCACCAACGGAAATTCACTGACTGATTTAAGTTGTTATGGTAAATTGTACAACTCCACCTTCATATATCGATATTCTAGTGATATTATGAGATTATACACATTACTTTCTGTAGCTGGATACAATATATGTTTGCTATGTATGTTTATTGGTGTAGATTATCTCCCGTTGGTTGCATTCGATATAATTATTCTGAAAACGAGCCGAAGCTGGCGAAACCTAGTCGACTTATAGACCCATTCGAATTCATTGTTTTAAATAAAATTGGATTCATGTGGAACCGTAAGATAACTGCTTGTTCCTGTATGAGGACTAGTGTTTCTATTACATCGGAATATTGTACAATAACTCATTCCGGCACTCGTTTCGACCCAAAAGCTGTCCTTGTAAACATGCTCTGAATGCCTGATGCGAGTGTGGGTCATATGTGACGTCATGATCGCCTAGCTCATTAAATTTTTATTTTCCACGGGAATCGCTACACAGACGGGTTTAAAATTTAATTTATGCTATAAATCTATTTTTTTTGTGTTCTCAAATGTTACATACAATGTTAAAACTTTGTTTACACATGGAAAATGGATTTTAACTAATGCCTTGTTTTTATTTCTTTTAAGATTAAAACAACTCTTCAGGATCAACAAATGTTGCTAATAGGCCTACTCAAGTTGGCATTGCAAAAAACGTAGACACAATATGAGTTTGTGACCTCAAATAAAACAAAAACTGTTTAATTAGTAGTAAGAGACTAATCAGTGTTAGGCATAATGAACATTCCATTTAGTAAACCACTATAACTCCACCAAAGGGTACAAATGTGCAGCTTACATACAACTGAAATAGAGAATGTTAGTGCGTTGTGTAATGGTGTTCACATGGACAAGGCAATGTTAGTGCTGACATCGTGCTTCACTCACATGTGGTCCAACCTGTGCACCAAATTAAAAAAATAACAGTTGGGTCACAAATTTTACACAGATATGGGGAAACATACAAGTATACACGTTATATTTCGCTGTTTTATCGTACAGAGGCAGAAGTGTTTGGCTTTGAACGTTTACTGTTTTTTGACCAAGATGACGTGAATATTTTTGTCTACCAAAGTTGCATATATGCCGTTGCGTATCATGATACAGATATTGTGTATGTAGAACTACCCACTAGTCCGTACACTAGTAAAGATTACGGTGGACTAGTAAACCTGCCTACCAACTAGTCCGGCTGCCTTTAAAAAAATCAGCATGTTGCGTGGCACCACCATCCATACCATTGGCAAACTAATTCTTTACCTAATGAGGCGACAGTGAAACGGTGCTTTTGATTGGCTGTTGTGTCACATCGAATTCTTAAATGACAGTTTTGTTTGATTTAGCATATCTGGTAGAGGGGTATGGCTAATGAGTGAAATTGGTGGCCCATTTTCAAATGCACGGTTTTCGATTACGGTTTACCATCTACATTGCTTTATTAGTTTACGTTTACACACAATGTATCATTACTTGACTGGGGTTGTGAAACCAGCAGTAAAGCACAAGCTGGAAAAACGTGAACGGGACACGCAGTACGACCAGCAGAAATGACAGCATGGGTACTTGAAGATTTGGGAGCGCGACCACACATTGTTCTCTTACAACGAGGATAGTCACAAGGGAGAAGGGTTTGATGTTCTATACAGTGTGCAGGACACAACGTGACTGGCAAGAATGCTTTTTTGACGGGCACGGGCAACTTTCGACAACCTACGCGCACATAACACAAGCGTGTCGTACACATCAAAGCCCAGCACTGCATCTGCCCACCGAGCCATTCAAGCTCTGAACATGGCCACCATGGACTGTCTGACGCATTTGTTGCGATTTAAATCTGTGTTATGTTTTCATATTTTCAGGACTAATAAATCTTTTTGGCGGAGTAGTGAACTTTTGTCTCTACTAGATTAGTCCTGCTGTCCAGTAAAATAAATGCTGAAGTTCTACCCATGGTATCATATACCATGTGTATCGCAGTATTGCGGAATATCAGTATATTGTTCCGGCCCTAATGGGGACCATTTTGACAACCTTGCTTAACCCATCAGGTATAGGCTGTTGAATATCAGTATATTGTTCTGGCCCTAATGGGGACCATTTTGACAACCTTGCTTAACCCATCAGGTATAGGCTGTTGAAAATGTGCAGCAGTATCCAATTAACTATGTATATGATATTGCATTTCTAGGATGCCGTCAGCTGCCGTATTTGGCATCACAGGCGTGTGTGGTTGCCTGTTCTACACTGATTGGAAGACTGTCATGCAGTACGTGCCATGGTATGGACAGAAGTACAATCACGAAGTACCCAAGTAAAGAAACAGGACACACTCTTCATGTAAGTGTCAAGTTAACGTGAACCTCTCAGTCTTAGGTGTACTCCAAGGGCTCTTTTCCTTAGAGTTTCTCGCTAAGATAGTAGCTTATCAATAGTGTTCCACCTTGCTGCCATATTAAAATGTGTTAAATTTGGCCCATGCAATTAGAACATGTTTTTATTTCAGTGCTGTTCCTTTTAAACAGATGTTCCTTATGCCAAGTGTCCGTATAACGAGAGCCCACTGTATCTGCAAGTTGTAATCACTGTATGCCAGTTAAAAAAAATATTCTGACCTGATTTGAATTAAATATGTACAGTGTGTATTTAGTTTGGATATTTCCTCAGGCCCAAATGTCTTCTTGATATTACAATGACATACATCAACATTGGCAATTAACTCTCCAGAGCTAATTAAGTGAATAAATTAATGAACATTTCAACATGATAAAAAGTAATGTTTTAAAGTGTTTTACTGTTCTTGAGTTTTGTAATTTTTCCATTATAGAAAATCGTTAAGCACCGCTTCATCACAGACTGGCATCAATCGGACAAAATGAATTGAAGCGTCAAAGTCGGCAACGTTGTTTCTGTGTGTTTGACCAAATGAAGCCAACATGCGACGGACGGATATGCTTCTGTTTTCAGACAATGAAGTTCTGTGAACAGAAATATGCATTTGTATTGTTGTACAAAGAAATTAAATGAAACATACCGATATCCACTAATTTGTTTTTGATATTAACACCTTGTCTAATGCATGGCTTAGGAGTTTGTATATCTGCCAGTACATTTAGAATGAACTAGCCTGTTGTGCTACCCAGATTCATCCTATCAAACCAGAGGTGGTAAAGGTATTAGCAGGAAATTTTCTGAATCAGTTGAATTTCGGCCCAATTACAGTCTTGATTGCAGGAATCCAGACAGGCATTGTCAACTTGAAGAAAGACCTTGCAGTTAACCCCACCTGCTTCAACCAATCTTATAGCTGTTATTAATGTTACTGTTTCAGCTGAATGTTTAGTAAACAGTTTGAACATTTTGTGGGAACAACATCCATATTACGAACAATGCTGCTTTTCAACATATAAAATGCACCAAATACTGTTAATGGTATACATACAACATGTTGACATTCACTTGATGATCAAGTAAGTATGGCCAGCGTATATGAAAATAATTTATGAGCTTGCACATCCTCACTCCTATTGAAAAGATACTAATACTTTTATTTACATTCCTTACGGTTATGCAATTCACGTGCCATCCAACATTTTTTTTCTGTATGCATAGATAACTCGGCAATTGTGAATGACCCCTAATTTATCACTTTGTGTTATCAAGGTCGTTTCCTTTAAAGTTACTTTGGAGAATAAAGCTGTTTCTTATAATATTTACATGTGTGTTCCCCATAATTTTTGCCAAAGTTAATAACATTTTTTATTAATTTGTGATCTTGACATATTTTACCAGTGTTGGATTCGTGATTGCCACCAATAGGTGGACACTGGATATTTTAGTAAAGTTCTTTGGTAAGCAACCAAGTGCAACATGGCTCAAATCAGCATAATTACAAGTAACAATTATTATTAAGACATCACCTTGGTCTCTGTTATAACTTGGTGTATAAAATCATATTAGGAGTATAATTTTCATAACCCTACATAAAAACATCCTGCCAAAATCAATGTACTACGTTTTTTTTCACCATTTCTCAGATGGTAAGCTGCATTGCTCTTCTACTTTCAGTTGTCCATATAAATAATCCACCCGTTACTTGTAATTAGGCTGATTTGAGCTAACATGATGTCAGTCCTACTGCATGGAGCTTAGACATGGAGAACATCCAACACCATCAACAAAGTGCAGACTTATCAACAACTAACTAAGAAGAATTCTCCAGATGTGCTTGTCAAATAGGAACTTGGGGATGGATTGGTCACGTGCTGCATAAACCAACTTCAAGCTTCACCAGACAAGCTTTGACATGGAATCCCCAAGGCAACAGGAAAACCAGCCAGCAGAAGAACATTTGGCAAAGGGACCTCCAGGCAGACAGCAGGAAGATGGCTATATCTTGACAGAAGTGCCAATGTTGTCAATGGTCTATAGGAGGGATGATGTGCACAAGTAGGGTGGTCATGTACCAATGCATACATGCAGGCTGGAATTTTGTAAGATTAACTTTCTGTATAAATCCTAAGTATGTTTTTTAATGATTACCCAGGCTATATCTACCAGGACGTTATATAAATGTAGTGTTGTCAGAGCTGAGGTGGATTACACTGCCTTGGGAAAAGTTGATTACGATTACACACTTGGAAAAAAATTGATTGCAATTACAGTTATCCGATTACTTTTTTGGCCTGGCTTATCAACTCTTCTGACAAACTGTGCAATTGACCAACTGCAGGCATGACTGAATACAACCAAAAGATTTAATCCATTAGAAGGATTTGTATGATTCTGTGCAAACACTAGCAGTGAGAAACCAATAAAAAGTAAATTAGCTATGGTCCAAGTATGACCAGGCCAGATCTGAAGCAGGCATGTGAAAACTCTTCTGACAAATTGTGAATAAAACCAAAGGATTTAATCCTTCAGAAGGATCAGTGCAAACACTAGCAGTGACTGGCCAGTGAGCAACCAATAAAAGTAAATTACAATTAGCCATGGCCCATGTGCTGGGATTACTGACCAGTGCACCAGTTTCTGTGATTATTGACTTACAAATGGTTTCTATTGACGAATAATTGCATGCATGCATGTATATATATACTGGAATCAAAAGTATTGACATGTTTAAAAAATATATTAGGTGTAATCGAGTCTGATTACAGGACATGATTATGAATACACTGCTTTAAAAAAAGTCAATTATTACAACTGAGTGTATTACTGTAATCAATTACAATCGATTACGATTACAATCGTAATCGATCCCAGCTCCGAGTGTTGTGCATCTTGACGTGCATCCACTGTCTACATCTGCCAACGCCAGACCTGGGGCGGAAGTACTCGGTACTCGTACTCATACTCATTGTACTCAGATTTTACGAGTACATCTGAGTACTTTATCAATATATACTGGGAACAATTAATTTATTTACAGTTATAAAATCAAACTTTCCTGAAATATTGAAATGCTCAACTATTTTTTTAAATACTTTGTTATTTCACATAGAATGCCACCTTGCCATCCCTACACATAGTACATCCTCATTCTCTGATAGCCATGAGTCCATGACTATGATACCCTAACATGGCAACAGGCAGCATCTTTCCCCAGTCAGAAACACCCTGTTAAGCAAACAATAATTGTAGGCTATCAGTTCAGGCCATAAAACAGTTTAATCAAGCCACCAGGATGTCCATAAAGAGCCAACTACTAGTAGCAGTTAACCCACCTGTTAGACAGGGAATGCATTTAATGTAGTCTGGAGACCATGCCACTTGGCACTGGCCGACAGTGCTAACTGCTAAGAACAAGAACTGCCAGTCTTCCTCTGTAGAAGTAAGGTGGCTCAAGTCAGACATCACCCTACACTAATATAATCCGGTGCCAACTTAGTGTGACACCAGTGAAGCCATGTGGCATGATAGTTTAGGTCAGAGAGAACACACACAGAGGGAGCAGAGATAAGAGAAATGCTAAACAAAGACATGTAGCCAATGGGATGCCAGGTAACAAATCCTCCTGTTGGTTGCTTTGTTTTACATGCTTAACCTGGAGACAACCAGCAAAGTTCAAATGATTGGCTGGGGGTATCCACTGGTCAGTCTCTTTTACCCACTCATTTGTGATCATTAAAGACAGATATCAACTTGATTGGCTAAGTTTTTTTCTCAAATGTCAATCGTACTTTATGATTGATTTACGTGTGCCTAGTTGGTCGGTGACTCAGTATTGCCCCTAGATATATCATGACAGTGATACCACATGCCTACATTGCAGAGAGATCCACTAAATTGTCGATTAAGTTAATTGGAGTATTGTTTGTTCAACTTTGTTGCAAGAGCTGAAGTATAAAACTAGTACTAGTAGCATGTCGACTGTACTTAGCCATTTTGTGATACTACCTAACTCCACAGGGAATGTGTTAGGGAAATGCAAATACTGTAAGATCGAGATAAAAGGCCACATGAAAACGACTTCAAACTTTGTCAAGCATCTGAAGGTAATTGTGATCTTTTTGTCTATGGTTACATTGGTATTGATATTGTTAATTTAATCACGTCTTTTACCCAAAAATCAAATTACTGATTCTCCCAGTGCACACTGTGTGTTTCACTAATTTCTTTCTCCATGCTATTTTACCTGAATCTAGGATATCTGCTGTACCTATGCCCATTGTTAGAAACACAAGTGCTAGCAATTGATCAACTGCCATTGTATATTCACTTGTGCCGAGTTATATAAATTAGATTAATTTTAATAATTTTACAATACGTTATTATTTAATATTTATATTGACAAAAATGTACTCGTACTCGTGAGAATGTACTCGTACTCAGCTTTTAGCAATGTACTCGTACTCGTCCATCGTCAAAGTACTCGTACTCATAAAAATTTACTCGGGGCCCCAGGTCTGGCCAACGCCACAATTAAAATTACCTCAGTAGTGCAGTCTCGACACTACAATATAACCCAGGGTATCTGTCTGCAGACACTGAGACACGAGTGCAGAAAGATGAGTTACATAAAGTTGAGCCTGGCCCACCTCCAAAGCTAAAACATTACGGGTTAACTTTTAGCATGGCAACATCTCACTGTGTAGATGCATATCCTATGGTTAAAAATGTTATGCTTATTCAAAGTACGTGTGCTTAACCTAATATTCTTGGAATTGGATTTTATCAAATGTAATTTACCCATCGCAGACCATCAATGGATATCATACCACCATGAATTAAACTTTTATTTTGGTTGATTTTCTTCTGGATGAGTAATAAACAAGCAGACATAACTGCAGTGCAAACAACAAATCATTTTAAATACATAATGTGTACACTGTATAGTACTGCAAGTACAATCAACCTTGCTTATGACCAGTATCTATTTGATTTTTGGCACATTATTATGTGAAACTATCTGAATATCGACAACTGTGATCACACGTTCTTCCTGCACAATTAATCGATAAGAATATTCAGCGAAAACTGCCAAACACATAGTTATCAAGCTAAATCAATGTGTTTCACTTCATTGTTTCATTGCCATTGGTCGTCACTGTCTTTCGCTCGTCTTGCAAGCAGCTGATTTACCTCGGCTTCCACATCTTTCAGGTGCTTTCTTCGTACCAGTGGTCGATACTGGAACTGGTAAATCACATAGCTAATTGCAGCAGAAATAAGTCCTGTAGCAAGGTACACTTTACGTAGCAGTGCCATTTCGTCCTCACAAAAAATGTTTGCGGTTAGGAACTACGTATGTAACCAACACTGCTGGCCTCAACCTAGCTGTACACGAGTTACCAATGAATGACACGGGGGTCAATGGCATGAAATGATGAATTAGAATATAATTTCTAGAGACTGTCTGGACTGTCTAGGGCCTAGCCTAGGCAGTAGGCTAGATTGTTTGCTTTCACAAGTTTCTGTTTCACCAGTAAATATGTCGGCGTATCTTTACTGTCACTAACTGCGATTCACGTTTCACTTCAGAATTTCGAACACTCGTAGTCATGTGAAGATACGATGCGTCTATGTAATTAAGATGCGGTATTTGCTGCAGTATTGGTGCCGACTTCACCGCCTTGACGCGCAGCTGAACCAATGGCAATGTCGTCGTAACCTTCCTGTGCCGGTGGCCGGAGTTCTCGTTGGTATTGTTCGAGAGGCGCTTTCCACATGTAGACACCAGACAACACCCCGACAACAATCGCAACCACAATCTGATGTTTCTGCAGTCTTCGTATAAAAAATGGGAGCATCACTGGTGTACGTGTTTAAAGATTCGTGAACGTAGAAGCCGTAACAACATGCGACGTTCGGTACACAAGCCGGAAATGGTAGTGATTTTATGCGCAAGTGCAGTGAGATGTAATTTAAGAAATGTATGCACAATCTAATCGCCAGATGGCACCATTCACAATTATTTAAATTTTCTGTGGGTAGGCTTACGTTTTTAGAAACAAAACACTCAACTGCACCCTTTCATTGAGTACTCCGACTACATTCTCCGAGAGACTCCCAAAACATCAAACTGCATACCCTCCTTGAGCCTCCAAAATTTAAAAACCTCCAACGGCACTAATTCGTGACCATTTGAGCGGAATTCACCCAACCATCGCACCCTCCATGCAAACATCTCAACATATCACATCAAAAAAGATTATTTTGTCACAGTCACGACAGAGAAACTCCAGCTAGAGTATACACATTTAAAAACGCGATAAGCACACAGACAAATGTGGCAGCACTGCAGATTAGCTCTGAAACAAAATTCTTAGTCACGTGTCAAAAATGGCGTCAACTATAGACTGTGACTTTCCTGTTTGCGGACTTTTGCCAAAAAAAGAAACCGGAGCCTGGTCATTTTGTAACAAATATCCTAATTATGATGGGCGCGGGATTACGATTGCTGTACTGGATACTGGCGTTGACCCGGGAGCCCAAGGTTTGCAGGTGCGTGCAATCCCTAACGAAGTTTCAGCCGGTTATGCAATTCGGTACCTGCAATCTAGTTTTTTCCTAGTCCCTAGTTGTTTCCAGCACTCGGCAACGTTCTATTATTCACTGACCAGTCTGTATATATTGTGGTTACAATGGTATGATCTTATGAGTAGGGAAAATAATGGAAGGCATAGTTAGAGATACCATCACTAAACATTTGAAAGATAATGACCTGTTGAGCGACAAACAATTTGGATTCATCAAAGGGCGGTCTACACTACAGTTCTCCAATTACTTAAAGTACTCGATTCATGGACTGAGACACTAGATAACGGTGGATGTATTGATGTAGTATATTGTGATTTTATGAAAGCATTTGACAAAGTCCCACATCTACGACTTATAGAGAAACTCCAGAGCTATGGAATTCAAGGAAATATTCTAAGCTGGGTTGCAGCTCTATTGGCCCACAGAACACAACGTGTAAGGGTCAATAATTCTTTTTCAAATTGGCATGATGTCATCAGCGGCATACCACAAGGATCGGTGATTGGTCCCTTACTTTTTGTTATATTTATTAATGATTTACCGGATGTTATAAAGAGCTCCGAAATATTCCTGTTTGCGGATGATATGAAACTCTTCCATCCAATTTACACCACTGAAGATTGCACAAAGCTTCAACAAGATCTTACCCATGCAGAACATTGGACATACGAATCTCTTTTAAAGTTCCACCCAGACAAATGCAGCCATATGAGAGTAGGATCATCAACAATAAGAAACGACAGCTACACACTGGGACCTAATCATATAACGCTGGCAAGTACGGATAAGGTGAAGGATATTGGCGTCACTTTTGACTCATCACTAAACTTTGAGGCACATATGTCGGAAAAAATTAATAAAGCCAATTCAATGATGGGGATAATTCGTCGCACTTTTGATTACATGGATGAACAATGTTTTTCTACTGTTTTTAAATCTCTCGTCCGCCCACATATTGAATATGCAAATCAAGTATGGGCTCCATTCTTAATGAAACACATTACAGCTCTTGAAAATGTTCAGCGTAGAGCAACCAAATTAATTCCAGGCTTTAAAGATCTTGAATACAATGAACGTCTGCAAAGACTAAAATTACCAACTCTGTCATATCGTCGCCTCAGAGGAGACATGATTGAAATGTATAGGATTTTAACAGACAAATATGATACAGCTGTGACATCGAACTTTATAACTTTGAGGGATACTGAATCATGTACGCGAGGACATCACCTAAAAATATTCAAAGGACGTTGTCGGTTAAACATTAAAAAAAATTCATTTATACACCGATGCACGGACGTATGGAACAGCCTCCCACAGTCTGTGGTAGAGGCTCCATCAGTTCAGTCCTTCGAGGGAAAATTAGACAAATTATGGAAAAACCACCCAATTAAGCTCGATTACACAGCCCCACCCCTATTATGGAACAACTCGTCAGACGCATGCGCACCATATAGTTTGACGACAAACATCAGAGCTGGCGTAAGAGGCATCACAGCCTAAAAGCCAGAAGAGGACCTGTAAGAACCTGTAAGATGAGGTCTCATTCAACTAGTCAGCCTTTTTCAGAACATTATCGCCAAGGCGACCTTTCTATGCTGGCACTGAGGGTGATCACTGCCAGCAGCCAGGGTGCTTGTCGTCCTCAGACTCAGTGGTTCTTTTACGTCCCAAATTGAGAGTTCAACAATTCAATCATTCCACTTCCAGAACCAGTCCAGACTCCAGTGTCACCAAGAATACTGTATCTCAATTATTAACCATCGTAAATATTTCATAATTCCCAGATTAATTCTCGAAGTATCCAGTGATAGGGTTTTTAGGTACGTGACAATTTTTTTAGAATACTTTGTATCTCAATAAAACTGATACCACTGGAAAGAGCTTGGAATTACCTTTAACATGGTGCTTAGATATTTGTACTATGGTGAATATTAAGAAAGTTATGCCAATTTGAATGTCGGCAATTATGTCTAAATTTCGTCCCTTTGTTTAACAGTAAAACATAGGCAAACGTGTGACCAATAATCAAAGTTTTTGCACTTCAAAATGTCGTAACTTTCTTAATATTAATATTATTAAGATAACATTTTTAGTGCATAATTCCTATGGACAACTATTTAAAATTATGTAGTTTTAATAACATTGTGATGCTAATTAAGTTCTTAGATTAATAATTAATTACTCAAACGACCGATTCAATTAGATCATTTTTTAAATAAATTCATTCATACATCATATATTTTAATGAAATGTTCAGTGAGATCACACCACAAAATAACATACAAACAAGTGATGGGAAAGTAATGTGTCTGTCCATAGTATTTCTCCAATCAAACATCATTAATTACTTCCCGAATCACTAATTAACCAACTTACTGGACTCTTAAATTTCTTTAAAAAATGATTCATAATTAATATATTTAATGACATACACACAAGAAACACTACTAGACAGTAGAGAAACTGGAGATAACAAAATTAAGTATTTAAATTGTATTCCACAATTACACTTAATTAATTATTTCATGAATAACTAATTAACCGACTTATTTAGACACACGGACATGCAAACATGACAATTGTGCAGGTCTGGTCGATGTCGACGGAACAGGTCCAGGTTGAACAAACACTCCGCGGCAAAGCACATCAAACTTCACAAACTCGCTTCCTTCTGTTAGATGTCTGTACTTGTCCAATGTCTTACACAGTTTCTGGACCCGGTACTTATAAGACGAAAGATCCCCAGGAACAACATCCTTCAAAGTTGTGAGTGTATGCGAAATCACACGGTCGTGTTCAGTGTACACAAACAACACATGGCCATTCAGGACATCTTCACCAACACAGGGCAAGGTAGCGAAGTTGTCTATTAAATGCTGCCTAGCAAGTCCAACTTTAGCAGCAGGAGACTTCCGTTTCTTTTTTGGAGGCATCTTCTGAAATTAAAATGTATAACATGTATTAATTAAAATGTAATAGTATCCAGATTACAGATAGTAAAACAAGATTCAATATTATACTTAAATTATTATTATAAGTGCATGCACGTGTTGGAATGATTATGTATTAATTGAGTAACAGTTAATCAATTAATATATAATCACACCCACCACTCAAATAACCTGAATCCTACAGCTTGTGTATTTGTGTTTAAGTATTCGTCACATAAACCACAATCACATATAAGACATACAAGTAGTTTCAATTACAATTTAGAGTAACAATGGCTTCTTTTTGTGTTGAATCACCTTTTGTGTTGGCTCAAATAGGCTGAACAGCCAACAAAAACAAAGAGGACTGCTAAGTTAAATAATCTAATTGCAATCAAATATACAATCACTATCAAATAAAATAACCAAATACTAAATACACTAAGTTACTGTCAAAACATTAAGTAAATAACAACTGATTTAGCAGAATTGCATTGAAACCTCTGTAGATCTAGCAGCAAACAAGCTTAAATCATAAATGCACGTCTTTGTTTGTAAGCACTTGCTGAATAGCCAATGAGGATGCCTAAAACAGGTCACGTGATCACCGGGCTGGTGACAACAACGATTGAGAACGATCACAAATCGGCAATCATCCTCTAATCTGTATTATTGCATGAGTTACCAACAATCCATAACTTGCTAAAATATAATAACATTAATATTGGATGCCTTAATGGCACAATTAAACATGGTTTTGATGGTAAAATAAAACAGTGGGTGACCGTTCGAATTTATCAACATCGACATTTCTCGGAGCAAAAATCGTTTTTCCCTCGACTAAAAACAAGTACTTCTCTGCCATAGATTTTTCCCAAACTTGGCCAATATATACATAAATATACATTAAACATGTGTATAAAGTTTAAAAACTTTCATATCTTTACCTTCAAGATGAATATTGATGCTGAAAATGACGTTCGATTTCAAAATTTCACAACTTTCCAAGTTTCCCTCCGATATCAACAATTCGAAAACGAGGTAGCAGGGGAACACATAAACTACGTCATCAGTGTGGCTGTGGCTTGGGTATCCCTAAAATAGACCGATGACGCTACAGGAAAGGGGTCGACCCCTTTCCCCGAAGCGCTCTACAGCGAAACGATGCTCGCGGCCGAAGCGGCCGCCGCGGGGTGGCGGAGTTTGTCACGTACCTAGGGTTTTGAATTCCAAACATTATGAAATTATAATTTTCACTTAAACTTCATTTCTAAGGGAGATATGACATTTTAAAGATGTTGACTATTCGTCCTTCATATTAGGTACATTACATTCCGCTAGAGGCAGCACCGTAAATTTGTATTTGCATTCTACGCCAGAAATCTGTGACGCTTTTGGATGCCATTACTACGGCTCCCGCGGAGATTGGGGAATTCCCCAAGATTGCTTGGCAACATTATGCAAATTAATTTATGTCGTATTTTGATGATCACATGAACCAATGAAAGACTGATCTACGTCATAGCCAGTTTTGCGGTATAAGCAAGGTAGGTGAATTTTAACTTTGATGTTGTGAACAATCGTTTAAAAATATGGTATAATATAACTCCGTCCCATTAGTAGGCTGTGTTAGCCATTTCTAAATACACATGCCTTCATATGATATATATATTTTATGGTTGTGCATTGCCGTGGCAGTGTGCAATCGCCGGTAGAAAAGCAGGCTTGTCGTATGCTGTTTGGCGTTCAAAGCTAAAATGCATAGTTTGTAGTTTGCGCGTGACCGGTTCAGTGGCACGTACGCCACGCTGGCGTTGCATAATTATGATGGACTGGTGCGCGCTATACAAATCATAATAAATTTTTGTTATACAGGTCATATTTTTAAATTGATTTACAAATGTAGCACTGGGCCTGAGAATGTGAGCGTAGACTACATCGATCCAACATTCATATGTTTGATTGGTATGTGCTTCGAATGTGTAGGAATCATGCCATTTCATACGATGCAATCCAAGCTGTTTGCACCTAAATCCTGATATGTTCTGTGCACAAAAGTAACCATAGATAGTTTTCTAATTTAAGGTCAGGTACGGCAGGTAAAAACGTATTAACTGTCATTTGTGGAATTGCATATATCTGGTATTTAAATGGCAACGTGATCATGATTGGGCTACTTGTGTCACGTGGGCACTGACTTGCTACGTAATTGGCTGTTGTGTCAATGGGTTTGATTACATCTTGGAATCTTTGAATGAAAATTACTACTACCTATTGCAAGATTGAAACATTTAATATTAAATCCAGTGCCATCAGCACTTTTTAATTATGTCTATTTAATTTAACATTTATTGTTGTCTATTGTAAGAAATGGTAATTAAAATGTCACCGTGATATTTTAGTTATTGTACTACAACAGTATTCAATGCCAGCTTTTTAATAGTTTTCTTAATAATAATCTGTAGTGTAAAATTACTTACTCAAAAACAACAAAGTCCAGTGACACCAATGTAATTATTTTATTTTTGGAAACACTCTTATATTAATTAACACTAGTGGTACTGCATTAATTTGTATCACACATATACACTAATAGTTTTCCTCTATTTCATGTTGAAGGATTCTGCTGCAAATATATGAAGAGTAACAGTACATTGAAGACAAGTGTGAACACTGGCACACTTCACTTGCATTGCTGTATGACGCATTGAACAGATTTTATCTACACACAGCCAATAGTGTCCTGTGAACATTGGCACACTTCACTTGCATTGCTGTATGACGCATTGAACAGATTTTATCTACACTCAGCCAATAGTGTCCTGTGAACATTAGCACATTTCACTTGCATGGATATATGAAACAGTGAACGGATTTCATAATTCTTATTAAACTCACAACAGAAACATAACTTTTTGCACTGCACAAAACAAAAATATAATGTATTATTTTTGGATGTAAACATCAACTGAAAACTTTGACAACCTCCACAGGGCAACAAAGTTCCACTACAACCGGAAACGTACTGATATGTTGGCGAGATGACAGATCGGCAACTTGCCAGCAATACTCAATTTCATCGTTCAAAAGCTGTATAGTTTTTTAAATCCTGTTGATAGTTGGCTCAGATTATGTTGTAAGAAACGATGTCATGATACCTTATTGAATAAATCATCAAATTAGATAGAAATGATTATTTTGGAATTTCCACCACTTTCAGTTTATCACGTGACACTTCCCGGTCGAATCAATCCTCATGGGGAATTTCGCATTTGGGCAATTCCACCGTCACTCACGTTACAGTTATACTTTTTTGGGTCTTTCAACACATCATATTTGAAAATATTATTGATCAATCGAAAACATTTAAAGCATGTAGTGACTTGGGGTTATGGTCTACATCACAACATAGGCAATTATTCAGAATGTTATATTTTCTAGTAAATATATAGAATTTAGTGGCCGTCACTCACGTTATGAAAAAAAGACATCAATATTTTTGCATCAACTTTGCAGCTAAATTCTCCTAAAACTATTGGCCTTAGCATAAAATCACCTAACTAGTTGTTTAGGTGTGAATTTAAACTAAACAACAAGTACTTCCTTCAATGATGTATTTTAGCCGCCAACTGCAAATCAGAGAGACAAAATTTCGTCACACACGTTACAACCTCACAACAACATTACATGTGCAAATTCAACCAGTAAACAGAGGTATTTTAAACAGTATTCATGTCCTGTTGCCTTTTCGACATGCATACAAGTGTAAAGAAACTTGTAATAACACATAATATATATTGCTGTTCATTTCAACCTTTCCCTCTTACATATGTACCTAGGATATATACTGTACATAATAAAATGTTAGAACTAAAATGTAAATTAGCCACTTAACAATTTTTGAAATTGTTAAAAACTTAAAAGTGTCCACTATTCAGATTCACAGTGATTACATTACTGAGATTACTTAGAAAATAGCATAATCAATTATGATTAATTGTGCACGTAATCATAAAAAAATGTGTGGCGACCTAAGAAAACCAGTCACATTGACAAAAAAAGTGTATGTATTTTCATTCAAGAAATGGGAAGCAACACTATTTCCAATTCCAATACAGTTTACTGTATTCAAATATTCCCACCAGAACCAAAGTTACAAGAAATCAGTTTTAAAGTCGAGAGTCATTATTCACATGAATGCAAAACTTCATGATGGTATAACAAAATATTTGCTGCTATTACCATATACAATCCAGTGAAGCAAATGTAGCTGTGTTTGTTAGCTTTAGCTTACAGAAATAATTATTAAATCTATTTTTAATTAAGTCTATTTTTAAACTTACAAGAATTTAAAGACGGCACCTGTCAAACATTATTGCAGGAGAAAAGTACTCATGGCATAGCCATCTTTGATTTTTTGAAGATCGTAAACATGAAACGAAATTCGTCCCGTAGTCTGTATTTCCAACAAAATCTGGTTTGATGACATGTTAAACTGTTATGAAATTTGTACAGATATAAACTACAGCAACATCAAACTAAACGAATAATTAACCGAACTACATAAACAACTCCAATCCAACTTCCAAATAAAATTCTGTTAACTGCACACTCAATTTTCTTCCAACACATGCGCACTGCTGCTAGGGAACTGCGTGCTGTAAATAGCTTTAGAATGGTATGCCATATATGGATATGGAAACTTCTCGTCATTCACCAAAGATACACCACTATTGGCTGACTACCTTGTCAGGATTGGAATGATCAATGAACATTTGATTGGTCATCTTCACGTGTACAGTCAATTTTGCCGATTTTTGGGATAACATTCACTAAAGCCATTTGTTTATCAATCATCCAATTGTTTTTTATCTATATCTTTTATCTAATCCTTCCTTCTGATTTTGTTATAACTTGTGTTTTTAAACATATTCTTCCTAATACACTAATCAGAAAATCAATCGGTAAATAATTGTAGTCAATTTCATGTAATTGTTTACATAACAATGAAAAATATAACTTCACATATATTGACAATTTAATGTTTGTAATATTGAACACATACTTTGGGTGTAAGAATAAGAGAGTTACACATAAATGGTATATTGCAATTGAGGACATTTGCAATGGTTTCATGGGTACATGTTTCTCATGTTCTCTAAAACTTTCTGCAACTCAAAGCCCAATTTCCATTTCAGCTTTTAAATGAAGAAAGATATTTAATCACTATTTTAATACAATTTTTTTATGATCACTAATAAATGTGATCCCCATGGGTCACTAATTTCAAACTATCTATATATTCAGAATCACCACATCATCAGAGCCAGAACTAGTATGATTCTAAGGACGTCACTCACGTTACATTGTCACTCACGTTACAGATTTTAAGTTCAGATTGCATAAAGTCTATAAGGCCTAGCTGTGAATTTGTTTTTGTTTTACATAAAACTTAGCTAGTAGAAGAAAAACAACAGTTTCTGTGAAAACACTTTTTGCTTTCAAACTTGAGTTAAAATATTCACTCACGTTACATGACGGCAACCAGATACACATCTAACAATATGCACTAATGTGGATAACACATAGATGAATACCAACTGTGCACAACTAATTGCCAGTATCCACTTTATCAAAATACACATTACTTAACTTGGTGTACTGTAATATGGAAATGGGCCTAACGTTTGTGGTAAGTTTCAGAGATAAAATTTAAAAATAAAAGCCTGATCATTCCAAATGCTCCTATTCATAATTACCAAGTAGCATTTGTGTGTAACTTTCATTTTTATTACATCCAACATGTGTACAATATCATACAAGTAATACATTGTCAATATGAGAATATTTATTTTTCAGTGCCATGTCCATTTCGCAGTTTGTGGCATCAAAATATATGTAGTAATCTTTCATTTTTTATGACGTTCGACCCTGTAATGATGTTCGACTTTTAAATTATTCAGTTTCAGGGATTCAATTGCCAATTTAAGAAGTTTTACGTGAATTTTCTTGATTAAGGTAGAATTAGAGTTGGAAACAAGCATTTCTGCCTATGAAATGATTTGGTGTGTGCATTGCACTTGGGTAAAAAATCGAGTCTCAGATCTTGTCATAATCATGATGTTTGACACCATTTTGGTGTCAAACACCATGATTACAACTTGCTTGTCATGTCATGTTGATTCTTTTATATACCTGAAATAAATGGCAGATTAGAGAAATATAAATGAGTGTTTGTTGTTTTTAGAATGTTAAAATCTGCTGAGAGTCAAACATCAGCGATTACAGCAAACAAACTGACATTTACATTGATTGTGTTGTTGTGTAGTCACTGATGTTTGACACTTTTCCTTTAATTTCAAATTGCTCAAAAACTATGAGAAGCATTATCTTCATTTTACACATGATGATGACAGCATATGTGCCCAATCTAAAAATGCATTCATCCTTCTGATTATATCAATTTTGTTTTGACCCCCCTGTCCACTTTTCATGCGCACCTTTTGACAACATGTCATATATATAGGGGCCTATGTATATATCTATAGGGGCCTATGTATATATATATATATATGTGTGGCAGTCTAGAAAAACCAGTCGGAAGTCGTCAGGCGTAATTGCCCGCAAACACGTCATAAAGTTGATTTTGCGTCATCGGGTTGATTTTGAGATTTCGCTGCGATCTTTTAGTTAACATACTTATTTATAAGTTCACCAAGTAGTTTCCTGATTACCTAAGTGAAAGTTGTACTTTTTTGTGTTTTTGTAACCGTGAAGTTCGTTTTAGAATTAAAAGTGCTCTATTTTGCGAACGCTTAAAACCTAGGACAGAAGTTCCCATGCCCATATATGACATACCGTTCGAAAGCTATTTATAGCACGCAGTTCCCTAGCAGCAGTATGCATGAATACGTTGGAAGAAAATTGAGTGCGCAGTGAAAGTTAACGGAATTTTATTTGGAAGTTGGATTGGAGTTGTTTGTGTAGTTCGATTAATTATTAGTTTAGTTTGATGTTGCTGTAGTTTATATCTGTACATATTTCTCAACAGTTTAACGTGTTATCAAACTGGATTTTGTTGGAAATACAGACTACGGGATGAATTTCGTTTCGTGTTTACGTCCGATCTTCAAAAAATCAAAGATGGCTACACCCATAACCATGGCGAAGACGGCAAAGTCGAACGATCTTGCTCGGTGTTTCAACGCATTGGCATTGGTGAACATGCAGTATATTGCAAGTGGGGACATCCTCAACGAACTTGTGAATGACTACTTTGTGACACACCCGATCGGCAATGATGACAATGATTCAGACTTGTCTGATTCGAGCGAGGACGACTTTGACCCGGAGCTGGCAGAGGAAGTGAACGGATCTGGTGGTGACAGTCAAACTGTTTATGACGACCCAAGGCGCAAGATGAGAACACAAACGCCTCTCTTCAGACCCAAACAACAACAGTTCTTTTTAGAGCTAACCACATATTCATGGAAGAGTTTGCTACCTCTTGCATGTTGATTAGTAATATACGTTTTTGCTAACATTATGATATTTTGATATAATATTAATACTGCAGCAAGATTTTATTTTGACATGAATTATGATGATTCCAGACACTACGAGTACTTTTTTCCTGCAATAATGTTTGATGGGTGCCCTCTTTAAAGTCTTGTAACTTTAAAAGTAGCCATCAGAATTTAATAATTATTTCTGTAAGCTAAAGATTACAAACACAGCTATATTTGCTTCACTGGATTGTATATGGTAATAGCAGCAGATATTTTGTTATACCATCATGAAGTTTTGTTTTCATGTGAATAATGACTCGACTTTAAAACTGATTTTTCTCCTGAACTAATTTTTGATAGGGGCCCTCTTTAAATTCTTGTAACTTTGGTTCTGGTGGGAATATTTGAATACAGTAAACTGTATTGGAAGTAAAAATAGTGTTGCTTTCCATTTCTTGAATAAAAATACATATTATTTTTTTGTCAAAGTGACTGGTTTTCCTAAGCCGCCACACATATATATATATATCTACCGGTGCACAGCAACAAGAATATGCTTTGGCTGTACACAAAGGTGTTGGCAACCCCACGTTGTGCGTGTCCCCGGCCAAGCCCAAGGATTCTGTTTTGACTTTCGGGTAGTGGGGGCAGGCCTTTCAAATGTACATGTCTGTGTATCTCTTGCAGCCAGCCAACCTACCATCTGCAGTTAAAATGTTAAAATACATGGAAATCGTGAGGGGTCTTGCGGCAGAGGGCGGTAACTGGCGGTCATACGACGAGGCCTTTAGGACGATGAGGTATCGGTGAGGGTGGGCCTGGGACTCTATCAGCTGGGAGCTTTGGATGAAAGCATCTCAGTCACAGACTGGTCGCCGGCTGTCTACTGGACCCCCCTTTCACGGCCAGGGCAGGGCCAGACCTCAGGCCTCCAGTCCATGCTTTGCGTTCAACAAGGGGGAGATGTGCAGCAGTGCCACTTGTAGGTACGTCCACAAGTGTCAGATATGCGGCGGCGCCCACCCAGTTGTCCGGTGCTTCAAAGCTCACAGGAAGTCCCCTCGCCCCAGCAACCCACTGTTTTTCAGTCCCCCAGGTGGACCGTCGGCTGCCAGTAGGTCCCCCTCTTGGCACAGAAGGTAAATTACCCTCTCCAGTTTCCACGGCAGCACTTGGGCAACTTCTACAGGGCTATGACAGTACTATGTTTGAATATCTTTTGCAGGGTTTCACTTCTGGTTTTTCTATAGGTTGTATTGGCATGCCGCCACAGCTCAATGTAGGTATGCATAATCTTAAGTCTGCGGATGAATTTCCTGGAGTGATCGACCATAAATTATCGAAAGAGTTAGGGCCAGGTCGGGTTCTTGGACCATTCGAGGTGCCTCCCCCTCTCCGTAACTACATAATATCGCCCCTCGGAGTGGTTCCTAAGAAAGCTGCAGGTGAATTTAGGATGATCCATCATTTATCGTATCCCGAAGGGTCCTCAGTTAATTATTTTATTCCTGAGGAGTTTTCGTCTGTCCGATATGCAACAATTTATGATGCCATTGAGTTTATCAAGCATTCACCACGACTAGTATACATGGCTAAAGTAGATATCGAATCAGCGTTTCGTATTATTCCAATTGCACCAGCGGACAGACCGTTGTTGGGCTTTAGGTGGAGGGGCCAGTTTTTTATGGATGCAGTGCTTCCTATGGGATGTTCTAGTTCCTACTCTATCTTCGAGCGTTTCAGTACAGCGTTGGAGTGGGCTGCGAAGGTTAAATTGGGGGTGACTGAGGTAATCCATGTCATTGACGATTTTCTCCTGCTGGCAAACTCGTTTGAGAAGTGTAACGATGATATGCAGGCATTTATCTCTATGTGTGACCAAATTGGAGTACCGCTAGCTCATGAAAAAACTTGCGGCCCTTCCACCTCCATCTCGTTCCTAGGAATAATCATTGATACGGTGCAGATGCATGCTAGGCTTCCCGAGGATAAGCTGAACAAGGCCAGGACACTGTTATTGAGTTTTCTAGCCAAACAGAAGGTCACTTTGAAAGAATTGCAATCGTTGGCCGGTGGCATGGCGTTCACATAATGTCACAGTTTTGGAATTATACCCTATCGTAGCAGCAGTACATGTGTGGGGTAATGCTTGGGAAAATAAGAGCGTATGTTTTTTCACAGATAACGAAGCCCTTGTCCCCATTATTAACAACCAGACATCGCGTGAACCCCACATTATGGCTTTAATCCGTCCCCTGGTACTGGTATGCCTGCGGTTTAACATAAACTTTGCAGCACGTCATATTCCAGGCCGTTTAAAAATTTTGGCTGATAAGCTGTCTCGTTCACAGGTGGGAGATTTCCACGAACTGGCGCCATGGGCGAACACCAGCCCGGTAGACATCCCGTACAGTGTGTCCCCAGCCGGCTTAGGGAGTCTTTAACCACATTAATGCAGGCCTCTCTTGCACCATCGTCTCGACTGCATTATGAGCGGGCATGGAAGAAGTTGATAACGTTTCATGATTCTTTATCTCTCCCCACTATGTTGCCTGTTTCTGTACCCATGATGTTGTTGTTCATTGCTCACCTGCATGCTGATGGATCTGCTCCGGCATCCATTGTGTCCACAGTCTCGGCTGTGGCATACTTCCATAAAAGTAAGGGTTTTGCTGACCCGTCACATTGCTTTGCAGTCTCTAAAGTGTTAGCTGGTGTTAGAAGTATCGGAGCTGTTCCTGATGTCCGTCTGCCTATCACTCTGCCTGTGCTTGCGCGCCTGGTGCAGGCATTACCCACGGTGTTCTCATCCCGATACAAGTGCCTCATGCTCCGTGCCATGATGGTCCTTGCTTTCAAGGCGTACTTGCGCATAGGAGAAATGGTGCCTCGGTCACGGAGTATGGTACAAGGTTGTTTGCGTGTGGGTGATGTTTTGCTATCTGGTGACTTAGTTACAATTTCTTTCCGGCGTTTTAAACACAGTGCTCTTCAAGGTCCCCAATCTCTCCAGGTTAAAGGCGAAAGCCTTCCAGGGACAGCTATCTACCTGGCTTCTTTCCTTCGGGAGTTTAGACAGGCTAGAGGTCCCGGACACGCCTTGCTGTTTGCATACCCAGATGGCTCCCCAATGCTACGTAGAGAATTTGATGTGTCGCTGAAACAGTTACTGGTATTCTGTGGCTATCACACTAGTGCGTTTAAGGGACACAGTTTTCGCATTGGGGCAGCCACTGCGGCAGCATTACGAGGTGAGTCTGATGCACAGATCAGGGCGGCGGGCAGATGGACATCAGATGCCTTTAAGAAATATATCAGGATTGCTTGAGGTCGTTTTGCATGCTTTTTCAACATGACAGGTTATATTGTAGTGGGGTGGTCACATATTTTGGTGACCGGTGGCGTAATGGCCCCACTTATAGGTTTAGGCTAAATCTTGATACAATGTAAATCTTCAGCAGGTAGTTGGGATTATAGTTAGGTGAATGAATGGTGTGCTTGGTTAGTACGGTACGGTGCCTAAGGTCTACTGTGATTACAGTAGTAATGATGTTGTATATATCTATAACAATACTGCTAATGTTGTATATGCCGAAATGTGGGCTCTGTCAACCTGAGGGACAGGAGACTAGTATGGGCTCAGTCACAGGCCTGGCCTTGGGATGTAGAGCCCACATTTCTCTCTCTAACTTAATCTCTTAATAAACGTCATTCATTTGGACTTCTTTCATCACTATTCATGACTTGTGTTGGTGCTTGCATAAATGAGAATATGCGGCCACGGCACCGTGCTGCATATGGGTTTTTGTGCTGGCAACAACGCAGGACAAGTGATGATTGGCCTAATGTCTGATGCTAATTATTATGCTAATTACCTCGTTGTCTCTGGCGCAAGGAGCCAATCACAGCGTGGTAGTGGCGCGCAGTCACAGATTACAACGAGCTCTTGGTCGCTTCGTTTTGTGAAAGCAGACGGAGTGGTCGCATCAACAAATTTTGGCCCTCCCATCCCTCCCAAATTTTTGATAGCGTTAGGGACATACCATGTACATCATTGGTGGAAGAGGGGTTGATAGCAAATCTCAAAACTTTCCCCGTTTTCTTAGTGCAGGTGGACAATGTGTTCACGGGGTTTTAACGCCGAGACAGCTCGCTTCTCTTCCACCGGTGATTTTAGTAAGTGGGGCGTAATGGCCCCACTTATAGGTTTAGGCTAAATGTTGATACAATGTAACTCTTCAGCAGGTAATTGGGATTATAGTTAGGTGAATGAATGGTGTGCTTGGTTAGTACGGTACGGTGCCTAAGGTCTACTGTGATTACAGTAGTAATGATGTTGTATATATCTATAACAATACTGCTAATGTTGTATATGCCGAAATGTGGGCTCTGTCAACCTGAGGGACAGGAGATTAGTATGGGCTCAGTCACAGGCCTGGCCTTGGGATGTAGAGCCCACATTTCTCTCTCTAACTTAATCTTTTAATAAACGTAATTCATTTGGCCTTCTTTCATCACTATTCATGACTTGTGTTGGTGCTTGCATAAATATATATATAGGCCCATATATATATATATATATATATATATATGCCCAATGTACACTTAATAGAACGAATACGATATATATAATTATATATATATATATACTGGTGTGTATATATATATATATATAGGCCCCTATACATATATATATATAATATATATAGGGGCCTATATATATATACACCAGTATATATAATTATATATACCTTATTCGTTCTATTAAGTGTACATGCCCTAATTAGGGTTGAATAACATAATGTTCACTTTTGTCAACAACTACTGCATCTTCAACATCGTACTAGCATTGCCCTTGGACAAGTTCCTGTTCCATTCTTTAATGGAATGATGCACAATATATTAAATTTGATAAAGCACACGTACGTATTATATCATGTTTAAGTTGTTGTGTGGCAGATATATTAAACTTTGTTTTTTTTCGAAGAGCAATAAATATTGACAAATATTTTGGTTACATGGACATGAGGTATTTGTGCATTCAATCAATACTATTAATCCCAAGTTGTTGCTACCATCAACTATACATCCATTAGCTGTAACACTTTCAACAAATTACAACAATTCAAATAACGCCCATGAATTGAATCGACCACCGTTATTAATATTCATGACACAAAGTGAGCAATAACAATGACTTGCCATTAATGGTTGCCCAGTTGCTGGGACAAATATAATATATGGTAGTAGATGCAACAACATAGTGACATGTTATTTTATTTGTGTAAAAATGCATGAACATTGCATAAAGTTCAGTTAGGGCAAGTAAAAATTCTGGTCGTGCAAGAAGATTGTCAAGATCAATTATGCTGGCTGGTGGCCAAAAGCCTTAATGTCAAGTCCTTGGACTTATTTACTTGCGTTTGAAGACAAAATGCCTCCTTTTGTTTGTTCGCCGTGTACAGTATATATATACCAGGAAAACAAAATGATGACGCTGTCAGGCTGTACCTGAAGTTGTCCTGTAGTGTCGACTTTTTAACAATGTGAATGCAAAATATTTATACTTTGCAGGAAACATCAGATGGTCGACCAAAGATCATTGACATCATTGATGTGACTGGATCAGGGGATGTTGACATGTCCACCGTGATACAGGCAAAGGATGGAGTACTGACGGGAGTGTCAGGCAGAAAACTAAAGGTCAGTTTATTAATATGCAAACAATTCCTTTTTGACCCTAGACTTGGAACTGTTAGGGGCCTGGCAGTGAATCTAAGGGCCACCGAGCCCCGGACCTCCACTGAATTCGTTATTTATCAGGCCAACTTCAACAATCATTGATCATATTATTAGTGTCATTGACACATACACCATTACTAATATGAATCTATAAATTATGGTTTATGTCCTGCTTTTTTATTACTGTGATACTGCAATAGTTATTCTGCTTATTCATTCCATGACACTATCGCAATAATAATTCATAATTAATCAAAATTGAAGTTTAGTAGCATAGTTTTGAAATAATTTTTTTACAGATATCTAATTCTGCATAAAATTCAATGATATAGTAAATTATTTAAATATTTTACCCTATGTTTCATCGGCATGGTATTTTCTAGATACCTGCCAGCTGGAACAACCCCACTGGCACGTACCATGTGGGGGTGAAAGGCGCCTATGAACTCTTTCCGAAGACTCTGTGTGACCGACTGACGAAAGAACGGCGTGAGAAACAGTGGGATCCAGCGCACAGGGTTGCCGTGACAACGGCCACCAGGGCACTGGAGGAGTTCAACACCAAACACCCTGATGCATCTCCGGTTGGTGTCATCACTATTTCAAGATAGGAATATTTGAAGTGCCAATGGCATGGTTCTTGCAATTTTTGCTCTTATTCAATGTAAACAATATAAAGCTGTTTCATGTGAGCACATTTTTGGTGAATTAGATATATGTAATATTTTAAGTTTTCAATTACCACCAGCAAACAATAGTTTTCTTTTTCAGAGAAAGCAAAACTGATGTCAGCAGGGATAATAATATTACATAGTTCGCAACACTGCATGTTTTCTATGATAATTCCAAGCTATGTAATTTCCTCAGCAACTACATGCAAATCCACCTCCTGTTCATCTAGATCCACATTACGTCAGTCTTCTCGAGATTTATACCACTCGTTCTGTTACATGTCTGCAGTTCTGAGATCAAGGAGAGATTGTCGTCAATGTCTTTGTTGATCGCTGGTTGCCTGACTAACCTCTCCAGTATCCCAGTCACTTCAGTGGTTTTCCTTTGCCAGAAGGTCTTCTCTCGGGCAAGCATTGTGGCTGATATGTTATGATCTTTGTTGACTCAATGTTCTCCTATAGCAGTGAATCTGAGACTCTGTGATTGGAGTCCTAATGTTATGTCCTTTTTAATTTTAATATGAATAGTTTATAGTACTACAGTTGTATGAGTTTACAATAAAGAAGACTTTATGTATAGTTGACAATTGTCTTGCAGGAAAACAAGCTTGAGAAGGAAGAGCTGCAGACTAGACTGGATGTTCTTAGCACCCTGGACAAGAAGTTCTCTTACTGCGGTGCCGTCTATGACTGCGTTGTCTTCCACGATGGAGCCACCTGGAGGTGGGTGTTGGTTTATTGTGTGCAATGAGTGTGATGTGTATTCCAGCAGAGAACAGTTTCTGCTGTAGTGTCAAAATAATACTGTAGACAGCAGGTGATTTCATCTATCTTCGCATTATCAAACAAAACTTTAAAATCAGGCTGGGCAGCTTGTTTAAAAATAAATATTTTCCAAAAACGTCATGATCATGTGTTCATATATATATATATATTTGCCCATTCTTTATAAGGGTTGAAACATCAAACATCACCGCAAGTATTGTTTTTAGTCCTTTGGGCCTAAGGTCCAATGGACTATTGCCATCACTCTGCATCCGCCGTTAGCTGCCGTATGTCAGAAACCGTTCAGCAACTTTTTTCTCTAATTTTGCATAGACATCATAGGGCACTGCCACTATGCACTAGAAATCTGTATTTGACTGAATCTTTCTATAGGCTCCCTGGGGCCTCCAAGGGCCCCCAAACTGGTAATTTTTTACATTTTGCCTATTTTATCAAAAACTGTTCAGTAACTTTTTCTCTAATCCCTGTTAAACTGGACAGTTGCATGTAGGTTTTAAGCTGTATCTTTCCAGTGTCAAACAGTGGGCTGTAACTAATGTGTAATGGGAATCCACACTGCACTGGTAGAACCTGAGGAACTTTAAAACAGCAGTACACATAATTATCAATGCAATATAAATATATGATGTAGGATTAAAATAAAATAACTTGGGTATAAAATGATATATAAAGTAAAATAACATAGGTATACTCAAAAAAGTTAAAGCATATTTAGCCAAAAATTATAAGGAATATTATTCAGATGTTTTACTATACATGTTGCAGATATTCCGTCACTCCAGTTATATCAGTATTATGTCGTTACAACTGTTTTTAACTGTCATTACTACTGTTTTAAGTCAAAATGCATGCTATGCATATGTATCTTGTTAACAAATAAAGTTTTATCATAGTTCATCTCTTTCTTCTTCCCATTCTGGGGGAGGGTGGTAGGGGCAAAATGAGAACAGATAATGCATGTGCATTTTCTTAAACAATGTTTTACTGTGTTACATGCAAGATTGCAGCTCACCAACTCTCCTGCAAGGTTTCTACAACCACTGGAAATTGGACTAAATAGCAGAGTATTGGGATAAAATCTACAGTATTTTTTAATAACACATTAACTGATATATACAATATTTACGTAATGGTCTACTCGAATACTTTATTTCCAAGTGTATCTTCACTGGCATGCATATAGTCTAGAGAGCTACTAAACATGTCAACACTTTACTTCCATCATAACTCTTAATGATCTGTAACTATGGTTCACCAAAAAACATTTCATTCATAATTACAAATTCACAATATAGTCCAAAGGACTTCAGGGCCTCTTGGTCCATTTAAAAAATTCTGAATCGATTATTGTTCATTAGGGCATGTGTAGACACCACGGAGAAAGGAGATCTTGAGTCGTGTGCATTATTAGCCTCCTACAGAGAAGAGCAGCAGTTTTCAACAATTAGCACATCAGGTATGTTACCTACAAGTTTTCATCTTGAAATCTTCATCTTGAAATGACCATGTAATAGTTGGACACACGTTATATGTATACTCTGATTAATTTATAATTAGCACATTAAACGTTTATATTGGACATAACTGTAACATTGATGTTAGCACAATCTCTTTGTGTACGTTTTGATTTAGCAATATATTTTTAGTAGAAATGTATACAATAATGTGAGATCACATATTCTACATAGTATTATTATGTAAATCTGTTTATCAAAAACTGAAATCTTAAACATAAGAAGAATTATTTCATTATCAATGTAGCCAATTTGAAGCACTCTTTGTGAGTGAAGAAATTAACAAAACATTTCTACTTACTAAAGTGTGGAAATGTTTGGGGGCAAAAAGAAAAAGGGAATGGTAATGTGTAGAGTCATGTTGAACTTGTTACAGATATGATGAACTACAGTGTGAATATCTACGAGGATGGAAATGTCCTGGAAATAGCTACGGGTTCTGGTGAGTAGTGCTACCAAAACTACCGTCATGCTAAGGGGTGGTCTCAATACACACTACCGTTATATTATCATAAATTGCCACAGTACTCCCCAAATTCCCACTTTGTACTGATTATGGATAAGCCGTACAAAATCACAAATAGGAGTTTTAGAATTACTCCTATATACCTGGGCCCCCCCTTCACTAACATTCTTATAAGCTCATAAGCCCGATTTTGCTCTTTAAAATTAAATACTCCTATATTCCTGGGACCCCCTTCGCCAACCTTCTTATAAGCTCATAAGCCCAATTTTGCTCTTTAAAATTAAATACTCCTATATTCCTGGGACCCCCTTCGCCAACCTTCTTATAAGCTCATAAGCCCAATTTTGCTCTTTAAAATTAAATACTCCTATATTCCTGGCACCCCCCTTCACTAACGTTCTTATAAGCTCATAAGCCCAATTTTGCTCTTTAAAATTAAATACTCCTATATTCCTGGGGCCCCCTTCGCCAACCTTCTTATAAGCTCATAAGCCCAATTTTGCTCTTTAAAATTAAATACTCCTATATACCTGGGGCCCCCCTTCACTAACGTTCTTATAAACTCATAAGCCCAATTTTGCTCTTTAAAATTAAATACTCCTACATTCTTGGCACCCCTTTCGCCAACATTCTTATAAACTCATAAGCCAAATTTTGCTCTTTAAAATTAAATACTCCTATATTCCTGGCGCCCCTTTCGCCAACCTTCTTATAAACTTGTAAGCCCGACTTTAAAATTATTTTTTCTCCTTAGCAGTACCATAATATACTGAAAACTGTCAACACCAGGGCACGCCACCAGGACACTTGCCCATGTGTCACGGACATAGTGTCCTTGGTGATATGTCAGTGGACTTTTCAAAAACAAGTCCTTAAATTTAATAACAGATTCTGTTTAATGATGGATTTTGCTTATGTACTCGTTATCTTACTGAAACGGTCCCCAGATTGAAGATGGAGTTGAAATCCTTGTTTTGTTGCTACAGGTGCTCACGGAACACACGTCGCGTCGATAGCGGCCGGATACTACCCCGATGAGCCGGCCAGGAACGGTGTCGCCCCCGGCGCTCAGATAGTCGCCATCAAAATCGGGGACCGAAGACTCGGGTCGATGGAAACTGGAACAGCATTAGTTCGAGCGGTGGGTGTATATCACAAACTGACATATTACTGTACTTACGTAATATGGAAATGTCGAGGTCATTACGATTGGTGACATTAATGAAATGTAATATTTGTAAGTGTAATAAATCTGAAATGGCCTGCATTTATGTGTACAGCTACAAAAAGAGTTGATTGTGATATTTATTTATTAGTGCAAAAGCGTCTTGTGTTGTTTCCAGTGAAGTTAGTTTGACCAACTTTTAAAGATGCTTCCTCAGCTGATTTGCCAATCGTGAATCCAGGTTTCAGTTATATCTGCAGTTGGATTATACTAAGACTTGTTAGATGGTCAAAATAATTGACTGGTCATCACATCTATTAATTTGCTAAAATCAATTACTGTGCCAATAATTAGCCTTCAAACCACAAAACTTGTCAGACACATAGTTTTCGAGAAAGACAACACCAACACAGAAACATGAACACCGTCATTGTGCATTCACGTGGTGATTCCAAGACTCGCTGGAATTAATGCTTGATCAAACAAATTTAAAAAGTTCACAGTTTGTCTGGTTTGCACAAATATGCATATTGCAGTGAATAATAGGCAGGTTTGCTGATTTTGCAAAATAATTTTTTATTGAGACGAGCGAAAAATTTAATGAAGATGCCTTTAGTTTAAGCCTTGCTGTGTTTGTCTGTTTGCCAGATGATCCGAGTGATAGAGTTGAAGTGTGATTTGGTGAATTACAGCTACGGTGAAGCGTCCCATTGGTCTAATACAGGGTATGTGTTCACTGTTCTCAGATCTTTGGAGTCCTTACATGACCTGTAACTTGTGCATGTTAATTACAGTCCAGAAATCATGTCGCACATAAAAAAAAAAAAATCTATATTTTTGACTTGAAATGTTGAATAAAGCTGTGTAAAATGTGAAAAAAGTGTGTAACACAGACATGTCTGCATTGTTTGGAGACAGCCGGTCTTGGATTAATTAAGTGTACCTTTTGGTGCGAGAACAGCTTGCATGGAAGTCATTCACGTCAATCACAGCCATTATATTGGCCACACAGTTTTGTATTTTCCGTGACACACCAGTGTAATTTGAGCCATTTATTTTATTAATATGGATCCACTTGATTTGTTTCACTGCCAGTTGTACCAATGATACTCATTAATCTGTACCCATAAACTTGGAACTATTAGCTAATCTGCTGGTTCCCTCTAAATTTCATCTGTCTTATCAGTTGTAATTACCCATCTTGGCCAGTCATCTGCCAGTCTTGAAGGCAGGTCTCTGGCTAAGCCCCTGAGTGCATAACAAGCAGAGGCAGAAAAACATGAATGTCACAGGAGAAGGGGAGGACAACAGCTGATGTGGGAAGATTGTGAAGAGGGATTTGAGGGAACGGAACTACTGAAAACAATGGAGAGAAAGAACAGAAAGAGTTCTATAACAATATTGTACCTGGCCCTGACCCCTGTACAACAGAGAACATTGATGACGAACACAAATCTGAATAATTTAAAAGCTCAGAGAATGAGTACATTAAAACATCAAATAACAGTGAGATAGAATTATCGTTGTTTTAATTAATTTTACAGTCGAATCTGTGAAGTCCTGAAAGAAGCTGTCACCAAACATGGCGTAATATTCGTGTCCAGCGCTGGCAATGACGGACCAGCGCTCTCAACCGTTGGTTCACCAGGGGGCACCACGAGCAACATCATTGGTGGGTTGGAATGGAGAGGTTGTTATCGTTTAAAATTTGCAGGGCTGTTGTTTGATTGCTCAAAAGGAGATGTCAAACAGTTGTGTTGAGAGATCTAACAAGATCTAAAGCCCCAGCTAGTTTGACCTTTTATCCATAAAACACATATTTTATCCATAAAACACTCACTGCTGTATGTATTGCACTATATATAAACACTTAAATTTATCATTAAGCCTAGGTGGTAATTAACTACATTTTTTGGGGAACAAGTGTAAATATAATAAAAGTGATTCTGGCCTGGGTCAGAAACATGGTAGGAGAGCAGCAGAAATACAAAGTAACATTGCAGAGAAATTGGTAGATCGACCACTTCTCAATGAAGATGTGGACCACATGTCGAGTGGCATATTCGTGACGGGGGAATATGGAAGGGGTTTCTCCCATCATGCACATTTATAGAGTACATTTTTCTTGATTCTGGCGTATTTTCTGCATCAAATGTTGGATTCAAATGAGTGGGAGATCTTGAAATTTTTAACCTAGAAATTTCATGTTGGTGGTGTATTTTGCTTTGAAAGCAGTAAATCAGTAGATTTTATTAACAATTGAAAGAAACGCGGTAAGCTTGGCACTTCTGGAGTTAGGACACCAGTTGAAACGCTAGCTGGCTTTTGTAACGAGCTATGTGCTGTGCTGTTGTTTTGACAGGTGTCGGAGCCTATGTGTCACCAGAAATGATGGGGGCTGCATATTCGTTGCGAGACAAACTCCCAGGCATGCAGTATACTTGGTCGTCCCGTGGCCCAACGTAAGTGACTCAGTTGATGGATGATTGGCAGATAACAGCCCAGAGATGTAGCCATACTCAGTAATGGTAATCGTAATGTAATCATTTACAGTTTGTTAGTAATTATACTTCGGAAGGGCAAATCATCATAAATTGCCAAAGTAATAGTAATCCTGATTACAATAATTTACCAATGATGGATATTGTAATTGCACTCTTCTGCAACTGTATGTATTTTACATGTTGTATTACGTGTATTGTAATGTCATGTTTGAATAACATTGGAGACACAAATACCATTACGGTTTATATATTTTGTTGTTTCAGTAACATTCTTCAATGTAATCACCATGGTAATCATATTTGATTACATTAGTTGTGTATGTGATCATACTGATAAATGTTAACAGTTATCATAATTTATTACACTTGTGGTGTAACCATCCTGCCTCTGCTACGTACACTCAGACCAGCAATTGATATGTGTTATTTATTTTACCGTTACGAAGACAAGACGGAGCACTTGGTGTTAACATCAGCGCACCAGGGGGCGCCATCACATCGGTGCCGAACTGGACGTTGCGTGGATCACAGCTGATGAATGGCACCAGCATGAGTTCGCCCAATGCATGCGGTGGAATCGGTAAGTCACACAGGTTGCGAGGACAACTTTTTAGTTTCGGTTAACTTTCATGGATGTCGACAAGAATTTCTGAACAGCAATAGTCTTTGTTTGTGAGTTTTGTTGTCATGTATCCGTTACACTGCTCCATGAGGCAAACTTTGCAAGTCTACTTGAGATATACACACCATTGATTAACACGTACTGTATTTGACTATGGGTGAGACAAAATTAATGATGTATTACATCTGATTTTCTCTATACAGTCTTACAATTTAACTTGATTTAAAAGAGGTTTATGTACAAATTTTTTCATATTGAGTTCTAAACAACAAAGTACATATCTATTTAGTAATATTTTGATACATAGACACATACAGACGTAGTTCTGTAGAGAATACACATGTCATAGACTCTGATACACAGTGCATAAATCACAGGGCTGACTATTTGGGGTAGTTTTAACAGTACTATTGTGGTAGTGACGCGATAGCAGTTGGTTCCTAAAATGGTGTTCAAAACCCTGAAGGACGCTGCTACAGCCAGTGACTGTTGGTGCTAGGTAGCTAAACAAATAAAATTACAAAATGCGATTGAAAAGGCATGTTTATGAACATTGTTTTTGTGTAGCACAAATAACCCTGCTGATCTCCGTGCCAGCTGTCGTTACTATCGATAGTTCAATTTCCTATCGGCAATAATGCTAGATGAATCTACTGACATATTTACATCTAGATTATCCCGATGCATCGATAGTTCAACGTATCATTACACCCCAACAACACACGTGTGTAGTGAGCCTGTCGACTGTGTGATGTAGTGTGATATTATTGTACCCCAACAACACACGTGTGTAGTGAGCCTGTCGACTGTGTGATGTAGTGTGATATTATTGTACCCCAACAACACACGTGTGTAGTGGGCTTGTCGACTGTGTGATGTAGTGTGATATTATTGTCCCCCAACAACACACGTGTGTAGTGGACTTGGTGACTGTGTGATGTAGTGTGATATTATTGTACCCCAACAACACACGTGTGTAGTGAGCCTGTCGACTGTGTGATGTAGTGTGATATTATTGTACCCAAACAACACACGTGTGTAGTGGGCCTGTCGACTGTGTGATGTAGTGTGATATTATTGTACCCCAACAACACACGTGTGTAGTGAGCCTGTCGACTGTGTGATGTAGTGTGATATTATTGTACCCCAGCAACACACGTGTGTAGTGAGCCTGTCGACTGTGTGATGTAGTGTGATATTATTGTACCCCAACAACACACGTGTGTAGTGGGCTTGGTGACTGTGTGATGTAGTGTGATATTATTGTCCCCCAACAACACACGTGTGTAGTGAGCCTGTCGACTGTGTGATGTAGTGTGATATTATTGTACCCCAACAACACACGTGTGTAGTGAGCCTGTCGACTGTGTGATGTAGTGTGATATTATTGTACCCCCAACAACACACGTGTGTGTAGTGTGATATTATTGTCCCCCAACAACACACGTGTGTAGTGAGCGACTGTGTGATGTAGTGTGATATTATTGTACCCCAGCAACACACGTGTGTAGTGAGCCTGTCGACTGTGTGATGTAGTGTGATATTATTGTACCCCAACAACACACGTGTGTAGTGGGCACTGTAATGTAGTGTTATATTGTACCCCAACAACACACGTGTGTAGTGAGCCTGTCGACTGTGTGATGTAGTGTGATATTATTGTACCCCAACAACACGTGTGTAGTGGGCTTGGTGACTGTGATGTAATGTGTTATTATTGTACCTGTGATGTAGTGTGATATTATTGTACCCCACAACACACGTGTGTAGTGGGCCTGTCGACTGTGTGATGTAGTGTGATATTATTGTCCCCCAACAACACAATTGTGTTGTGAGCCTGTCGACTGTGTGATGTAGTGTGATATTATTGTACCCCAACAACACACGTGTGTAGTGAGCCTGTCGACTGTGTGATGTAGTGTGATATTATTGTACCCCAGCAACACACGTGTGTAGTGAGCCTGTCGACTGTGTGATGTAGTGTGATATTATTGTCCCCCAACAACACACGTGTGTAGTGAGCCTGTCGACTATGTGATGTAGTGTGATATTATTGTACCCCAGCAACACACGTGTGTAGTGAGCCTGTCGACTGTGTGATGTAGTGTGATATTATTGTACCCCAACAACACACGTGTGTAGTGAGCCTGTCGACTGTGTGATGTAGTGTGATATTGTACCCCAACAACACACGTGTGTAGTGAGCCTGTCGACTGTGTGATGTAGTGTGATATTATTGTACCCCAGCAACACACGTATGTAGTGAGCCTGTCGACTGTGTGATATAGTGTGATATTATTGTACCCCAACAACACACGTGTGTAGTGGGCCTGTCAACTGTGTGATGTAGTGTGATATTATTGTACCCCAGCAACACACGTGTGTAGTGAGCCTGTCAACTGTGTGATGTAGTGTGATATTATTGTACCCAAACAACACACGTGTGTAGTGGGCTTGGCGACTGTGTGATGTAGTGTGATATTATTGTACCCCAACAACACACGTGTGTAGTGAGCCTGTCGACTGTGATGTAGTGTGATATTATTGTACCCAAACAACACGTGTGTAGTGGGCTTGGTGACTGTGTGATGTAGTGTGATATTATTGTACCCCAACAACACACGTGTGTAGTGAGCCTGTCGACTGTGTGATGTAGTGTGATATTATTGTACCCCAACAACACACGTGTGTAGTGGGCTTGTCGACTGTGTGATGTAGTGTGATATTATTGTACCCCAACAACACACGTGTGTAGTGGGCTTGGTGACTGTGTGATGTAGTGTGATATTATTGTACCCCAACAACACATGTGTGTAGTGAGCCTGTCGACTGTGTGATGTAGTGTGATATTATTGTACCCCAACAACACATGTGTGTAGTGAGCCTGTCGACTGTGTGATGTAGTGTGATATTATTGTACCCCAGCAACACACGTGTGTAGTGAGCCTGTCGACTGTGTGATGTAGTGTGATATTATTGTACCCCAACAACACACGTGTGTAGTGGGCCTGTCGACTGTGTGATGTAGTGTGATATTATTGTACCCCAACAACACACGTGTGTAGTGGGCCTGTCAACTGTGTGATGTAGTGTGATATTATTGTACCCCAACAACACACGTGTGTAGTGAGCCTGTCGACTGTGTGATGTAGTGTGATATTATTGTACCCCAACAACACACGTGTGTAGTGGGCCTGTCAACTGTGTGATGTAGTGTGATATTATTGTACCCCAACAACACATGTGTGTAGTGAGCCTGTCAACAGTGTGATATAGTGTGATATTATTGTACCCCAACAACACATGTGTGTAGTGGGCCTGTCAACAGTGTGATGTAGTGTGATATTATTGTACCCCAACAACACACGTGTGTAGTGGGCTTGGTGACTGTGTGATGTAGTGTGATATTATTGTCCCCCAACAACACACGTGTGTAGTGGGCCTGTCAACTGTGTGATGTAGTATGATATTATTGTACCCCAGCAACACACGTGTGTAGTGAGCCTGTCGACTATGTGATGTAGTGTGATATTATTGTACCCCAACAACACACGTGTGTAGTGGGCCTGTCGACTGTGTGATGTAGTGTGATATTATTGTCCCCCAACAACACAATTGTGTTGTGAGCCTGTCGACTGTGTGATGTAGTGTGATATTATTGTACCCCAACAACACATGTGTGTAGTGAGCCTGTCGACTGTGATGTAGTGTGATATTATTGTACCCCAGCAACACACTTGTGTAGTGAGCCTGTCGACTATGTGATGTAGTGTGATATTATTGTACCCCAACAACACACGTGTGTAGTGGGCCTGTCGACTGTGTGATGTAGTGTGATATTATTGTACCCCAACAACACACGTGTGTAGTGGGCCTGTCAACTGTGTGATGTAGTGTGATATTATTGTACCCCAACAACACATGTGTGTAGTGAGCCTGTCGACTGTGTGATGTAGTGTGATATTATTGTACCCCAGCAACACACGTATGTAGTGAGCCTGTCGACTGTGTGATATAGTGTGATATTATTGTACCCCAACAACACACGTGTGTAGTGGGCCTGTCAACTGTGTGATGTAGTGTGATATTATTGTACCCCAGCAACACACGTGTGTAGTGAGCCTGTCAACTGTGTGATGTAGTGTGATATTATTGTACCCAAACAACACACGTGTGTAGTGGGCTTGATGACTGTGTGATGTAGTGTGATATTATTGTACCCCAACAACACACGTGTGTAGTGAGCCTGTCGACTGTGATGTAGTGTGATATTATTGTACCCCAGCAACACACGTGTGTAGTGAGCCTGTCGACTGTGTGATGTAGTGTGATATTATTGTACCCCAACAACACACGTGTGTAGTGGGCCTGTCGACTGTGTGATGTAGTGTGATATTATTGTACCCCAACAACACACGTGTGTAGTGAGCCTGTCAACTGTGTGATGTAGTGTGATATTATTGTCCCCCAACAACACACGTGTGTAGTGGGCTTGGTGACTGTGTGATGTAGTATGATATTATTGTACCCCAGCAACACACGTGTGTAGTGAGCCTGTCGACTATGTGATGTAGTGTGATATTATTGTACCCCAACAACACACGTGTGTAGTGGGCCTGTCGACTGTGTGATGTAGTGTGATATTATTGTACCCCAACAACACACGTGTGTAGTGGGCCTGTCGACTGTGTGATGTAGTGTGATATTATTGTCCCCCAACAACACAATTGTGTTGTGAGCCTGTCGACTGTGTGATGTAGTGTGATATTATTGTACCCCAACAACACACGTGTGTAGTGAGCCTGTCGACTGTGTGATGTAGTGTGATATTATTGTACCCCAACAACACACGTGTGTAGTGAGCCTGTCGACTGTGTGATGTAGTGTGATATTATTGTACCCCAACAACACATGTGTGTAGTGAGCCTGTCGACTGTGTGATGTAGTGTGATATTATTGTACCCCAACAACACATGTGTGTAGTGAGCCTGTCGACTGTGTGATGTAGTGTGATATTATTGTACCCCAACAACACATGTGTGTAGTGAGCCTGTCGACTGTGTGATGTAGTGTGATATTATTGTACCCCAGCAACACACGTGTGTAGTGGGCCTGTCGACTGTGTGATGTAGTGTGATATTATTGTACCCCAACAACACACGTGTGTAGTGGGCCTGTCGACTGTGTGATGTAGTGTGATATTATTGTACCCCAACAACACAAGTGTGTAGTGAGCCTGTCGACTGTGTGATGTAGTGTGATATTATTGTACCCCAACAACACACGTGTGTAGTGGGCTTGTCGACTGTGTGATGTAGTGTGATATTTTTGTCCCCCAACAACATACGTGTGTAGTGGGCCTGTCGACTGTGTGATGTAGTGTGATATTATTGTCCCCCAACAACACACGTGTGTAGTGGGCCTGTCGACTGTGTGATGTAGTGTGATATTATTGTACCCCAACAACACACGTGTGTAGTGAGCCTGTCGACTGTGTGATGTAGTGTGATATTATTGTACCCCAACAACACACGTGTGTAGTGAGCCTGTCGACTGTGTGATGTAGTGTGATATTATTGTCCCCCAACAACACACGTGTGTAGTGGGCCTGTCGACTGTGTGATGTAGTGTGATATTATTGTACCCCAGCAACACACGTGTGTAGTGAGCCTGTCGACTGTGTGATGTAGTGTGATATTATTGTACCCCAACAACACACGTGTGTAGTGGGCTTGGTGACTGTAATGTAATGTGTTATTATTGTACCCCAACAACACACGTGTGTAGTGGGCCTGTCGACTGTGTGATGTAGTGTGATATTATTGTACCCCAACAACACGTGTGTAGTGGGCTTGGTGACTGTGATGTAATGTGTTATTATTGTACCCCAACAACACACGTGTGTAGTGGGCCTGTCGACTGTGTGATGTAGTGTGATATTATTGTACCCCAGCAACACACGTGTGTAGTGAGCCTGTCGACTGTGTGATGTAGTGTGATATTATTGTACCCCAACAACACACGTGTGTAGTGGGCTTGGTGACTGTGATGTAATGTGTTATTATTGTACCCCAACAACACACGTGTGTAGTGGGCCTGTCGACTGTGTGATGTAGTGTGATATTATTGTACCCCAACAACACGTGTGTAGTGGGCTTGGTGACTGTGATGTAATGTGTTATTATTGTACCCCAACAACACACGTGTGTAGTGGGCTTGTCGACTGTGTGATGTTGTGTGATATTATTGTACCCCAACAACACGTGTGTAGTGGGCCTGTCGACTGTGTGATGTAGTGTGATATTGTTGTACACATAGTGTTATCCTGTGTCTGCAGCACTGGTGTTGTCAGCCCTCAAGGGTGAGGGTGTCAGCTACACCCCATCCAGTGTACGACGCGCTCTTGAAAACACAGCCTTGAATATTGACACGATCGAAAAGTTTGCCCTCGGACACGGTCTCATTCAGGTCTGTGGCAACAATACTCAGAAAGTATATATACTTATATATATATATATATATAATCGAGCTAACAGACGTATAATACGCTTTCCTCCTTGACAACGTACATCTCATATGCCAAACTTTTAGGGGTTCTACTGTGACCCCACGACATAGCCACAGCAGTTTTTATTATTTAAATGCACCCCCCAATATTAGCCTTTCTATAAAAAAACGAAGTATGATCATTCCAAGTTACATAAATCGTCCACACATTGGTGGACGGACGGTTACGTACATCGGAACAACTACTTGTGTGGGTTTCAGCCTAAATCTCTAACACTTATTTCTGTGCAGACAAATTGTTAGAAAAGCTGTTTTGACTATCAATTAACGTGCAAGGAAGATCCGTTTTGCGGAAAGTCGCTATTGCCTCAAAATGGTGTAACAAATCTTGGTGTACATAAAAAGTACTTATTTCTCATGTAGCCAGTTAGTGTCACATGCATGGTCATTACTAGAGCGGCCGGTGTATTTATTATAAGAGTGGTTCTCATGATAGCAACCTCTTTGGGGAGAGTGTCTGGTCAATACAACAATGTTGTTTCAACTAGTTTTCTTTATTAAAAACAAATAGTAATATATCTTTGTATTGCTTAGTGATTGTCCTTTGTTAAAAATAGATCACGGATGTTTAGAAGTTGTTATATAGATAACATGTGTAATTGGTGATATGTTCTTTCATTATTGGCTACTTATATCTAAATGTATCTAAATGTAAGATTATTGGTTACTTGTATCTAAATGTAAGTAGTGACCAAATATAATCACATTAATTGTCCTTCATAATAACCTAATGGCAAGATCAAGCGAGATTTCGGTGAAGCGGTTTTTGGTATGTGGCAGATTTGATGGTTTTCACTATACATATGTTTTTAAGATGACGTTTGTATCACGAGGCCTCTGTGGTCATTCATGGTCATCTTGACCATACAGGTAGACAAGGCATATGAGTATCTTGTGGAGAATGCGGATGCGCAGGAACATGATGTCCAGTTTGGCATCAACTGCGGGAACAGCAACCGTGGTATCTACCTGCGCGAGAAACACATGCTGTCAAGAGCATCAGAGTTCACAGTGTCAGTGGAGCCACAGTTTACAGACACGACAGGTAGACCAGGAAGATAACAGGCACATTTCTTATTACGCAAGTCAATGTTTCCTTAGACACTGATGATACCAGCCATTATTTACAGTGTGGATATGTGCATCTTTGCATCCCTGCTTGTTGTAATAGTTCATTTTTTTCATCATTCGTTTATTCGTCATTTACACCCTCATAGTTCATCCATCCTCCAGTCACTTGTTCACCAATACCATCTCTCTGACATGCTTACGATTACTTGTCTTAATATGTGATATCTGTGTATCAGCACAAATTTATCTTAATTGATTCATGTCGCAATATTACTTTCTCATACATTTAACGAGAGCCTGTGGTAAAAAGAATTCTTCTTCAAAGAAGCAACAAAGATTATGTTTCAAGGACAATCTATCGTAAACAGAATATCTTGTTAAATTAAGGAGTGTTTTCAGAATGCAAAGAGTAGCTGCTGTATCACAGGGGACACTATTTCTCTGACACACCAGTGAAAGTGTCCGGGTGGTGCATCCTGACAGTTTTGGGACTATACTAGGGTGACCTTAATTTCAAGGTGGCTGTATTACCGAGGTGACCATAAAGCAAGGTTCGACTGAACCTAATTGGATTCCGAAAGACTTTTTGAGCTTTATCGATGTGTTTCTGTTGATCTCTACAGAGCAGCGGGTGAAGATCAACTTTGAGATGCGGTTTGCACTGACATGTGACGCTGCCTGGGTGTCATGTCCTCCTCACCTTGAACTCATGAACATGAGTCGTGCCTTCCAGGTCAAGGTCACTCCTCAGGGTTTGAACCCTGGTGCTCATTTTACAGAGGTTAGTCATTTGACCTTGTTGTTATGCTGTAATCCCTCATACTTGACTTCCCTCCTTATTTTTTCAATACACTTATTGAAAACACGGTTCCAAGCAGTTTGGTCTTGGGCTAGGGATTGTGTTGTAGACAATGACAGATGTGAAAGACCCCTCAAGTGTGATACAGGGTGCGGGGTGAACTTTGTTCTGGACATGGACACTTTTTTACAGTGTGCAATTCGATACATTTGATACATATCAAGAAGTTTAGTTTATTCACCGTAATAACTGTTTGTGTTCAGACACCTAAAAATGATTAAATTCTCGGCTGGCCGAAAATATAAGGCATGCAAAATAATTCACAGAATCGCTTTCTGAATATTTACACCAACACAAACAAGTCCTGACCATATGGCTCATTTGACTTCACATGCTATTAATAAGGCTTTGTAATGTCAACACAGAGAAGTTGTGTTTTATAAAAGGTCACTAATAAATGATGTCCAATTACAGAGAGACGTTATGTTGTATAAAAGGTCACTAATAAATGATGTCCGATTACAGAGGAAGAAAGACAAATAATTTTTAAGGAGGTGTCTGAAAAGATACGGAACACAAAATAATAAATTTTGTAGAGTTTAGAATGTCTGAAAACATACACTGTCCAAATACACACAGTCGTTGTTGGAGTTTTATTTATTTATTCATTTGACGATAGTCGTATTCGTCCAAAAACCCACACCTTGCAATACATGACATGTTGGTTGTCGCCATGTATCATCAGGAGAATGAATCACTACAGTGGCACCACCTGTCAGGTAGAATAAGTATTAATGCACAAATGATGCTAGTGTTGATAACAGAACTGGTGGGTGATGTGTTTTGGCAGTTGTGTCATATCAGTTGTGTCATATCAGTTGTGTCATATCAGTTGTGTCATATCAGTTGTGTCATATCAGTTGTGTCATATCAGTTGTGTCATATCAGTTGTGTCATATCAGTTGTGTCATATCAGTTGTGTCATATCAGTTGTGTCATATCAGTTGTGTCATATCAGTTGAATCCAGCATTTATTGGCTGAGGTTTTGGTTGCTCTTTGAGATTGCAAACATTTTGAAAGTCAGCACCACATGTTGGTGGGGGCTAGGTGGGTGGGTTGTTTGGTTTGAATAAATAAAAAACACTGTTTTTTGTGTGTTTCCAAACTGATGAGACCATCTTTTGGGGAACTGAAACTACCAGTGATTATGATGTTTGTTGAAGTAGGCAGGGTGAAGTCTGTTTTGTAATTTGTAAATGGATTTCAAATTACATGTGTTGCATTTGGTCATAGACACTCCCAATGCAGTTTAATCCATGCGACCTCAAGAGTACAATGAAGAGCGACTAAGCTGATTCCTGCATTGAGAGAGTTATGAAAACCATCTAATAAAACATATTGGTACATAGACATATTCTTCAAACTTAATGTAAGGCAGATTCAGAGGGCACAAGGCAATATTAGTTAAACAACAGTGTAGGTTGGATATGAGAAAGTACTCATTTTCTCAGGCCAGTCACAGAGGAGAGATAAATGACTAGAACAAATTATCTAGTGGTTGTGTTAATGTCAGCAGTGTGAATATGTTTAGAAATAAAACTGACAGTTATCTGATGATGGCGCGTTATTCATAGATTCGATAATACAATGGTTTCCTTGTCCACATGCTGCTTGGAGCTTGTGTCTTTGGATGGCGGTCTTGTTCAATCTGGTTAAAATCTCATGATATTATTACAATGTTTTAGGTATGTGCCTATGATGTGACATCCCCCCGTAAAGGTCCCATCTTCCGTGTGCCTATAACAGTCATCATGCCAATAGAGTAAGTGTACTTATTGCTGTAAGTGTATCAGGTACTCATTGCTGTAAGTTTACTTATTATTATCAGTGTACTTATTGCTGTAAGTGTATGTACTGTTGTAAGTGTACTAATTGAAAGTCCTGTCTTCTCTGTGCTTATATAATAGTCATCATACCAGTAGAGTAAGTGTACTTATTGCATCATACCAGTAGAGTAAGTGTACTTATTGCATCATACCAGTAGAGTAAGTGTACTTATTGCATCATACCAGTAGAGTAAGTGTACTTATTGCATCATACCACTAGAGTAAGTGTACTTATTGCATCATACCAGTAGAGTAAGTGTACTTATTGCATCATACCACTAGAGTAAGTGTACTTATTGCATCATACCAGTAGAGTAAGTGTACTTATTGCATCATACCAGTAGAGAAAGTGTACTTATTGCATCATACCACTAGAATAAGTGTACTTATTGCATCATACTAGTAGAGTAAGTGTACTTATTGCATCATACCACTAGAGTCAGTATACTTATTGCATCATACCGGTAGAGTAAGTATACTTATTGCATCATACCGGTAGAGTAAGTGTACTTATTGCATCATACCACTGGAGTAATTATACTTATTGCATCATACCAGTAGAGTAAGTGTACTTATTGCATCATACCTGTAGAGAAAGTGTACTTATTGCATCATACAGCAGAACCTCCCTATTAAGGTCACTCTTGGGCCTGGGCAAATATGACATGAATAGCAAGGTGACTATATTAGCGGAATTAATTTCCTATACTGTTACAGAAATAATTAGGAACTGTCCTAAGGTGATCTTAATTGTGAGGTGTCGTATCATCGAGGTGAGCAAGGTTCTGCTGCATTTATTGCTGTTAATGTGCGTATTGTTATAAGTGTACCTACTGTGCAAAGGTCCTGTCTTCAGTGTTTATAACATCGTACCAGTAGAATGAGTGTACTTATTGCTGGAAACAAACATCGGATAGTGTTTGTCAGAATCTCACTAATTTCAAAGTGCATGAGCATTGGTAGTGTTTATTTATCAACAGTTGTAATGGAAACTGTCAGAAGGCAGAACTCAAAACTTCCTATCTACTGACATTGCGAACGGCCGACCAATTTCCTTGAGAAAACTTGCAATGTTAGGAAGCAACAAACCAAATTGGTAATCACCAGTTTTTTCCCGAAGTTTCCCAATCTTGGCTAGGGTCTCGTGGGAAAATACAAGAACAAGTTTTCATAGCACGTGGTTAATTCCATCGACTGTTGTTCAAGGGTTGAAGACAAAGTCCAGTGGAAGCAGACGTGTCGATGTGTCAAATTCTCACCAGGTGACGTCCGACGAAACTTCATCTCAGTGCCAGATGGCGCCACATGGGCAGGTAAGAGAGGAGCAAATTCTAGGTAGAAATTTATTTCGTTTTGTTACTCGATACGCATTTTAAACTGTGCTGATGTGGTGGCGCTAGTGCTGACTGGCTCCTTAATCCCAACTGTGTATACAGTGTAGATCATTTTTCGGCCACGGTTACCATAGTTGGAAAGTTAAACAAGTTGGGTGTCAAACAACACTGTTTGTGATGTCTAGAAACAACTATTAAAAACTTTATTGGTAAAGTTCAATTAATTCAAAAATGAAACGTTTGTGAAAAACGAGACCGCAAAAACCGCGGTTGTCAAAATGGAAAATGTGTTTTGATCTCTATCACAGTTACAATGTTTACGTCCAAGATAGGAAATGTGTTTTGATCTCTATCACAGTTACAATGTTTACATCCAATATAGGAAATGTGTTTTGATCTCTATCACAGTTACAATGTTTATGTCCAAGATAGGAAATGTGTTTTGATCTCTATCACAGTTACAATGTTTACATCCAATATAGGAAATGTGTTTTGATCTCTATCACAGTTACAATGTTTACGTCCAAGATAGGAAATGTGTTTTGATCTCTATCACAGTTACAATGTTTACGTCCAAGATAGGAAATGTGTTTTGATCTCTATCACAGTTACAATGTTTACATCCAAGATAGGAAATGTGTTTTGATCTCTATCACAGTTACAATGTTTACGTCCAAGATAGGAAATGTGTTTTGATCTCTATCACAGTTACAATGTTTACGTCCAAGATAGGAAATGTGTTTTGATCTCTATCACAGTTACAATGTTTACGTCCAAGATAGGAAATGTGTTTTGATCTCTATCACAGTTACAATGTTTACGTCCAAGATAGGAAATGTGTTTTGATCTCTATCACAGTTACAATGTTTAGGTCCAAGATAGGAAATGTGTTTTGATCTCTATCACAGTTACAATGTTTACGTCCAAGATAGGAAATGTGTTTTGATCTCTATCACAGTTACAATGTTTACGTCCAAGATAGGAAATGTGTTTTGATCTCTATCACAGTTACAATGTTTACATCCAATATAGGAAATGTGTTTTGATCTCTATCACAGTTACAATGTTTACGTCCAAGATAGGAAATGTGTTTTGATCTCTATCACAGTTACAATGTTTACGTCCAAGATAGGAAATGTGTTTTGATCTCTATCACAGTTACAATGTTTACGTCCAAGATAGGAAATGCTTGTATCATCCGTGCTGGATTTCTCATAAAATGTGTTCGTGTCCTGTCAAACAGTTTGCTACTTGTGTGTGAGAATGCAAGTCAACTAGTTCAGAGCAACTGTGGGTGAAAATAGCCTTAGTGGCAATCTCACAAGTTTGCAGGGTTCTAAAACAAATTCCGTATTTCACATCAGTTTACACCGCCACCAACTACCACTGTTACACGGTGAGGGTGTACGATTTTGAGCAATCCGAAATGGTTTCCAAAATCACAGCTGATAGTTGCTGGATTCAACTGACATGACATGGCTGCGAAAACATCACCCACCACCACGCTGCCCAGTTCCGACATCCATGGTAGTACAAATGTGCATTAATACCTGTTCAACTTGCCAGGTGGTGCCAGTGTAGTGATTTATTTCCCCTGTGTTGATGAAAGCACCAGACACACGTATGTAACGCTGTACGTTTCTCTCAACTTTACAAACTGATACGCCCACTTCTGAGATTCTACTTGTATTGTTGAATGCCAGTTGAAGCTGGAATGTCTTGAGAGAGATTGATAGATCATTAAAGGCCATACAAGGATCGTACGCACAAGCTTGTTATGGCTCCACTTCAGTCGCATCTTTTATTGTGTCTCTCTTGTCAAGTCTATTGTTTGTTACATAGCAACTTTCTTGATCCATAGGAGTGCAGCTTGAAACAAGTTTTCCCGCCAGCTAGAAGTGGTGCATTGTTGCTTCGATGTTGCGTCTGTCTATGTTTTGTTACCCCAGGTTGCTTTCCCACATTCGATAGAAGATTCTCTTGCCACAAAAGAGCAGATTTCAAATAAAATTACCTTCATTTACTTGCAATGGAGACTGCATTTGGATTATTACTGCAGATCTTTAATTCCAGCAGAACTTTAACATATATACAACACTATTGTTAAACATTTGAAAAAGCTGGTGATCTCAGCCAGATGGCAGAACTGTTTTGGCATCTTGTATTGAGACATTTTGAACCCTTTGTTTAAATAACACATACATATGCCACATTTTTTATGGTTGCAATCCATATTTTTGAATTTAAATTCTGTACAATTTGTATTTGTAATTGGTAACTTGCCTATTAAATAAACCTACATCAAACAAAATCTGCAGCATTTTACAGAAATCAGCTTAACGTCAAAGGTGTTTGCTCTTTGACAGCTATAAATTTGTCATTCAAATTTATGGATGGTATGATGCATACAAAAAAACACATTTTATCACAACTTTTATGTGTACGGCATATTCGTTTTAAAATGGGATACAGCCATTTTCCTCAAAACTTTCAAATTTTTTTTTTGTATATGGGAAATCCGTATGCCTTGTGAATCCTTGGTGATATGTTTCTGCTACTATGTGGCGCTGTGTCTGCGTTGTTTCTAGTCATAAATATGCGGTCATTGGACGACGAACAAAAGGCACGCTTCCTAGTACGTGCCCTACAACTACCGCCAAACTGTCTCGTCAAACGACAGTCGTTCAAGAAATATCTAAACCTCGAAAAACATGCGCAAACTACGCAATCATTTGTCGTCCATGTGAGTAGTTCGGCATGTGTATGTTGGCGGCACCGCGAACATTTCTTGTCGTTCGTCCGTCATTACTCCTTTTTCTGCACAGTACTTTTGTGTTGTTTCACTTTTGTTCGATGAGACATGAAATCCAGAGCCATACAGTTTTGTTTCAGTTGTATATATCTGTAGTGTTGTGGTGAATCTTGTGAAAATAAAATTATATCTATAATGCCATTGTGCGTCACATGAAAACAAAATTATATAGATAATGTCCTATTTATATTGGCATGGTGCATTACATATAAACAAGATTATATCAATGGTGCATCATGTTAAACAAATCTGTGGTGCTATAGTGCATTACATTAACATACAAGTTGTAACTACTGTGTCATCATGTTTCATTAACAGAAATGTTTGCACATATTTGGTTTTGTTGTTGTGTTAGACATCAACAGATGATTGATGGTCCAAAACATCACAATGGCAATATCATGTTGTTTGTTGACTGTGCCTGGCCTGGATTCATGTCTCTTGTACTCAGGTTGACACATGTCACTACCACTGACACAGGTGGTCCTGCTGGATTGGCCAGTTTACTAGACACTATGTGACTTTCTATTACTTTCATGCCATCCCTACACACGTGGCAAAGTGCTGCTGCTGCAAATAATGAGAATTATTCAACTAAAATTGTTCCTTGAATGAGGGGCAGTAGTAATATCAGATTACCCCTGGTATATTGCCTACACAAATGTAGAATTTTGCTGAAACAACTGTACTTGGTCCCACTTGCTGCCTCTATTGGTGTTGATTGTACATTGCCATTAGTCCTGCCTTCCTCTGCTGGTGTTTACTGTTTGAATGTTTTGTGGGTGAAACAGTCAGACTGCAAAAAATACTTTGGACTTATTAAATGCAATTTGGCAGGCAGTGTTCTTTCAGCATATTCATTCTAGTATTTGAACATATTAGTAACTGAGAAACTGAAAAGGTTGGTGGAAAAACAGGAGAGAGGATTCACATAATGTGGAGAAAACATTCTTTGGCAACAAATGGATGGCACAATCACATTGGCTTACTGGAATCATCATTTAACAGAATTCCACAGCCACTGAGTCTTTATTTTGGTCCTGCAAATGTACGCTGAAAATGCATATAAATAACGTCCTGGAGAAGTAGCAGTCAATCGTCTTTACTGCAGTGAGTTGTAACTCGCTATTCTGAATCTTTGCAGCAGCAGCATTTACACGCCGTGTCCACCCATGCCAATTACCTAACCTGCTTCCTTCTTTTAGCATCAGCCTGTGGTTATTGTTTTTCAGCCGTTAGCATTCGCTGCGCGGAATCGGAGCGCGGAGCTCGCTTCCTACTCCACTTACTCCAACTCAGTCCCCACCAGTCGTTCAAGAGCATTCAGTTCGAGAAATATCTCACCCTTACTGAGAACGGCGATAGCACTCCCCAGACATTCCCCGTCATTGTGAGTATCCATCCACCAGGTGGCGCAGTCGTCTCGAATCAGTTTCCTTCTCGCTGCATTGTTGGAAACCATAAGCTTTTGACTAATTTGTAGTAACTAAAAAGCGATTGATTTTATGGCGTTTCAGTTTTGCGTTGCAGCCGCCACTAACATTTATTTTTTCATCTTTTAACGTAGTTATTGATCTACAGTTAGATAATAATTGCATGGTTATTTACTATTAAAGTATATAATGATAACTAAATGTGTATTGCGGATGGCTCAATAATACGCAACTACTTGTATTTTATTTAGCATGCTTTCACTTTTGCTTTCATTCTCTTTCTTTTACTTATAAATGCTTCATCCAGATTTCCTTTCTGTTTTCTTTATATGCCCCTAGCACCAGGGGGGTCTAAGCTGATTCAAAACATTTTTTTTTTTATAGCAATCAAGACCAGGTTCCCAGAAAATAGTTTAAAATCATTAATTGCATTACATTTCTACTTGCTGGGATCAAATATATGGGCTTTGGTATATCTCTGTCACTAATCTTTCAAAACCTTTGAATGAAATAATTTTTATTTCCATTTCTTTCCTCGTAGTAATTTTTTTCTGTAGAACTAGCCACTATTTTCAACATTTGGTGTTCGTTGCCTAATGACATCACTCTATGCTGTTAATTCCTATTTTTGTGTTGTGTGTTTTAATTAAATTAACACAGCACTGGAGAGAAGGAAACTGGTTCATAGGCCAAGTTGCTATGGATACAATCAATGACTGTGAATTTCTGCTATGATGGGCCAAGAAGCCATCTTACTTTTATTGAAAGAAATGTCATATGTCAAATGATTTTAAACAAATACAATGAACAAGTAATCCCTGTATCAAAAGTAAGTTTTCTTTCCCTTTAATTTGCATTTAACTGATAAACCAGTAAGTTGCTGGAAGTACAAACAAAAGTGAAAGCAATGCAACCGAAAGTGAAAGCAAAGCGGATCCTTTCACTTTGTAGCTACTGGATTGTAATCTAGAATGAAAGCAAATGTGTGTTCTTCTTTTTTCTTTGTATTATACTGTTAATAGTGGGTAGGCTTCACTAAAACAATGTTTGGCTGCTTATACAGCTACCATTGCATCAACAAACAATATGTTTATTTTAGTTAATAGTGGGTAGGCTTCACTAAAACAATGTTTGGCTGCTTATACAGCTACCATTGCATCAACAAACAATATGTTTATTTTAGTGACACACCATTTGTGTGTTATACTGATATACATTACTTTCTTGTCACGAGGCAGTGAGTATTTCAACAGTGAACATGGACACACTTAGAAGTGTCTAGGAAAACCAATTTTCATGCTTTTGGACATTCCTATGTACAGAGAAGTCATGGTCAAGTGACTTTGTTTGTTCTGTTACCTGAAATAATATTAAGCCATTTTATTTCAACATTCAGATTGCAAACAATATTTTGGCCTCGTCTACTTTATATTAATCCCGGAGGAACACGTAAGACAAGGTCAGCTTCAGACACTTCTACACACCCTGTGAAATGTCGGATCTTAAATTAACTGTCATCTTAAAAGTACTCATCTTGACCTAACTTTCAGTGTATTGTGTCTATCATGATGACTATGTATTTAAACACCTAATGTCTGTTTGTCTGATGTCGGTTTGTGACTAAAACTGATCACTGGATCCATCATTTATTGTAATTCCTGTCAACCATTGACAATATGAGAAAGAAAGTTCCACCTGCATCCACAGCCTTTGCAAAGTTCCAAGTATCCCTTTGACCACAAAATCACCATCACGTGGATGTATTCTTCCAGTTAGCTTCAGTTATGTTGGCGTGTGTCATCCCGGCTGAACTAAACTTGAATGTATGCAGAGGATGGCATGGCCTGCTCTCTGACTTTGTCCGTGTCTTAGCACCACTGTCATGCAGATCGATTGTCTTCTACTTATCTCTCCAATGTGAAATAGTTTTAAATACTTGGTAAACGTAAATAATTGAAAAAATTGTGTTTTCTTATTCTAATAAATGGTGCTATGTTTATTTTAATGAAATGAAATCAATGATCACATGGTGGAGTCCAGTAGAAACACAAAAAATACAGACTATAGGTGTCCGAAAATAAACATCACAGAAAATAAAAAAAAATTAAAATTTTTAGGGTGTCCAAAAAGTTACAGTGTCCGAATACACACATTAAGTACAGGATATGAAAAGAAGGTAAAATTTCTTCAGTTCAGCCATGCGCTGCTCATGGAATGTTTGGGAAGTAGACATAGTTATTGGTATACACATGCTGCTCATGGAATGTTTGGGAAGTAGACGTAGTTATTTGTATACACATGCTGCTCATGGAATGTTTGGGAAGTAGACGTAGTTATTTGTATACGCATGCTGCTCATGGAATGTTTGGGAAGTAGACATAGTTATTTGTATACACATGCTGCTCATGGAATGTTTGGGAAGTAGACATAGCTATTTGTATACACATGCTGCTCATGGAATGTTTGGGAAGTAGACATAGCTATTTGTATACACATGCTGCTCATGGAATGTTTGGGAAGTAGACGTAGTTATTTGTATACACATGCTGCTCATGGAATGTTTGGGAAGTAGACGTAGTTATTTGTATACACATGCTGCTCATGGAATGTTTGGGAAGTAGACACATGCTGCTATTTGTATACACATGCTGCTCATGGAATGTTTGGGAAGTAGACGTAGTTATTTGTATACACATGCTGCTCATGGAATGTTTGGGAAGTAGACAGTTATTTGTATACACATGCTGCTCATGGAATGTTTGGGAAGTAGACGTAGTTATTTGTATACACATGCTGCTCATGGAATGTTTGGGAAGTAGACGTAGTTATTTGTATACACATGCTGCTCAGCGGCTCGTGAGAATGGTCGAATGGTTAATTATATTGGGATTCCGAGTCGGATGTCTGGACTGTTCTCAGCGTCATTACGCGTTTGATTTAGTTAACTTCTATACAATGCTTAAGAGATCTGCCGGGGTAGTGTACATAGTCACCACTCCTGGCTTGTTAGCATGATTCACTTGAGCTAGCGCCAGTGCATTTTCTAATAATTACTTCTACTTCCCGAACATTACATGTAACGTCAGCCATGATTGGTCAAAACCCAAATCACTGATTCTGGAAAGGCAACAACGAGATGATTGGATAACGGACACAGCTTAACTTCCGTGTTTCGGCAATATGATCTGCCAGGTGATACTGAGACTGATGAAATCACAGCACCCCCTGGTGTACAAGGATGACATCAGCCAAGTTCCGTATATATAGTAAACCAGTTGAACGTTGTGATGTCCAGAAACATTTACCGAAGTAGAAAGACTGGCCGTTTATAATAGTTACCATGGCTGCCCACGCATCACTGACTTGCACTGTGTCTAGATGCCAAAGCAAAAGTTGTTACAATATTAGGGGTGATCTCATAAGTTGACAAAGTCCTAAAGATGTAGTGCTTTCTATTGGTTCAGACCATCATCCACCCTCACCAGCCCATCATCCACCCTCACCAGCACATCATCCACCCTCATCAGCACATCATCCACCCTCACCAGACCATCATCCACCCTCACCAGACCATCATCCACCCTCACCAGAACATCATCCACCCTCACCAGCACATCATCCACCCTCACCAGCACATCATCCACCCTCACCAGCACATCATCCACCCTCACCAGCACATCATCCACCCTCACCAGCACATCATCCACCCTCACCAGCACATCATCCACCCTCACCAGCACATCATCCACCCTCACCAGACCATCATCCACCCTCACCAGACCATCATCCACCCTCACCAGACCATCATCCACCCTCACCAGCACATCATCCACCCTCACCAGACCATCATCCACCCTCACCAGACCATCATCCACCCTCACCAGACCATCATCCACCCTCACCAGCACATCATCCACCCTCACCAGCACATCATCCACCCTCACCAGCACATCATCCACCCTCACCAGACCATCATCCACCCGCCCCAGACCATCATCCACCCTCACCAGCACATCATCCACCCTCACCAGACCATCATCCACCCTCCCCAGACCATCATCCACCCTCACCAGACGATCATAATATCAGAGGGATTCTTAATGGCAGAAGACCTGAATGAGTACTTTAGTTCAGTGTTTACCAGGGAAGATATTAGTTCACTGCCAGTACCAGAGGCTAAGTTCAAGGGGGCAGATTCAGACTATTTAGGACAATTAATTGTAACCCCGGAAATGGTAGCTAAGAAAATAAGGGCTATGAAGGATAATAAATCACCTGGTGTGGATGGTATTCCACCCAAACTACTATTGGAAATTGTAGAACAAATTAGCATACCGCTTGCAACAGTTTTCAACTTGTCATTAGAATGGAAAGAAGCAAACATTATACCGTTATTCAAAAAAGGTTCGAGAAACAAGTCAGAGAACTATAGACCAGTGAGTTTAACATCAGTGATTTGTAAATTATTAGAAAGACTAATTAAAGATCACATGGTGGATTTTCTTGTTAAACAAAACTTAATAAACCCATCTCAACATGTTTTTTTTAAAGCGAGGTCATGCTTAACAAATATGTTATGTTTTTTGGAAGACATCACTAAGTGGGTAGATGAGGGATCACCAGTAGATATCGTCTACTTAGATGTTCAAAAAGCTTTCGACAAAGTACCACATCAAAGATTACTGCTTAAACTAAAGGCCCATGGCATAGGAAATGGTATAATAAACTGGATAGAACAATGGCTGATTGACAGAAGACAACGTGTAGTAGTTGATGGGGTGGCTTCAAACTGGAAATCGGTGTTGAGTGGGGTACCACAGGGATCAGTATTAGGACCTATATTATTCTTAATATATCAACGATTTGGATGATGAAATAACAAGCTAGGTGTTGAAATTTGCGGATGATACAAAAGTGTTTAGAAGGATTAAAAGTGATGGAGATAGACAGCATTTACAAGATGATCTTGACAGGTTGATCAAATGGTCTGAAAAGTGGCAAATGCTGTTAAATTTTGGGAAATGTAAATGCCTCCACACAGGACATGGGAACGAAGAGGTAGAATATACAATGGGGGGTACTGTACTGAGTACTACTGTAAAAGAAAAGGACTTAGGGTTAACCATTAGTGCTGATATGAAGGTTTCAGAGCAGTGCGGAATTGCAGCTTCAAAGGGAAATCAAATCCTTGGATTAATTAGGCGAAACATAACGTATAAGGAAAAAGAGCTAATAATACCGCTGTACAAAACAATAGTTAGGCCTCATTTAGAATATTGTATTCAAGCGTGGAGGCCGTATCGCAGGAAGGACATAGATATGCTAGAAAGAGTGCAGAGGAGAGCAACTAAAATGATACCAAAACTGAGGGATCTTAGTTACGAAATACGCCTAAAAAATGCGGTTTAACAATACTAGAGACCAGGAGGTTGAGAGGAAATCAGATAGAAGTGTTTAAAATATTGAAGGGTTATGAAAATATTGATAGAAATATTTTTTTCTCAGTTAAGAAAGATAGAAGGACTAGAGGGCATGAACTTACATTAGCAAAGGAGCAGTGTAGATTAGATATAAGAAAGTTTTCATTCTCACAAAGGACTGTAAATGAATGGAACAGATTATCTGCTGATTGTGTGGGTGCTAGTAGCGTGAATATGTTTTAAAATAAAATCGACACATACCTCAGACGGGCTGGATACACATAGATAAAAGGGTCGGACTCTCGATAAGCCAAAGGGCTTCCTTGTCCGCCTGCCACCTAGAGTTAATTCTCTGGGTGGCAATCTTGTTAAAATCTTGTTAAATCATCCACCCTCACCAGACCATCATCCACCCTCACCAGCACATCATCCACCCTCACCAGCACATCATCCACCCTCACCAGCACATCATCCACCCTCACCAGACCATCATCCAACCCTCACCAGCACATCATCCACCCTCACCAGACCATCATCCACCCTCACCAGCACATCATCCACCCTCACCAGCACATCATCCACCCTCACCAGCACATCATCCACCCTCACCAGCACATCATCCACCCTCACCAGCACATCATCCACCCTCACCAGCACATCATCCACCCTCACCAGCACATCATCCACCCTCACCAGCACATCATCCACCCTCACCAGCCCATCATCCACCCTCACCAGCACATCATCCACCCTCAGCAGCACATCATCCACCCTCACCAGCTCATCATCCACCCTCACCAGCACATCATCCACCCTCACCAGCACATCATGATTCAACCGACATTGTTGTGAAGACATTACCCACCACGATGATGTCTCGTTCTGAAATCCACAATAATGCCAATATGAATTAGTATCCATTCCACTCAGTTGGTGGCGTCACACTATAGCAGTTTGATCCCTGTGACATGGTGATAACTAAATCACCCCCACTCCTACATAATGCTGTGTTTTGGGGGAATTTTGCAAATTGATGTGACCCACCTTAATGATTGAGTGAAATAGCAATAAGACAACATGTTGCACTAAAAAAAATTTGTTGGTTTTGAGAAAAACTTTCATATTTCATCCGCAGAGTTTAAATGGTACTTGTTCATAATGTTGGAATATATTAAGAATCCTAAATCAGAGAATGGTAGCAAAGGCTGAATTGTTTCTGCATATTTGTTATCATATATATACATAGTATATATCCAGGTCATTTTTTTCGAAACGCGATGTGTCCATACTGTGAACACTGTCACTAAGCGGGAAGAAGTGCAACTTTACCTTTATGCAAGCAACAACACGGAGACAAATATAGATATGAAAAAGGCCAAATGGATGACGTTTGTTTATTATGGGTAACCAGTGTATAAGCCTTTTTGGCACACTGTAATATTTAAATAAAAGAAATGTGGACTCTACAACCCAATGCCAGGCCTGTGACTGAGCCCATACTAGAGAAGTGCAACTTTACCTTTTGTGAACCACAGCTGTTCTTTCACCCTTATTGGGCGTCGTAGTGTAACAGTTAGAACATCACACTCTCAGTTGCGAGAATCTGGTTTCAAATCTTCTTGCCAGTTTTTAAGCATGGTCCGATTAGCTCACTCCACATGACTTCTGTTGACTCAACTTTATAAATAGGTACCTTTAGAGGATATGTGTGAAATACTTTGAGCAATTTTAAGGACTGGATGTATAAGAACTATAAAGAACTTTCCTTTAAATATCTTTTACTCATCCACCATGTTTGTTGCTAATGACAAGAACAATTTCTTTTTGGTTTAGTCAGTATAAAAATGTAACTTGAACACGTGTATACTAAATATTGAAATTTCTTTCTCAAACACTTATAATTTTTTATCCTTTAGGTAATAATCCATTATAATATTTCTGATAATGATCTTATAATAGTTATGATAATAATGTTATAATAATTATGACAATGATGTAATAATAGTTATTATGATGATTTTATAACATTATTATTATTTTAGAATATAAATTTTTTTAGTCAACAGTTATTTTAGATTCAACTGGTCAAATTTGGAGCACGTGTTATGAGCACATCATTTTTATTTAACTATACAAGATGTTACTATTAATGTCAATAACTCGCTGTGTATTCCAACTGGTGACAAAGTTGTAACATTTTAAGAAGATGCCCTGAAAATAAAATAATGCAGGCCGGTGTTTAGAGAGTAACTCTGACTCTTCTGCTTTGTTTAACTCACATTTCACTGCACTTTTATTTTCTACTAATTGCACTTCTTTTTAACTGGTGGTTGGGTATTTCTGCAGAGTTTAACATTGATCTAATATAGGAAATGTTTGTGTTACTTTGCCAAAGAAATTGTGTCATCAGAAATATGTACTGTCTAGACATATGTGTCATCTGAATTATGTAGAGAGCTGACGAGGCACATTCTCCATCACATAAGATTATGCAGTTGTAACTATGACACCAAACAGTCAGGTTCTATTTTTTTTTTTTTCATGTAAATTTCCTGCATTTTAGCTGCATACAGTTAGTTGGCATTACACCATGATGGATAATTAACACATTTAGACTTTATTTAATATTAAGTTTACTTATGCCGAATCAAAGTATTTAGTATTTCCTGATGCTACAATTGAAAGAGATTTTCATTGTCGTATTATTATTGTATAAGAGGCATTTAAGTTATATATACACTTAGTTTTGGTATTATATAAAATGCATTTGATTGTGATATTTAGTTGCCTTTGGGAGAAAGCATTATTTCAAACAATGTTTCTGTCACAGGGCGGCCTCACTTTGGAGTTCACGATAGCGAAATGGTGGGCGAGTTTGGGCGATGTATGCATCGACTACGACATTGAGTTCCATGGTCTACAGCCGTACTCCAATAACATCAGTATGGTGAGTTAGTACTATGGTCTACAGCCATACTTCAGTAACATCAGCATGGTGAGTTAGTACTATGGTCTACAGCCATACTTCAATAACATCAGCATGGTGAGTTAGTACTATGGTCTACAGCCATACTCCAATAACATCAGCATGGTGAGTTAGTACTATGGTCTACAGCCGTACTCCATTAACATCAGCACGGTGAGTTAGTACTATGGTCTACAGCCGTACTCCAGTAACATCAGCACGGTGAGTTAGTACTATGGTCTACAGCCGTACTCCAGTAACATCAGCATGGTGAGTTAGTACTATTGTCTACAGCCGTACTCCAATAACATCATCATGGTGAGTTAGTACTATGGTCTACAGCCGTACTCCAATAACATCAGCATGGTGAGTTAGTACTATGGTCTACAGCCGTACTCCAATAACATCAGCAAGGTGAGTTAGTACTATGGTCTAAGCCGTACTCCAGTAACATCAGCATGGTGAGTTAGTACTATGGTCTACAGCCGTACTCCAGTAACATCAGCATGGTGAGTTAGTACTATGGTCTACTGCCGTACTCCAGTAACATCAGCATGGTGAGTTAGTACTATGGTCTACAGCCGTACTCCAGTAACATCAGCATGGTGAGTTAGTACTATGGTCTACAGCCGTACTCCAGTAACATCAGCATGGTGAGTTAGTACTATGGTCTACTGCCGTACTCCAGTAACATCAGCATGGTGAGTTAGTACTATGGTCTAAGCCGTACTCCAGTAACATCAGCATGGTGAGTTAGTACTATGGTCTAAGGCGTACTCCAATAACATCAGCAAGGTGAGTTAGTACTATGGTCTAAGCCGTACTCCAGTAACATCAGCATGGTGAGTTAGTACTATGGTCTACTGCCGTACTCCAGTAACATCAGCATGGTGAGTTAGTACTATGGTCTACTGCCGTACTCCAGTAACATCAGCATGGTGAGTTAGTACTATGGTCTACAGCCGTACTCCAGTAACATCAGCATGGTGAGTTAGTACTATGGTCTACACTCCAGTAACATCAGCATGGTGAGTTAGTACTATGGTCTAAGCCGTACTCCAGTAACATCAGCATGGTGAGTTAGTACTATGGTCTAAGCCGTACTCCAATAACATCAGCCTATGGTCTAAGCCGTACTCCAGTAACATCAGCATGGTGAGTTAGTACTATGGTCTACTGCCGTACTGTAACATCAGCATGGTGAGTTAGTACTATGGTCTACTGCCGTACTCCAGTAACATCAGCATGGTGAGTTAGTACTATGGTCTACAGCCGTACTCCAGTAACATCAGCATGGTGAGTTAGTACTATGGTCTACAGCCATACTCCAGTAACATCAGCATGGTGAGTTAGTACTATGGTCTACAGCCGTACTCCAATAACATCAGCATGGTGAGTTAGTACTATGGTCTACAGCCGTACTCCAGTAACATCAGCATGGTGAGTTAGTACTATGGTCTACAGCCGTACTCCAGTAACATCAGCATGGTGAGTTAGTACTATGGTCTACAGCCGTACTCCAGTAACATCAGCATGGTGAGTTAGTACTATGGTCTACAGCCATACTCCAGTAACATCAGCATGGTGAGTTAGTACTATGGTCTACAGCCATACTCCAGTAACATCAGCATGGTGAGTTAGTTCTATGGTCTACAGCCGTATTCCAGTAACATCAGCATGGTGAGTTAGTACTATGGTCTACAGCCATACTCCAGTAACATCAGCATGGTGAGTTAGTTCTATGGTCTACAGCCGTATTCCAGTAACATCAGCATGGTGAGTTAGTACTATGGTCTACAGCCATACTCCAGTAACATCAGCATGGTGAGTTAGTTCTATGGTCTACAGCCGTATTCCAGTAACATCAGCATGGTGAGTTAGTACTATGGTCTACAGCCATACTCCAGTAACATCAGCATGGTGAGTTAGTTCTATGGTCTACAGCCGTATTCCAGTAACATCAGCGTACACATTTATGTTAAGTTTAAAGCATAGTGCGTATATAAATTTATAAGGTAAACTTACACACATGTATTGTGAACGGAAGTTGTCCTCTATTGCTGGTCTTTATATTCTGTAACTTTTGTTTATTTTCTTTAAAATGATCATTTGCTAAGCTTACTCTAAATTAGAATATTGCTTGATTTGAGAAAGATTGTGCCTGGATCATGATGGCTTTCTCATGTCATGTTTACTTACAGCATGCTTCTGAAGGAATTCTGCGGGTCAATGTGAAGTCAACTCTGAAGTATGAAGAAGTTCTGCCTTCTGTTAGTCTCAAGACTCTGGTACAACCTCTAAGGTAAGGCTATAGGAAGTTACAAGACCAGGACGAGTATTGAAATTAAATTGACTGTGTTTGTTCCCCATCTTGTATTTAAATATGTCGAAGGCATACTGCCCACAAAGTAGCATTATCCTTTACAGCCGGAGCTGGCAACTATGGTGATGCGATCGTGCTTGATCACGGATCCAAATGAAATGTTACGGATTATCGACAACATGAGTGATAGTGAGAAATGATGATGATGACTGTCCTAGTGACAGTGATGTAATATCGCTCATCTGTGAACACGCGGATAGTGATGACGAAGCGCCGGATTCCAATGATGACCAGCCAACCCAAGGTGGTAATGGAACGACCTGTCATATTCCTGGAATTGATACTGATTCGTCAATCAGTGAAAATCTGTATAAATGTCAAACAATGTTCTGACTTCATTCACATTTAGCCATTTTGTAAAAATTAATGTTCTTTCTAAATATGCAGTCCTCATTCGACTGTGACTAGTAGTTTTTGTTTTATGCGAAGTTCCTTGTTATGATGTTACTCATAATAATTGGCGACTATTTTGAATAAATTATGATATTACATGACTTCAGAATTACTTGTCTCCATAAATGAATTCGCCAAGATGTTACCTTTCTAAATATGTGTAGACATGCAGGGAAAGTCTTAGTAATAATGAAACCACATGCATTTTAAAATATGCATCAACATTTCTGGAAAAAAATCCAGATCTGTAAAGATTAAATAAGACTGCAAGAAGGATGAAGTACAACAAATTGAGTGAACTTCCTGCTAATGATTACCACCCCCCTGTAATAGTACAAACTTTAGAAAGGTGAACGTCCTGGGTCCAACCAACTATTCGGCCGAGGTATAGAACTATGTCTGTTGAAGAAATTATATCAGAAACCCTTGTTACATCCCTTGATACAACCTAGCAAAAACTCCATCAAGCCATCAAAAAATGGATGCCGAATACTTGGTGGGTTCGGACATTCTGTCACGTAGTTTGTTAAATTCTGGTTGACAAAAACATAAGGCAAAGTTTTTAAACTGACACTTTTATGCGGGAATGTTTGATTTCTGAATTGCCATGCCACAATAGTAATGTAATTCACGTATATAACCGTTATCAACACTGCTGGCAAAGGCAAAGCTTGACAGAGGTCACACGAAAAATTCTTATTGTGACGTAGGCAATTGCTGTACAACCCTTGACCTAATTGCTGTGTTTCTCAGGCCGGTCGATTACAAGATTCGCTGCCTGAGCACTGAGCGAGACGCGATGACCAACAACCGCCAGATCTACGCCCTTGAGACGACCTACACGTTCCAACAGAACAAGTCGGGGGATGTGACCCCCGACTGCTCGTTGCTTAGCAACCTGCTCTACGAGTCTGAGTATGAATCTCAGCTGTGGATGTTGTTCGATGCCAACAAGCAGCTCATCTGTTCCGGGGACGCCTACCCAAATCAGGTGGGTCGTCTCAAAATTGTGCGTATGAAAACTTGGTGTTTTAAAAAACTGTACATCCTTTTATTAAATTGACAACACTTGTGAGAAAGCAAACGTACATATTTTGCAATAAGGCATGCTAGCGCATCAGTGCAAATATTGTGTGTAGTTTTAGTAAAATCTTCAGGCAGACTAACATTTAATTTTTTCGCAAGAGTCAATTCAGGTGATTTTTTTAAATTGGAGTTTGCATGAATGTACAGTTCCGATGCACATGTTTCTATGTTGATGCTGTCAACATATTCTGTTATTGAAGGCTAATTGTCAGTCCGAAAATTGCCAAGTTACCCAATGTAATGGGCAAAATGAAATAGCACTTCTTATATGTCAGTGCAATTTTGGCCAGCGTTGACACAACTAATTGTGTGTTGCTTCTCTGACCCACAGTACAGTCAGAAGCTGGACAAAGGGGAGTACACACTGAAGCTGCAGATACGACACGAGAAACGGGAACTTCTTGAGCGACTGAAGGATGTCGCCTTGCTGTTGCACCACAAACTCAACAACAGTCTCTCTCTGAACGTGTACAGTAGCCACGCTCAGGCCCTCACTGGTGGCCAGAGGTTCATCTCGAAGAACCTGGCAGCTGGTGTCATCTGTCCCGTGTATGTCACGGCCATCACAGATGACAAGTAGGTGAAACCAGAGCCAATAGAACTCGGCTAGCTGTTGCTACTTCTGCAAAAATATTTGCTGTATGTTAAATTTGAAACAGTTGAAATTGACATATGTTGTGTGCATCCACATGAATTGGTTTGAGGGTGGTTTGTATGGAAGCGGTTGTTCTGTGTTAGGACAACTACTGTAAATGTGCGTACAGATGCAAAAGACAGTGTCTCAGAGTATTTTTAAATGATGATTGTTATGATGTAAATTTGAAAAATATTTTCACGTTAACAAGAGTTATGTAAAACATCTTCAGTTGATCTGGTGGTCCTCAGATCAGTCACAGAAACTACACGTAACAATCTATTTAAACACGCACGCACACACCACACACACACACACACACACACACACACACACACCACACACACACATTATATTTTGATGGATGATGTATGCAGTCAACGGAAGTGAATAGATGAGTTTGTTGTTTTAAATATCCATTCTCAATTTGATTGTTTTGTTTGTGCCATTTTACATTTATGTTTTTAATAAAATCCTACCTCGTATCTGCTCCGACATGTTAACTTAGTTGTACAATGTACACTTCCTTTATATTTCTTGGTGATTCATTGAAGTAACTAATACATTATTTTTGTCTAGATCGGTCAAAATTTGGTGACAATATTAGAAAAGTATTATTATTATTTTGTAGCATAACATAAGGCTGTTCGTGCTTTCACAAATTACTCAAGCGTACAATCAAAATCAATTTTAAATTTTAACAAGAAAGCACTTTTTATTATAAAACTGACTGTATAATACTACATATTTTAATATCGACAAACATTTTTTATTGTGGGCTAGATATTAAACACCTGGCCCCAATAAACTTTGTTTAAAAACAACCAGTCTTTCTTCCTTTAAATACTATAGATGTTGCTCATCAGATGTAAACTTTGGTCATATAATTTGTATTAAATATATTTCATATAAAAATGCAATATAAATGTGAATAAATTATTATGTTAGTTTTGAAGAAATTGTGTTTTGTGATTAAAATATTGCCTTCTTATGTCGGTAATTATTTTCAAAATCTTTTATTTTCCTCTGCTTAGTGTGTCTGATTTAATTTGCATTTGCTCAGCCCAATCAATCAATCAATTCACTTTATTGTTCTAGGAAGGATATTTGTCTCACAGCTCATGGTCTCGGAAATCTCACAGAAATATAATGTGAAAAACATACATGTTAGATGTTTATATACACGTATGTAAAGTATAAATCTAATAAAATCAACCACCTGTTTATTTCAGACTGCCCAAAGGTGTTACAGCAAACCACTATCTCACAGGATCAGTGACATTTGCCAAAGACGAATATGGAAAGAAGTCGGTAAGAGCAACAACCATCCAAACCATGAAAATGACAAATTAGTATTTGCTGTTCATGCGTGTATGATGTAAATACAGTGCGTTGCAACACCAGTACCAAGGTCATGTCCAGTATAAATTTATTTTTGTATAAACAGAATGATAAATTATATATACATGTAACAATATCTTCTTAGATTCACATTCACCCAGTATACTGGTTGGGGAAGTATCTGCTATACTTACTAAAAGATGCCATTTTGAAATAAATCGGAAGAAACTTTTGCATGTAAAGATGATAAAATGGATACAGTTTAAACTGTATAACATGAACAAAACCAGACTTTGCACCTATACCAAATGTTACGTAATCAAAATAGAAGCATGCGTCAGTAATGATTGTACTGCCTCTTCAAGAAATCAAAGATCGGCGGCAAAGCTCTCGCGACGTTGCCCGTAGCCAAGGTACTGTTTTACAGACGAGCAAAGCTGTTTCCTGCTACTAATATATAATTATGTCCCACCAAAATGCCCTCTGGCTCAGTAACATTCCAAGCTCAACCCAAACTTTCCCTGTAGTACGTACATGTTGGAGTAGTTCTATCATTCCACGTGCAAGGTGCCCAGCGTTTCAATATTTCCTGTATCGTTTATTGCAATTCTTATGTTTTCCTATATTTTTTTAACAAAATTCCTGTATTTTCAAAACATTTCTGTTTTCCTAAAAATTGTAGAGATTTGGAGATTTGTTGTGACTGATATTACAAAATATTTACGCTCTGTAAATCTACATTTCATTGACCCCCTGAGGAGGGATCTGATTCTACATTTTATTGGCCCCCTGAGGAGGGATCTGATTGTGGTATAGTGTCACTTGCGTCACATCATATTCAAATAAGTGAAATCAGTTAATTTTGTGGCGTAAAGTTTAAAATCAGCAGTCAGCTTGAGTCTGTAGGTGGCGCCACCTGAACTATCGCCGTGTTCAGCAATGTTTGCTATTGGCTTAGTATCTTGTGCAATTATTTGTTAAAATATTCCTGTATTTTTTACTCATGAATTCCGATATTTCCTATAAATGTTTGTCAAAAATGGCTGGGCACGCAGCATGTGTGGCAGGAAGTAGAATATTTCCTTGTTGCGTGACGTAACATACGGTAGTTCCCTTGTTGCAGACTGTCTGGTTATATATACATGTTTATTTCACATATTTTTCATGTGTGAACAAAAAATGGAATAATCATTGTTAGCTGGATAAATTAGTCTCTGGTTGTAAGAATAATTGTGTAGCAAACTGTTCCAGGTGGCATCGTATTTGTAAGTTTTTAAGATGCTAAAATAGTAATTTGAAACAGAAAACGTCCTAACTTAATTACTGCTTTGTTGGTACAGTTCACAGTTATACTTGGCCTGAATGACTATTGAATGCATTTACCTTGCTTCGTTATCTGCTTATCATAATCATTGCTTCTTTACACTCATTTGTCCAGTGTAGACATTAATTTTACATGCATTCCCACTTTCAACAGCTCGTGACCAAGAACAAAGGTTCCTCGTGAAGTGTCACATTTTAATTAACTGCCATATCTTAAAAACAGACATCTGTATGAATAGAAAGTTACATGTGACGTATTAATCAATCAATTCGCATGATGGTCACCATGGTAACCAGACTATCTTAGAAAAAAGCAGATTGAATTCCTATAGTTGTTTTCAAATTTATTCTGACGTGTAATATATATTAAATTGAGAGAGAGATAGAGAGAGAGAGGGCGAGCATGAGAGAGAGAAAGGGAGAGCGTGAGAGAGAAAGAGAGAGTGTGAGAGAGAGAAAGGAGCGAGAGAGAGAGAGAGAGAGAAAGGGAGAGCGTGAGAGAGAGAGAGAGCGAGCGAGAGAGAGAAAGGGAGAGCGTGAGAGAGAGAAAGGGAGAGCATGAGAGAGAGAAAGGGAGAGCGTGAGAGAGAAAGGGAGAGCGTGAGAGAGAGGAGAGAGAGAGAGCGAGCGAGAGAAAGGGAGAGCGTGAGAGAGAAAAGGAGAGCGTGAGAGAGAAAGGGAGAGCGTGAGAGAGAAAGGGAGAGCATGAGAGAGAGAAAGGGAGAGCGTGAGAGAGAGAGCGAGCAAGAGAGAGAAAGGGAGAGCGTGAGAGAGAGAGAGAGAAAGGGAGAGCATGAGAGAGAGAAAGAGAGAGCGTGAGAGAGAGAAAGGGAGAGCGTGTGAGAGAGAGGGAGAGAGAGAAAGAGATTAACCTGTGCAATAAAAATTATCAGAGGTATTACTCTTTATTCAGCCAAACTACTTTGTTGCAGAAATTAACCTAATATTTGAATATATGAATGCAATTTTCCATGGGACGCTCTACAAAACCTACCCTGACAGTTCTTTCTAAGATTGCGTGTTTACCATTGTCACTATCATGTAAATTGAGTATTATGTCAGATGTGGCTTTCTTTCATATATATACAATACATTGAAAAAATTAAGTCACGATAAGGTGAATAGTTTCTAAGAAATGACAGTTAATTAAAATTTGACATTTAACGAAGAGCCTGTGGTCCTAAGCATATATTCCTACCATTGTCTGGTCATAATTTGGCTAGTCCTTTCAAGTACAATGTTCTTGGCCCAACCTGCTTACGGGATTCCCCATTTGAGCTTGGTGCATGTATGGCCCTTGGTTCTTGATTATTCATTTATGCCACATCCTTTTTGGGTGTGAATTTTATTGAAATATCTGAGATTCAAGTGTAATGCCGAAATAAAGTGTTGCATTTCTGCGTGATTCTACACTTCATGTACTCTGCTAGGAAACTGCTAAATGAGTGCAATTGCTTAACCTGCTCTTTCACAAGTTCAATGTTTCATGTTAGGTACTTTGTATGCATAAAGCTTACTAAAATCAAACCCGAAGTTTTGTTTATGGTTAAATTAATGCTTGAAGCTTTAAGTATTTCATGTTTCAAAGTATATTACTTGTTTATCTGCAAAAGTAACTAGCAACAGCTATATGTGCAATAACGCAGTTTATAATGAACTAAAAAGTCAGTTTCACATAATATGCTTGTGCTAAATTAATTAGGCAGTTTCACATTCAATATTTTTGTATACTCGTGCTGAATGCACGAGATTTTCAATATTCTGTTATGTCCATGCTGGATTAACAAGGCACTTTCATTTTCAGTATTTTGTTATGCTCGTGTTGCTAAGTTAACAAGGTTAATAGCCATTAACTTTTCCTGTAAAACAACACATTGTAGTTGTCCTGTTCAGTGCATATGATTCCTGTTTCACATGAAGTCAAACTTAGTTGAATAACAAGATTTAATTTACGAAATGCATGCTGTTTCACTCATCAGCTACTGCTGTGATATTTATCATAAGGGTAATATCAACCATACTATATATTCTGGTAATGTTTCTAGCATTACAAAGAAACTGGTTAAATAGTTCCCATGCTGTGCTCGTATTTGAGGTTTACTGATTATTAATTATGATTCAGCACATAAGTTTATTAAGATTCAAGAGATAAGTAGGGTTCAGATAACCTTTTTTCTAATCTGGCTACAAGAATTCAGAGAATTTTCTTGCGCCTCTCCAGGTGTGAACTATGATGAAAGTTCCAAGTGGGACAACTCCTGTCACTGATTGGCCACTGTTGAAGTCGTGACCGCCTGTCAATCAAGTTAGACCCCACCCCATTTTCACCACCATGATCACTGCGTTGCAACTATGTCTGTGGCCGACATTTTGCACCATTCGACACTGATTAGCCAGTTGGGCACAAAATCTAGTTGCATCACCGATAACTTGACTGGAGGAGAAGGGTTGTGATGTCATTATATGTGTATGGACAATATTCGGTTGACCTTCTGAAGAGTCACAATGGTTGAGACTTTTAATGTACATTTTGGCAGTATGGACCAATTTGTCAGATATTTTACACATATATTTTCTCTTCACCGCCCACGCTGTAATGTAGCGGAAGTATAATGACGGCTGTTTGTAGGACACCTACCCCTTCATGTATGTGTTGGCTGACCAACCGAAGAAGGCCAAGTCAAGCAACAACACCAGCAGTAGCACTGGTAGTGTTGCCAGTATCAGCAGCATCAACAGCAGCAGCAACAACATGAATGGGGAGAAGACAAAGGAACAGGAATACGAAGAGGCACTTCGCGATCTCAAGATTACTTGGATGGCCAAGTATGTTATTCCACGTTATTTCTTGCTGTAGTCGAGTTAGCGTATGTATGTTAAGATATTCCTAGACACTTCGTCTCCCGGGCATGAGACGTTCAGTCGTTCTACTACGACCCAACAAAAGATCCCCCGTAATGTTTATGTTTCTTTCTATGATCAATTAAATTTTGATTGTTCCAAGTTGTGTAAACCATTGCTAACTAATCAGTGGAGGTTTACGTAACTTGGAACAGTCAGAAAACAGGCGTAGTGTTGTTAACAGCTGTACAAAGTTATGATATCATACAAATATGTAGTAAAACACTCCTCCGCATCTGTGTGTGTGCATGAGTGAATGCACGTATGCGTGTGTGCTAGCTTGAGTGAGTGCATGAGTGCGTGCGTATGTGTATCGCATTCTGGCGCATAATGTCAAAACAAGCAATGGGTGCCTGGTTTCTCACATAACCATGAAAATGATCACATAGACCTGGCTAAGAACCACTAAGTTATCCATTCCAGAGGAGGGTATTTTGCTGGTTTTATAGAATTCACAATGGTGTGTGATCAAAATTTGACTTAAGATTTTTTCAAGTGATTCTGTAAATGCATGTGTACCTGTACGTGAAGCTGCTGGTGTGTTGGCAGACTGGAGACGTGGCCGAGTGTGTTTGAGGAGCTCCGACAGACATATGAGGATCACCTGCCTCTACACGTAGCCCGACTACACGCCATTGACTCAGAGAAGGTGTGCAAACTTGTGTAGTAATAATAACTAGCTCCCACCCACCTGTGCAGCCACAAACTTGTGTAGTAATAATAACTAGCTCACACCCACCTGTGCAGCCACAAACTTGTGTAGTAATAATAACTGGCTCACACCCACCTGTGCAGCCACAAACTTGTGTAGTAATAATAACTAGCTCCCACCCACCTGTGCAGCCACAAACTTGTGTAGTAATAATAACTAGCTCACACCCACCTGTGCAGCCACAAACTTGTGTAGTAATAATAACTAGCTCCCACCCACCTGTGCAGCCACAAACTTGTGTAGTAATAATAACTAGCTCCCACCCACCTGTGCAGCCACAAACTAGATATTAATGCACTATTGTGGACATCAGAATCAGGCTGCATGATGGGTAATGTCTTGGCTACCATGTTACGTCAGTTGTATCCGATGGTTATTGGCTGTGGATTTGGATCGCTCAGTATCGTTATGGGTAGGGGTACGTGGTGGTTTAAACTAATACCGAGCACTACGTTATTTGGACAGCGAACTTATAAGACCACCTCTTAATTGAAGTTACAATGATGTATCAGTATGCATAGTAATACAATTGTTGACAAGTGTTTGTGTGTATCGCAGGAGCGCACATCCAGATTGGGGGATGTGATAGAAGCGGCAAAGACGGTCATAGGAAAGATTGATCAACAGTCACTACTTGCCTACTACGGCATGAAGTCTGATGTCCGGCCAAACGCTGCTGCTGTCAAGAGGTGACTTATTTACCCTCGCAAACTCCTTCATCCATTGTCACGATGCACATTCATTGGTTTTCTTGTCTGTATATTGTATGAATAGTTTTGTGCAAAGTAAGCATGCATTCTTCTGTATAATCACATAAAGACCAGACTTTAATCGAGAAACTTGTGAAAGTCAGAGAACGGCACGTTCGTATGCAGTGCGGTATCCTGTGCATAGGACTATTCGGTGCGCTTTCCACTTCCACCCTTGGCTAGCCTGTTCATTCACGTACCATCGTAATATCTCTGGGAAGCACAATTGAGCTTATGACATGTTAAACTTCGTTTTTTGGCAAAATTTTGATCTGGTCTGGTGACATTAGTTAATTCAAACAGTGCTAGTTAGTTGGGTTTAGTGTGATTTAAATGCCCAAATGCTATAAATTATATATTTTAAAGTACACCTAAATTAACAATGTTTTATTTCATGTTTTAATCTTAATAGACATTTCACCAGAATTTGACTGATTTTATGATAATGAAAATCAAATTTTTATGTAAGAAGGTGACCCAATGCAGGTAACTGAATCTACCTGATTTCCTTTCCCCATTACACACGCTGTACATTAGAGCACAGTGGCGCAGTGGCTAGAGCATTGGACTCTCAATCGAGAAAACCCGGGTTCAAATACAGTGCTGCTGTTTCGAACATTTGGCAAGTTTAGTCACTCTACGTTGCTCCAGTTCACTAAACTGTATGAATGAGTACCTGGCTATAGAGAGTGGTGGGTATTTGTGTTCGAATAGTTTCATGCATTACTTACAGCATGGCTGAATGCTTCCCAGAGAAGTGGAGATGGTGTTCGATTGAACAGGTCTGCCAAGGAGTAACATCTAAAGCGCTTTGAGCAGTCCTAAGGACTGGATACCGTGCTACCTTATTTTATATGTTGTTGTGCAGTGAGATGGACAAGCTCAAGATGGCACTGATAGACGCATACGTGCGTCTCGGCTGTGCCCAAGCGGACGTCGTCCTCGAGGCGCAGAAGGCGACGTCGTCTCAGGATGAGGAACGGGAGGAGAGCAGCATCATGTCAACAACACCGCACACAACACCAAAAGACGTTGATGACACATTGCAGCAACTGCAGCAGTGGGTCGATGTCTCTGACTCAAAGGTGCGACATCTTGTGTGACTCAGTCGTCCTGCATGTACTGGTAACCATCTTTGTGCCAGTGGGAGCTGCTGGTTACATCAGTCTCAGTACTCCCTGGTAGATCGCCTTGTGAAACTCTCAAGATAACCTCAGCCAATAATATCACTTGCCGTGATGTTCTGGTGGAACATTTGGAAGTAGACGTAGTTATTTGAATACACAGTACTGCTCAGTGGCTCATGAGAATCATCGAATGGATAATTATATCTGGATTCCAGGAAGTTGAGGGTTTCTTCTTAGAACTGGAGTAGGGGTTTCACGGGTGGTACAGCCGTGACCAGCGAAGTCACGTTATGATTCAGCTAACTTCCATACAGTGTGTAGGAGACCTGCTGGAGGTAGTGTACATCATTACCACCTCAGCTTGTGTGGATGTTCGTACGTGGATCTGTTCACTGTTTCACTAGCATTCTTACCTGAGCTCGTAAACCCAATTTTTCTCCTTAAAATTGATTTTGCTTGATAACATTGATCTTGTATTTATGTGAAGTTCTTCATTCTGGATCAATTCAGCCATTCAACATAACTTTGTCTTATACGGATGGCATTGGTATCATTAAAAAACTTAAATGTTGTCTTTTAAAATGATGCTTGTATCTCCACACCGCCAAAGTTTACCTAAAGATCTGGGCCGTTGTGACCTCATTGGTTAAATGGCTTACATGTCACATGTTTGACACTTGCGTTGCCTTACAATCTCCAGGTGCATCCACTAGCAATGAGACATGCCCTGGTACACCGACACCACGGTCGCGCCCTCAAACTTCTAGGCAAAGTCGGAGAAGACAAACCAACGGAAGACATTGATAACAAGTCTATAGAGGTCAGTACGTGCTCGTGTGGCTTTCTCATTGTTTTCACCAGTTGTTTGTAGATCATAAGTGATAATCTGACTTGCCAACGCAATTGTTCAACTTTATTGTGTAGTTGCAGTAATATCGTCAGACGTAGTATTAACTGGTTTAATTCTGGATCCAGAATCGATTCAAGTAATTCAATTTTCACGTGAATGCTCAATACGATTAGCATAATGACAAACATGCACTGTCCACTACCTTTCCATAGCAGTAATCCGGCCATAGTGGACATATTGCTCAGTCCCGATATTTATACTACTGGTACAAATAGAGCTTGACCAGGATTGTTACAGGCACATTTTGAAATCACACGGTTGCACATAAGGATACGGATATCTGTATAAGTAACAGTACTGGTTAAAACCAGATTTGCTTAGATGAACGGTTAGTGTTTAGTTACTAGGAGACGGCGTGATCTGGTTTTTGTTCTGTTATTGCGGTGTTGACATTCTGCACTACAAGATCCCATGTGCCTTTCGAGTCGGGTTTTGTAGCTACCACTTCCCACAATAGCAGCACATCATAAGCAGGCCTGAACCTGATAGACTTTTTCATCAGCCATTGCCTAACAAATTATGTTGTGGTATGTTTCAGCTGTATACCCTGCTGGGCTGGGAATTCTGTGTGTGTCATTTTGAGATGTGGCTGCTCGTACGATACCCTGCCTCCTACCGTCTCTTCTGATGGGTGCCACTCTCAAAGCATGGCAGACTGGACCTGTTGTCTTGCTCAAAGTTATGTTGGGTTGCATGTGACGGAAAGTTATTGTGTACAATAGTCATTATCAGGGTTACAGAAGCACTGCCCACAAACTGTTGTAAATAATAATTGTTATACCTAATTTATTAATAACTTCTATTTTTGTAGCACTGGATATAGATTTAACAAGATTGCCACCCAAAGAATAAACTCTAGATGGCAGGTGGCCAAGGAAGCCTTTTGGCTTATCGAGAGTCCAACCCTTTTTTTATCTAAGTGTGTCCCGTATATAAGACAATGGTCATGATCAGAGGCACTTAATATACAACATTGATCAAACGTAATACTATAATATAAATACGGATATAATACAGAATTTAAATATACAGTTGTAAAGAAATTTACTTGTGTAAAATAAGTATAAGCTAAACACTAAAGGAGGTACAGGGTGTATTAGAAAACTAGTCACAATCATGCAGTAGAAATAAAGAATTAAAATGCAATAAAAGATTATGTGTGACAGTTACTGTAAAATCTGTGAAGTAACGCGAGAGACAGTTTTAGGCTAAGAATGTGTGAAGTGGGGCTGCTTTGTTGATGTGTAACAGCAGTAACATGTAACAGCAGTAATATGTTACAGCAGTAACATTTAACAGCAGTAACATGTGACAGCAGTACATTTGACAGCAGTAAAGTGTAACAGCAGTAACGTGTAACGGCAGTAACAGCAAGCAACATATAACTGTATCTAATTCCCAGTCACCGGTGTATGCCACGAATGGTGTCTCTAATGCATGATCCAGCAATTTTGTGCAAATATGATTCAACTGAGTGTCGCAATATACACAAGCGCTAAGCCTTACTGGCAATGAAATCACGCAAAATTACACATTGTTTCAACATTTTGTGGGCGTTGCTATTGTATCCCAGAAGGTGACTGCTGTGAGGATTCTTACACTTCAGTAATCTTCTTTCATCTTCTGCAATGTTTCAAGAATGATGCTACTTGTGTCAGTCTGACGGTATTCGAGCGTGAATTTTTTGATTGATTGTGTCTTTGCTAAAAACTATCACGCCTGTTACGGCATCGGATCTTGTGGCATGCGCACAAGTTGACAATAATGTGTCATAAGTTGTCATGATATGTTAGTGTAAGGGGGAGACAGGGTAGGGTTAGTCCTGCGAGACTTCTCAGGTTGAGGTGGAATGATCATTAACCATGTATCAGAAAGATGGTAATGAAATGTCTGCAATATGTGAATGTTATACATCTTTCACTCCATCTCTCTCTCTCGCTCTCTCCCTATCCCTCTCCCTCCCTCTCTATAGATACACACACACATCTCTCCCTATCCCTCTCCCTCCCTCTCTATAGATACACACACACATCTCTCCCTATCCCTCTCCCTCCCTCTCTATAGATACACACACACATCTCTCCCTATCCCTCTCCCTCCCTCTATAGATACACACACACACATCTCTCCCTATCCCTCTCCCTCCCTCTCTATAGATACACACACACATCTCTCCCTATCCCTCTCCATAGATACACACACACATCTCTCCCTATCCCTCTCCCTCCCTCTCTGTAGATACACACACACATCTCTCCCTATCCCTCTCCCTCCCTCTCTATAGATACACACACACATCTCTCCCTATCCCTCTCCCTCCCTCTCTATAGATACACACACACATCTCTCCCTATCCCTCTCCCTCCCTCTCTATAGATACACACACACATCTCTCCCTATCCCTCTCCCTCCCTCTCTATAGATACACACACATCTCTCCGACCATCGTCATTTCAGACAAACAACAAGTATCTATGAACACGTTATGGTGTTTATGTAGTAATGGTAATAGTACTATCGTAACCGTCCACTACCAACGCATCCCATCAGGTGATGGGCATTGTTTATAATATGCATAACTGGACTACGTCTGCAACATGTAGGAATATATAATTATATGATGATTATTATGTGCTATCATTATAAAATGATTATATGTGCAGTTAGGTGACAACATAAACATACTTTGTATCTATTAAATTCTTTGATCTGTCCAACCAGGGTCTGCCATTGAAATACTAGCAGTCCACATTGTTAATGACAACAAAGTACTGCCATGCAACTTAGTAGAAATGGCCGTGCGTATGTTCACAGGAATTGTACATTGTGTGGTGGCTCTTTGTTATATATAATGTAATCATACTTCATAGTAGTCTTTAATGGTGCGTTTTAAACTTACTGCTTGTGCCACTTCCAGCATGCATGTGTTATTTTAGATTTCACCTTTGAACTGTCGTTTTGAGCACTGGTGCTAAGTACGACATCTTATCAGCATTAGGAAACTTTTCTAAGTTAGTTATACTCGCACAAAGTATTAACGATTTATAAATTGTAGATATGTAATATAAATAGCCACTTTTCTACTGTTCTGAGTACTGTGATATGGAGCACAATATTAAGTGTTCGATAAAATAGTTCTACTTCATTTTCCAAAGGGTTTGTTCACAATGACGGATATATATCTATGTACCTGCCAACTCTCCCAGAATTTCCGGGGGTCTACTGGATTTTGGGTGTCTCTCCCAGTCTCCCAAGTAAATCTCGCAGATTTTCACAGAAAACTCCAACAGCACCCCCCTGGCTTTGAGACAGCGCAACACCACAGGAGATGTGAGACATACTGAACCGGTGAAGTTCCAGTGAAAGGTCTCCAACAGCACCCCCTTCCCCGCCGGTTTCTGATGTCAAGATCCGAGACAACGCGACACGGGAAGAATGGTGAACCGCTGATGAATCTCCTGGATTTCCAAAATAAAAAAGTTGGCAGGTATATATATATATATAATTATATCGCTGTCCTTGACCACCTTCAGACTGTTATGATCATACAAGGCAACTTCCGGTCAGCAGTGTTCATTAAAACCTTGCGTTAGAACTGTCTGAATGTTTGTCAAATAACTGGAACGATTTTTATTTATTCATTTTGTTATGGGAATAAACACAGTGATGCACTGAATCAGATTTCTTGTCTGCCTTGTGTTGTGGCGCAGCACAAACAGTTCCACCTCCAATTCCCAAAAGCTCTATTTTTAGGAATTAGTTGATTTAACTTAACGTTTTCGTCGTAGGTGGTAGCCTCCTATGTTAGAGTTAGGTAGATGCAGGTTCTAGCCAGGCAGTGCTTTATTGAAACTTAGATATACAAGCATATATGCATTGGGTAACTTAGAACACATGATTTATGTGGACACATTTGTCAGTCCTGTAACATGAAGAAAACGTATTTGGATATTGAAAGAGCACCATAAATCTGTGGGAATGTATAACTACAATAAAATAAAACAAGTTGTTAAAGAGTTAAAAATGACTAAGTATTATTATTATAATAATTTGTAATGCCCCTCCCCATGCTGTGGACATGCCAAAACAGTAAGTTTGAGCACCTTTCTGACAGGAAGTCATAGATTATCACACCATGTAATTTTATCTGTATATCCGGCACATTTTGTCAGGACTCGTCACATATATAATAATATATATAAAAATGGCTCCGGGCACTACATCAGAAAATCTTCATGGCCCCAAGTAGTATATATACAGTGTCACAATTGTATACTAAAGTGTACAATCTTGCCAATTTTATGTGCCTAACTAGTGCTGTTATTCTCATCAGAATCAATATTGTTGACGTCGGCGCAAGGGTTTATCATCAGGGCAGCAGTCTACTTTTAATATATTACAAGCATAATGGTTAAAACAACCGAAAATGTCCACAGCAGCCAAAATGTGTCTGGTCCAGCAAATAATTGGAATGGCTATAATAGCAGTATTTTTATATATGAATAGTTTGTTCAGGTGGAGTTGTGTGTTCTTTCTGGACATAGTTGGTTGTCATTATTAATTATACTATGTATATATATCAACCAATCAAAAATCGGCACCTCAATGGCCAAATTAATAATCTTCCGTTAAGTGGCCACAATCAATATCTGATTATTCTGCCACTATTCTGGGGATCTGGCATTTGAAAAGAAAAATGCACCTCCTACAAAATAAATAAAAATACACCCTACTAATAAACCCTGCATAAGGCAGTGTCAGGCCCAAAAGAAGAAAACAAAACGGACAGAAAAACAAAAACAACTACAAAGCTACTACGAATACTAATTCTCTACTGCTCTCTAACAAAGACCCTAGCAGATGAATGTTAGTCTGGAGATCCTTGACACAGAAGTGTCAACTGTGTTGGCCTCCACTACTAGGTCTGGAAGGTCGTTCCATTTCCTGATGGTTCTGGGCAGGAACGAGTGCTGGTGGTACTGAGTGCGACACTGTGGCTGTGAGAACTGATGGCAGTGGCCGTGTCGTTGGCGTGGTGGTGGTGGCTTCAGCTTACTCTTCAGTCCAGTGGCACTAACTTGGTTGTTGTGAATTGTATACAGCATGGTCAGTCTAGCTATTTGGCGGCGTTTTTGTACAGAGGGCCACTGCAGTTCCTTAAGCATGTCCTTGACGCTAGAGTTGTTGTGGTAGCGTCTAAGGACATACCTGGCAGCTCTTCGTTGTATAGCCTCAATTTTATTTATGGCGCGTTGGGTATGGGGGTCCCATACCGTTGAGGCGTACTATAGGATGGACCTTACGAAGGACTTATAGGCTGTCTGCTTGATGGAGGTCGACCCCATTTTCAAGTTCCTCCGCAAGAAGCCTAAGGTCTTATTGGCTCTTGCACAGATGTTGTCGATGTGGGTGTTCCAGCCCAAGTCCTTGTTGATGGTGACGCCAAGCTAGGTACCTCGCGGAGTCTGTGGTCTCAAGTGTGTGGCCATGGAGCTGGTAGGGTTCCTTCAGGACGTTCCTGGCACTGGTGACAGGCAGTGTGGTGCACTTCTCTGGGTGGAAGGCCATGGTCCCAGTTCTTCTCCCACTCGGCAAGTCGCTGGAGGTCTTGTTGTAGTTGCTCATGGTCTTTCAGTGCCTTTACCTCGGTGTTCACCACTGTGTCATCAGCAAACAGTCTGGCTGGTGACGTCAGGTTCTCAGGCAAGTCGTTGATGTATGCTGGTATTGGTGGTACCCTGTTAGCCGTAGTGATGGAGCTTGTGTAGAAGCAGGCTGTGGTTGATCTTATCAAAGGCTTTCGCGAAGTCCAATATTAGGATGTCCGTCTGCTCGCCTTTCTCCATGTTTGTATAGAGTTCGCCCCCTGGTGGCCTACAACGCCACCTCGTGGTGAAGTTTTGTTGTATTATAGTTTATAACATCATATTTGTTTGATCAACAATATATGAAAAATGGCTTAAGCTGGTGCATTGGTGTTTGTCTGGCATATGAGATCATCCGGCTGTGCAGCAGCAAAATCATGCTCATCGAAGATGGTGCGGTCGATCGGTCATATTCCGGTCTTTCGGAAGCCGTTCACTGCTGTTTTCATTGTAGCAGCACAGCACGGACATACCTGATTCCCAACAATTCGGCGATATGAAAGGTTGTCACAACTCGACCTGGGTGGGACCGTAGTAAACATTCTACCGCCTCTGTGTAATTTGTCATCAGTGGCTTCATGGAGCTGACATCGAGTGTCTGCATGCGATGGCTACAATACGGCGGTAGGCAGATGACGGTCACAAAATTGACTCGAGCCATTTCGATGAAAGGCAAGTTTTGGGGTGCGTTTTGTGGCCATCTAAGATCAGAAGAACGGGTCTTGCATCGGATAGGTTTGCGTGCATCAAGAAGTGTTTGAACCATGTCACAAAAATGTGAGATTGCATCCATCCTGTCTTGTGCGCCACTGCGATTGACGTGGGGGTGCTCGGTCCATCAGCTCGTTTTTCATCCTCTTCCTCGGAAAGATGAACAGGTGTGAATGATCCAGCAACAATCATGCCAATTTTAACCGTGACAAGTTGGCCCACCTCAGCAGACGACAGTGAACCAACCTGTTTCTTGCCCCTACTAGCGATTATCTTGGATGGTCGATTGGCTACTGTGGTTATACCTGTCTCATCTACGTTATAGACGCGATCTGGAGTAAACCTTCATGTCTTGAACCGTTTCCAGTAAATCGAAGAACGCGTTGACGACTCCCTGGTTGAATGCTCTTGCGCGAGCTGCCGATGTAGGTTCTGGTATTCTCAGGGAAATATTGCGTCTCTGTGGCGAGCCATAAAGTCGTGACACCAGTCTTTACTAGTTTCGCGTGTCCTGCGGTTGAAGTTATGTTGAATCCCATTTGCTTTCGCATAATCATAGCGACCCGCTTCAGTTGCAACCGCAAAGTCTTCCTCCCCCCTCTCTCTCTCTCTCGCTCTCTCTCGCACCTTCGCTGCAAGATGGAGCGGGAAACCCCATATTGCTTAGTAGCACGCTTGAGCCCCACTACTTTTCCGCGCACAGCATCGATAGCCAACTGCATGTTGACAACAATCCATGTTTGTTTGTATGCACCCATTAAGGAATATATATCTGTAAAGGAACCAGTTCAAAATGATTGCCCAGACTTGGTTAATGCATTGTAATAATTAATTAATTAACACAAGTTTGTGATATAACTTATACGATCAAATATACATATCAACATTATTAACGTCTATAATGATTTTAGCATATAGCAACGCCTGCGGTGTAACCACACTATCCGTGATATGCACAGCATCTGCGCCCAAATTGGGCCCCATGCCAAAGATTATCGGTCGGACTCCATTTTGGGACTAATGCATTAATTAATACACGTCAAATAGAAATTGCTCATTCAACTATCCATAGACTATTGCTATATGGACCACATTTATAGTTATGTATCCTGACCATTTTTGAAAATGTGGGGTTTGTAAGACACGTCAATTATTTTAAGAAAAGTATCCCAAAAAAATTGCTACTCACCGTTTTCAAATCGCGCCAAGCAAACACCTACAACGCTGAGTGGTGTCCCTGGCGGGTCTGTAAATACTACTACTGTTGATTTGACTGCATTGTATACCAAGTACGCTATGACAATGGGGGCCACTTTGGTCGAGGGGCCCACTTCACCCGCCCTTCCCCTATTTGATATTTGTGTCATCAAAGTAATAATTAATTATCATAAAGGTGTAAGGAGAAATAGGTGCATCAGGGACAAATTGTACATCGCATACAGAGGTTATTAGGACTGTATACTGTGCTTCATAAAACAAACCTTCCAATACACAAAAAGCTTGTATGAAAGCTACGTTCAGGGGGTTTTCGTTTGGTATACGACATACATGCCCAAATTACCGGAGTCTTCTATGTCTGATGACATCTGATATTTTTGGTATATACGGCAGTAATTTCATTTAATATTTATTGAATGTTGGTTGAAACATATCATAGAGCAAACACATCAAAACAAGTCATTAGTCAAAATCAAGTCATGCGTGCAATTCACGAAGGTGGTAATTGTAACGTAATGTAACGGATAATAAAACGAGAAAACATGCTTGGAAAGGAGTAAATATGAAGTTCTAAACTTACAAATAATAATGTTCGTGGGCATATAATCCGTTCGTGTTTTGGGCCGGTTGACATGTATGACCCCACAAAGAATCTGTAACAGTACAAGTATGATATATTATGTAACCCTGGCGGAAGTGTTTCATGCAAGCGGTTGCATAGGCTATTGTTATGTCAGTCGCCAGACGAAGGTAGGGTAGCTGGAGCCACTCCCAGTCGCAGTTTGCTAGGGATCATGGACGTGTCCACAAAGATATACGTAGTTCTCTCGGCTCCGAATTACGAGTATCAATATACATGGCCTGGTGAGTTATTTTTTTCATGTTTATATGTTATATATAATAGTGATATTATTAAAATAATACCTAATTTAAATTGTTTCTTGTTGCCCCATTACCCGTCACTTCGGGCATGTCAACCATAGTATGACGAGTGTAGCAGTGTTGTGTCGTATAATGTTAAATTGTGTTTACAGACAACTTACATAGCTAGCTCTATGTTTGTCTGCCTGTCTGACTGTATTGTCTCTCTGCCCGTCTGTCGGTATGCCTGCCTGTCTGTCTGTATGTCTGCTGCTTCTCTGCTGGCAGTATGTTTATCTGCCTATCTCTGCCTCTGTCTTTGCCCCTGTCTGTGTCTTTGCCTCTTTGTATCTCTCCTCTCTCCTGTTTGCCTATCTACCTGGATGCATATTTGTCTGTCTGTCTGTCTGTCTGTCCGCCTGCCTGCTGGCTGTATGTTTATTTGCCAATCTCCGCCTCAGTCTCTGCTTCTCTGTATCTCCCTCTCTCTCTGCCTGCCCGCCCGCCTGCACACCTACCTGCTGACTGTGTTTGCCTTCCTATAACTGCCTCTACCTCTGCCTCTGACACTGTCTATGTCTCAGTTCCTGGCTCTGTCTCTCTCCCTCTCTTTGCCTCTGCCACATACTCTGTCTGTGTCTGCTGTATGTATGTATGTATGTATCTCATTCTCTCTCGCTCTCTTGCTCTCTTTTTCTCGCTAGCTCTCTTGCTCTCTCTCTTTCTCTCCTCTCTCTGTCGCTCTAGCTATTTCACTCACATGCTCTATCACACTTCCTTGCTCTCTTACTCCATTCCGCTCTTTCCCTTTCTTGAGCCAACAAAGTTAATTTATAACAAAAAATATAATGATTGGCTTAAAATTAGGTCGTGTCACCAAAATGCACCATTTCAATTTTTTTTGTAAATAAAATCAACTTTCGCCCTCCCCCTAACCCAACATTGCTTCCTTTTGGTCACTAAATGGTACATTTATAACTTAAATAATAAAATATACATTACTTTCAAAGTTTTCTTTATAAATTTCAACCTTACGATATAAATTCTGGAGTTGAGAAAAAAGAATATATAGATTATAGAGTGTATCGGATATGTTGCTTTACTAGAAATGTTTATTTAATATAGTCATGAACGATCTCATAATGCAATTTTAAATTGTTCAATGCATATCAATACATAATATTAATGTCACAAAGTCTACCCAGTGTTGCCAGTCTGTACACCAAATGTCATACAATTATACTGTTCTTAATTAATGTTCCCTTTTGTAACAGTGTGCTCTTCTCTACGCATTAACATATCTACCACGGATAACATTAAACAATGGATGCTACAATTTTTAAAATTAAGAATCAAGATTAACACAAACGGCAGAAGCAAAACAAAAGTATGGTGCTGCAAATGTTTTTTGAGTTTTCTTCTGATGTAGTGTGTGGCTATGTGCATTGGTGACTATCTGTCTGTATATATGTAGATACTAGTCTGAACTTGTACAGACTAAGTCGGAAAAAACTTGTTTTAGTTAAGTACTTCTTTTATCTACAGGGTGACTGATTGTTACATGCAGTTTAATACGTATAATATTAGAAAAGCCTACGCAACTTAGTAATGTAGTGTTGGTTGCTTGACTACAGTGTTGCGATGTTATAGTCGCAACTAGCACGCTGTCTCTCTGTCTCCCTGCCCCTATCTGTCTTTATACATCTGTTTTTCTCCCCGAATCTCTCTCTCTCTCTCTCTCTCTCTCTCTCTCTGTCTGTCTGTCTGTCTGTCTGTCTGTCTGTCTCTCTCTTTCTCTCTTCCTCCATCCTCTGTGTTTGTCGGTTAGACTGTCAGTCTATAAATCTGTTAGTCAGTCCGCCTGTCTGTATGCTTGCCTGCCTCTCAGCCTGTCTGCCTTCCTGCCTGCCTATCGGCCTGTCTCCTTCTCTGCCTGTATGTCTCTCTGAATGTCTGTCTCTATGCCTGTCTGTTTGTCTGCCTGCATATGTCTGTCTGTCTGTCTGTCTTGTCTGTATGTCTGCTGCTGCCTTCCTGCATACCTACTGACTATGTTTATCTGCATATTTCTGCCTTAGTATTTGCCCCAGTCTATGTCTCTGCCTCTCTGTATCTCTTCTCTCTCCTGTCTGCCTATGTACTTGGATGTATGTATGTATGTCTGTCTGTCTGTCTGCTGCCTTCCTGCCTGCCTGCTGGCTGTATTTTCATCTGCCAATCTCTGCCTCAGTCTCTGACTCTTTGTGTCTCCCCTCTCTCTCTCTTCTCTCTCTCTCTCTTCTCTCTCTCTCTCTTTCTCTCTCTCTCTCTCTCTCACGCACTTCCTCGCTCTCTTACTCCATCCCGCTCTTTCCCATGTATATTACTAGGGGACCGCCCCCCCATTCTTGAGTCAACTAAATTTATTTTAAACAAATATATAACGATAAGTTAGGTTGTGTCACCAAAATACATCATTTCAAGTGTTTTGTCAATAAAATCGACTTTCACCCTCCCCCAACCCGACAGTGCTTCCTTTTGGTCACTAAATGGTGCATTTACAACTTAAATAATAAAATATACATTACTTTCTAAGTTTTCTTTATAAATTACAACCAAATACCTTACAGTATAATATTTGGAGTTGAGACAAATATACAGATTATAGAGTATATCGGATATGTTGCCTTACTAGAAATGTGTATTTAACGTAGTTATGGACAATCTCACAATGCAATTTTAAATTGTTTAATGCATATCAATATATAATATTAGTGTCACAAAGTCTACCCAGTGTTGCCAGTCTGTACACCAAATGTCATACAATTATACTGTTCTTAATTAATGTTCCCTTTTACAACATAGTGCTCTTCTCTACACATTAACAAATCCACCAAGGATATATTTAACAAGATTTCCACCCAGATAATTAACTCTAGGTGGCAGGTGGACAAGGTAGCCCTTTGGCTTATCGAGAGTCCGACCCTTTTATCTATGTGTATCCCGCCCTTCTGAGGTGTGTCGATTTTATTTTTAAACATTCACGCTACTAGCACCCACACAATCAGCAGATAATCTGTTCCATTCATTTACAGTCCTTTGTGAAAATTAGAACTTTCTTATATCTAATCTACACTGCTCCTTTACTAATGTAACTTCATGTCCTCTATTCCTTCTATCTTTCTTAACTGAGAACAAAATATTTCTATCAATATTTTCATAACCATTCATTATTTTAAACACTTTTTTTAGGCGTATTTCGTAACTAAGATCCCTCAGTTTTGGTATCATTTTAGTTGCTCTCCTCTGTACTCTTTCTAGCATATATATGTCCTTCCTGCGATATGGCCTCCACGCTTGAATACAATATTCTAAATGAGGCCTAACTATTGTTTTGTACAGCGGTATTATTAGCTCTTTTTCCTTACATATTATGTTTCGCCTAATTAATCCAAGGATTTGATTTCCCTTTGAAGCTGCTATTCCGCACTGCTCTGAACCCTTCATATCAGCACTAATGGTTAAACCTAAGTACTTTTCTTTTACAGTAGTACTTAGTACAGTACCCCCCATTGTATATTCTACCTCTTCGTTCCCATGTCCTGTGTGGAGGCATTTACATTTCCCAAAATTGAACAGCATTTGCCACTTTTAAGACCATTTGATCAACTTGTCAAGATCATCTTGTAAATGTTGTCTATCTCCATCACTTTTAATCCTTCTAAACACTTTTGTATCATCCGCAAATTTCAACACCTTGCTTGTTATTTCATCATCCAAATCGTTGATATATATTAAGAATAATATAGGTCCTAGTACTGATCCCTGTGGTACCCCACTCAATACCGATTTCCAGTTTGAAACCTCCCCATCAGTTGTCTTCTGTCAATCAGCCATTTTTCTATCCAGTTTATTATACCATTTCCTATGCCATGGGCCTTTAGTTTCAGCAGTAATCTTTGATGTGGTACTTTGTCGAAAGCTTTTTGAAAATCTAAGTAGACGATATCTACTGGTGATCCCTCATCTACCCACTTAGTGATGTCTTCCAAAAAACATAACATATTTGTTAAGCATGACCTTGCTTTAAAAAAACCATGTTGAGATGGGTTGATCAAGTTTTATTTAACAAGAAAATCCAGCGTTTGATCTTTAATTAATCTTTCTAATAATTTGCAAATCACTGATGTTAAACTCACTGGTCTATAGTTCTCTGACTTGTTTCTCGAACTTTTTTTAAATAATGGTATAATGTTTGCCTCTTTCCATTCTAAAGGAACCACTCCCTCTTCTAATGACAAATTGAAAACTGTTGCAAGCAGTACGCTAATTTGTTCTACAATTTCCATTAGTAGTTTGGGCGGAATCCCATCCACTCCAGGTGATTTATTATCCTTCATAGCCCTTATTTTCTTAGCTACCATTTCTGGGGTTACAATTAATTGTCCTAAATAGTCTGAATCTGTCCCCTTGAACTTAGCCTCTGGTACTGGCAGTGAACTAATATCCTCTCTGGTAAACACTGAACTAAAGTACTCATTCAGGTCTTCTGCCATTAAGAATCCCTCTGATATTATATTTTTCCAGCACTATCTTCTAGAGGACCGACCTTATCTTGAACTTTCTGTTTGCTTCGAACATATGCATACAAACTCTTGCTGTCATGTTTTATATTTCTAGCTAATTGTTGTTCATAGCTTCTCTTTGAATTTCTAATTTCAGCTGTAGCTTGGTTAAATGCTTCTTTATAACTGTTGTAGTCTTCATCATTTCCAGTACATCTATATGACTTCCACATCATTTGTTTATACTTAATTTTTCTAATGGCTTCTTTCGATAAGTGTTTCTTTTTGGAAAGTTTCCCTTGTTTTTTGAAGGGTACAAATTTGTCGACTATGCACTTAATTTCACTCTTTAATATATTCCAGCATTATGTTGCTGTCTTATTTTGCAGTGTGTTATTCCAGTCTATCTTTGCTAAATATTTCCTCATGTCCTTATACCTTCCTTTGTGGAAATTTCTCCTATACTGCTTTTTACTATTCCTTTCTGATTTTACTTTGATGGTAAAATGTATCTGGTTGTGATCGCTAATCCCCACTGGCTCACGTATCTTGACATTGTCAACTAATTCATTATGTGAGGACAAAACTATGTCTAACACATTCTCACCCCTGGTTGGTTCTAGCACATGTTGAGAAAGGAAATTATCTTGAACTAACACTAAAAACTTGTGGTCCTCACTCCCCATACTCTGAAGAGATTTCCATTGTATATGCCTGTGGTTAAAATCCCCCATAATAATACAGTCCCGTTTGCTTACTTCCCTTATAGCGTTTTTATTTTTTCATTCTCTTCTATGCTTATGTTTGGACTTCGATAAACTAACCCAACTGTTAACGTTGAGTTACCTGTAACTATGTTACACCAAACAGCTTCTTCGCAATCTGCTTCTCTTTCTAATTTTATTTTATAAGCCTGGATAGATTCTTTAATATATAAAATAACTCCACCTCCCTTTCTTCCTATTCTATCTTTTCTAAACATTACATATCCTGTCAATCCCAATTCGGCATCTGATATATCGGTGGTGGTCCAGGATTCGGTTATACCTATTATATGAGGGTCAATATCTTCTACCATAATGTTTAGTTCATTTCTTTTGTTTACTATACTCCTTGCATTTAAACACACACATTTATATCCAGCTTCAGAAGAGTTTTCCAGACTATTATTTGCTGATTTATTTGTGCTGTCTTTATCTTTGCCTTCATTTTCAGGCTTTTCTGTGAGTCCCCCCAGCGAATCTAGTTTAAATAGATGCAACCTGTCCCACTGTCAGCAGATCGCAGCAGGTTCTCTGAGAAAACTGCTGCCCCTTTCCACTAAGATGGAGGCCATCTCTCATGTACATATCTTCCCTCCCAACAAAGTATCCCCATAAATCTGTGAATCCCACCCCCTCTTCTTCACACATCTGCTGAACTAGTGCGTTGATCGCCATCCTCTTCCAGTTTCTATACGTTGCCCCCCTTCCTCCCATTACTGGCAAAATTCCTGACAGAATAATCTGTTTAACTCTTGTCTTCTTTAGCTTCCTCACTAACTGTCTATACTTCTGTACTATCGCAGTTGTTCCCTCCCTGTCTGCATTATTTGTTCCTACATGTACCAGTATAGACCCCCCCTTGCCATGTCCCAATACCTTCTCTACCCTGTCAGTGACTTGTTCAATTCTAGCCCCCGGTAGACAAACAACGACGTCTTTCCCCTCGCTCAATGTCTTGTCCGTCTTTCTCATAATGGAGTCGCCCATAAACACCCTCTCTTTCCTCATTGCCCCCTCAATCACTGCCTTAAAATAGCTCCTTCTTCGGTTTGCATCTGTCTGGTTGTTGTCTTTCCCCCCTGTCGTCTTCTCTCCTGTCCCATTCTCTTCCGATCCATTCTTTCCTGTCGCTTTTTCTCTTGTCACCTTTCCTCCTGTCAGCGTCCCTTTTATCGATTTCTCTTCTATCAGATTTGCTCTCACTTCCTTTCGTCCCTTCATCTTTCGTCCCATCTCATTTTCATCTTTCCTCTCCCGTCCCATCTTCCCTCTCTCCTTCTCTACGGTCACTTTCTTCCCTGTCACCTTCACGCTTGTCACGTTTTCTGTTGTCGATTTTCCAATGTCTTCCCCTCCAATCACCTTCCCTCCTCTCAATCTTCTTTCATCAGTTTTCTTGCCACTGCTATTCTCCTTCAGTCTTGCAGTATTCTCACCTCTCTCCCTGTCGTCTCTCTCCATTCGACCTGCCTCCTTGCTAATTCCCATCTCCATTCCCTTCACAATATCTGTCAACCTAACTATCTCCTGCTGCAGACACTCCACCTTTCAACACCCAATGCACTGAAAGGTGAATCCTTCCTCCATGGTTTCTGCCCATGACTTCCCAGAGCCGGACAATGCAAAATCTACCAAGCTGTGGCAGTGATCACACACCAAGTGTCGCTTTGCCTTCACTTGCCGTTTGCAAGGCGCCATATCCCGATCAGAATTTATTTAATAACTTAACTAACTTAGTCTTTGTAAAGACTGTTTCCTGTGTACTACAGCACACTTTAGGTTACAAATTTCAGTTACACAGCCGACTATTTATTCTGTCACGAACGCTTACATTACCGGTAGTGACCTAATTTAAATACAATCAATTACGTTACGTTACGCCGCCCGACTATCGCCCTTGCTTAGTTTTAACAACAATGCTACCTAATCAAAATATCTAGCGAGTGCTGGCTTACACAGATATTATCTTAGGTAAGAAGTTTGATGGTTGTTACTTTATCTCCTATATATTCTACCACATAATCAGGTTTGTTAAATCTTGTTTACAACTTACCGAAGGCTAAGTGAGTTACCCTATTATCACTCACTATACTAAGGTGTTCTAAAATACTTTAAATAACTAACTTTAAGCACAGCTGCTACTCAATATGTGTTTATTGCAACTTTATGAATGATATTAAGGCAAGAATTATACTTATCAATCTGTAATTCCACTTGTTTATCAACTTTTCTGCACCACCAATTTCTACGATCTATCTCCGCCAAATATAGCCTCGAACCTTGTACCTCTTGATTTCTTGAACCGTAAATAAATATTCCTTTGACAAAACAAACACCCATGGCAGTCATTACAGGTTGATGGTTATTTTTTGGCAAATATTAATAACAATTGCACTCAACCTAAGATGTCAAATGGTTTCAGTCTTATATGACCAAATGTACTGCTAGTTTGTCACTACTTTGTGTCACATAACATCTACATTCCATGCCCATGGGAGTCAAACCTTAATACACTGGCCCCCACGATAAGTGCTACTTAAAATTAGTTAATTGTGAATTCTATTTTGTGAATATTCTTTCAGCTGAAATTATTAACGCTATTAAACAATCGTTTTACCTAAAAAATGTATAGGCCTAGCCTAGGGGCCTACCACTAAAATGTACACAAACCTAAATACCAATGTATTTGACCATATATAGTGCAATTAATGAATCAACTAGATTAATAAATCATGGACAATCACTCGCTATCAGTATTGCATTAAGCACAGGTACTTACATTGTTATTGTCACACTGTACTGCACTGTATTTGTGTATGAATAAAGTTATATTTCCTTTCTCAGAAGTAGACACAGTGACACATCAGCTTATTGACAGTGTGTGGGAATACTGTTACATGACAGACTAATTAATTGTATCATACTGACTTGGTACACTTTGTAGTGCTAAATTGTTTCAAGTGAATTATGACATTCTCTGCATAGTTTGCTCAGGCCCTTATCACTAGAATTTAAACCCCTACTGCCCTAGGCTATGGCAATGCAGCGTCAGGTAACTTGTGTTGGTAATTTCATCCATCATTTATGTAGTAAGCTTTATTGATAAATTGTAACAAGTGAACAGTACTATTTTGCAGCATCTGCAAATTTTGTAAATGGCCTTTATTAAGTTGTCTGTTTTTAATTGAAACAGTGGTTTCCTTTTTAACATTGTTTATTTTAAATTAAGAGTATACCTGTAGATGCTAATGTCTCGGTATCTGTTGGTGGTTCAAATCCGCTAGGTAAATGCACAAATCTTTGTGCACAATTACCCCTGGCATGGGCTTATTGACCGATACATTGCATCTGCGAGTATGATTATGTTGATATTTAATTAAAATGACTTTCAATGATGCAACAGTTGAAGCATCACATATAGTCTATTGAAAAAAGACCCAAACAACTGATTTACCCCATACCTTCATTGTCCACCTAACAAGATTGCCACATAAAGAATTAACTCTAGATGGCAGGTGGACAAGGAAGCCTTTTGGCTTATTGAGAGCCAAACCCTTTTTATCCAACCCTTCTGCATCCCGCCCTTCTGAGGTGTGTCGATTGTATGTTTACACATATTCACGCAGCAAACACCCACACAATAAGCAAATAATCTGTTCCTTTCATTTACAAATTAGAACTTTCTTATACCTAATCTACACTCCTCCTTTACTAATATAACTTCATGTCCTCTAGTACTTCTATCCTTCCTAACTGAGAAAAAAGTATTTCTATCAATATTTTCATAACCATTCAATATTTTAAACACTTCTATCTCATCTCCTCTCAATCTCCTGGACTCTAGTGTTACTAAACCATCTGTTTGGAAATGGTGACCCCAAGATCCCCACCCTCCGTACGAATTTTTGAAAATCTAAATCTACGAACCACCCCCAATGGGCCTGCTAGATTATACACAAAATTTCAGCTTCATACATACCAAACTGACGGAGATAAGTATGTGTCATGTCATTTAAAATGCGGAGATTTGTGTTTACCACAAAACCCGCTGTGCGTATAAACAGCGCTGAAAACTGCAGCTCTGTGTGACGAAGTCATAAGATACACAACGTCAACGCTCTGAGACAATGACATCAAAATAAAACACAATTTTTTTGCAAATAACTACAAGTTATGCTAATTGTGAGGTTTTGTTATGTATACTAACAATTACAAAAGTAACCGTATCATTAACGTAAACTATCACACATTCTTTCGGCAAAGACCGTGTTAAGCTGGCCAACAATAGGCGCTTACCTTTGACATGTACTGTGTGTACGCAAAACGGAACCGGAACTTACTCTCAGACCGGAACCTTCTTCCAGACCATACAGCTGCAGGCCGAAAGTAGGCGCTAACCTTTGACATGTACAATCGCATGCGCAATACGCAAAACGGAACCGGAACTTACTCTCAGACCGGAACCTCCTTCCAGACCAGTACACCGGTCTGAGAGTAAGTTCCGGTTCCGTTTTGCGTATTGCGCATGCGATTGTACATGCCAAAGGTTAGCGCCTACTTTCGGCCCGCAGCTGTATGGTCTGGAAGGAGGTTCCGGTGTACAAGGGAAACGGACCAGAAAGAAATACTTATCGAAAGAAGCCATTAGATAAATTAAGTATAAACAAATGATGTGGAAGTCATATAGACGTACTGGAAATGACGAAGTCTACAACATTTATAAAGAAGCACTAAACCAAGCTACAGCTGAAATTAGAAATTCAAAGAGAAGCTATGAACATAAATTAGCTTGTAATATAAAACATGACAGCAAGAGTTTTTATGCGTATGTTCGAAGCAAACAGAAAGTTCAGGATAAGGTCGGTCCTCTAGAAGATAGTGTTGGAAATATAATATCAGAAGGATTCTTAATGGCAGAAGACCTAAACGAGTATTTTAGTTCAGTGTTTACCAGAGAAGACACTAGTTGACTGCCAGTACCAGAGGCTAAGTTCAAGGGGGCAGAATCAGACTATTTAAGACAGTTAATTGTAACCCCAGAAATGGTAGCTAAGAAAATTAGGGCTATGAAGGAAAATAAATCACCTGGAGTGGATGGTATTCCACCTAAACTACTAGTGGAAATTGTAGAACAAATTAGCATACCGCTTGCAACAGTTTTCAACTTGTCATTAGAAGAGGGAGTGGTTCCTTTAGATTGGAAAGAAGCAAACATTATACTGTTATTTAAAAAAGGTTCGAGAAACAAGTCAAATAATTATAGACCAGTTAGTTTAACATCGGTGATTTGTAAATTATTTGAAAGACTAATTAAAGATCACATGGTGGATTTTCTTGTTAAACATAACTTGATAAACCCATCTCAACATGGGTTTCTAAAAGCGAGGTCATGCTTAACAAATATGTTATGTTTTTTGGAAGATATCACTAAGTGGGTAGATGATGGATCACCAGTAGATATCATCTACTTAGATTTTCAAAAAGCTTTCGACAAAGTGCCACATCAGAGATTACTGCTTAAACTAAAAGCCCATGGCATAGGAAATGGTATAATTAACTGGATAGAAAAATGGCTGATTGACAGAAGACAACGGGTAGTTGTTGATGGGGAGGCTTCAAACTGGAAATCAGTTTTGAGTGGGGTTCCACAGGGATCAGTACTGGGACCTATATTATTCTTAATATATATAAACGATTTGGACGATGATATAGCTAGCAAGGTGTTGACATTTGCAGATGATACAAAAGTGTTTAGAAGGATTAAAAGTGATGGGGATAGACAGCATTTACAAGATGATCTTGACAGGTTGATCAAATGGTCTGAAAAGTGGCAAATGTTGTTCAATTTTGGGAAATGTAAATGCCTTCACACAGGACATGGGAACGAATATGTAGAATATACAATGGGGGGAACTGTACTAAGTACTACTGTAAAAGAAAAAGACTTAGGGCTGACAATTACTGCTGACATGAAGGTTTCAGAGCTGTGTGGAATTGCAGCTTCAAAGGGAAATCAAATCCTTGGATTGATTAAGCGAAATATAGCATATAAAGAAAAAGAACTAATAATACCGCTGTACAAAACAATAGTTAGGCCTCATTTAGAATATTGTATACAAGCGTGGAGGCCATACCGCAAGAAGGACATAGATATGCTAGAAAGAGTACAGAGGAGAGCGACTAAAATGATACCAAAACTGAGGGATCTTAGTTATGAAAAACGCCTAAAAGAATGTGGTTTAACAACACTAGAGACCAGGAGACTGAGAGGAGATCAGATAGAAGTGTTTAAAATATTGAATGGTTATGAAAATATTGGTAGAAATATGTTTTTTTCAGTTAAGAAAGATAGACAGACTAGAGGACATGAAGTTACATTAGTAAAGGAGCAGTGTAGATTAGACGTGAGAAAGTTCTCATTTTCACAAAGGACTGTGAATGAATGGAACAGATTATCTGATGATTGTGTGGGTGCTAGTAGTGTGAATATGTTTTAAAATAAAATCGACACATACCTCAGAAGGGCTGGATATATGTAGATAAAAGGGTTGGACTCTCGATAAGCCAAAGGGCTTCCTTGTCCACCTGCCATCTAGAGTTGGATGGCAATCTTGTTAAATCTTGTTACTGGTCTGGAAGGAGGTTCCGGTGTACTGGTCTGGAAGGAGGTTCCGGTCTGAGAGTAAGTTCCGGTTCCGTTTAGCGTATTGCGCATGCGATTGTACATGTCAAAGGTTAGCGCCTACTTTCGGCCCGCAGCTGTATGGTCTGGAAGGAGGTTCCGGGCTGAGAGTAAGTTCCGGTTCCGTTTTACGTACACACAATACATGTCAAAGGTTAGCACCTATTTTTAGCCAGCTTAACACGGTGTTTACCGAAAGAATGTGTGATAGTTTACGTTAATGATACGGTTACTTTTGTAATTGTTAGTATACATAAAAAACCTCATAATTAGCATAACTTGTAGTTATTTGCAAAACAAAATGTGTTTATTTTGATGTCATTGTCTCAGAGCGTTGACGTTGTGTATCTTACGACTTCGTCACACAGAGCTGCAGTTTTCACTGCTTTATACGCATAGCGGGTTTTGTGGTAAACACAAATCTCCGCATTTTATATAACATGACACATACTTATCTCCGTCAGTTTGGCATGTATGAAGCTGACATTTGTTGTATAATCTAGCAGGCCCATTGGGGGTGGTTCGTAGATTTAGATTTTTATAAATTCGTTGGGGGTAGTGATCTTGGGGGGTAACAATTTATAAATGACACATATCTCTGTTAATTTAACATGTATGAAGCTGACATTTTGTGTGTGATTTAGGGTGTCCGTTGGGGTAGTTTGTACAGTTTTTTTTCGAAATTCATCCAGGTGGTGGGGGTCTCGGGGAGGTCACAATTTAAAAATTGCACTTATCTCTGTAATTTTGTCATGTGTGGAGTTGAACTTGTTGTGTTTGATCTAGCAAGCCCATTGGGATCTAGATTTAAAAAAAATTCAAAATGTGCGGGGTCACAATTTTAAAATGGCACTTATCTGGGCCAGCCATGCCTGTATGGGGCAGACATTTTATGCGATCTAGCGTACCCATTGGGATGGATCGTAGTTTTATATTTTTTTCTAAATTTGTCCGGGGTGGCGGACTGGGGGTCACAATTTAAAAATAGCACTTATCTCCATAAGTTTTGGAAATATGGGGCTGACATTTTGTGTGCAGTCTAGAAGTCCCATTGAGGCACTTCAAAATTCGTACGGAGGGTGGGGATCTTGGGGTCACCATTTCCAAACAGTTTTTCCCAACGCAACTCCGAGTAACTCAACAATTCTTTAATAATACATTTATGGAAACGGGTCATGCATTCACGACTTACATAAGTAAACATTTATTATCATGTCAACGTGTATAATTATGTGTGACATAACAGTTCAAGTAGTATTATTAAATGAAATATAAAATGTAATTTTTTTTTTATTTACACAGATCAAAACTAGCCCTTTTTGTATAATACTGTGATGTTTCATCAGACAAGTGATCAAATGCAATTATTAAAAAATAAACCTATTGTTACAAATAATTATTAACACGTAGATAACATTAGCCTTTCTGGTTATACATATTTACGTCACATTATGGGCAATCTAATGTAACGTAAATTAAACTGAGGAGATCCTTATGAAACTAAAGCTGTGATTGTTATTACGTTAAACAAAGTAACATAAAACAACAGGAATACACTAAAATGATTGGCATACATTTACAAAGAACCAAACAACGTAGCCCGTTATATAACGCTGCACTCGCTTGCAATACAACATTGCTACAAATAAAGTATATCATAATATTTAATCAGCCAAGTAATATAAAATTCAATTATTCAGAAATAAAACCATTGTCACAAGTAATCATTAATTCATATATAGCATGACTGCATGACTGTAATAATAATAAAGTAAGATATTTATATAGCGCCATAATCACACAGTGCTCTATGATGCTTTACAATACAATCATAATACCAAACCTGTATAGTTAGATCATTAAAATATTAAGTTAAATATCATAAAAACAATACAACTAAGAATCGTACATTGAATTAAAAAACAATTTACATATAAAGGCATTATACCTAAAACATAGATAATGAATAAACTCGTTTAAATAATAAATTACACTAAGAGCCATCAAATAATAGGATGAGGTGAGATTAAAATAGTAAGATGACAAACTAAAGTATATATTCAGTGCTGCATGTGCCATTACTGTTTCTTGTATTGCAGGAACTCTGCTAATACTGCCTTTCTGACATGGCACTGGCGTATCTTGTAAGGTGGTACTCCAATGATGATGGCCTTTGCATACTGGAATACAGATACACATTAATGTTAACATTTCCTTACATAAATAATACACTCATCTGAAAACATATCATCCCTTAATAACATACATAGACACAGGTCACAATTTTCCTTTGCTATTTCTGTGAAGTATACTACTTTACACAAACCTACTTGGTAGTGTGATAACATGCTCAATGTTACTGTAATCGAGCTGGCAATTAGTGTGTATCATGTGAAGTTTTCATTCCTACATCAGTGAGGGACGTTTTATGTAACCAGCATTGCAAAAAAACTGTTCAAACATATAACATAGCAAATGTCATGTAGGAATATGCCAGGAAACAGACTATTGTGCCTCTATATAGCACCATGTGGAGGATTGGCACATTTGCTGTTTTTTTTCAAATTGGCAGGAATTTATTGTCTTAATATATCCTAAATTACAATTAATGGTAAGACCTAATTGTCTCTCAAATGATGCTCACCATCATTGTGAACACACCACAACTGTGGCTGTCTTCCTGCTGGCCACATCTTACGTTTATGGCTGTCCATGTCTCCAATGGCAAGCCCAGCTTTGCATTTCTCGCTTGCGTGTACTTCCTGGAAGAAGGACAGAAATCCGTTCACATTTATCAGTCATTTTGCACCTTAATTCCGGCATCTCTTAAAAATAACGGACCTACGAATGCAGAAACAATATCCATACTATCCAGATATAACAATTATTTGCAAAGTGTATTGAAAGTATAATCTGACTACAGGGGCACATGTTAAAATAATCTACATACTCCTGCATAAAACATATCACTAACCAACAGCAGGCATGACTGAAAGCTTGTTACCATAAACACTACAGTAGGCAACAAGCCCTGTCTCCACTGTTTTACTACACCAATGAAAACATGGACATGTGTAAAGACACACATAATCAGTAAGTGGTGTTACAGCAGTTGTTAACAAACATAGGGCTAGAAACTATAAGAAAGTGATTGTATTGCACACAAGCAGTAGGAATGGTTACACTGGTTCGTTGGAAGGTAACACTTACTGCCATAGGGCGACAAACTTGTTTTGTCTCGTCTCCTGCGGCAGTGAGTCCAGCACTGCGACTGTCTTGTCCTGTGCATTTGCCACCAGCAGGAACCAATGGTTCTGGTGGCAGATGGGCAGCATGATCCAATGGTAGTTGGCAAAGCATACCTAGGGAAAAATAAGTAACACACTGCTTGTAAAAAAACATAAATGTAAGGGTATCACAGTTTGAACCCATTGTTACTTGAACAAAATCAGACTAACTCACTCAACAATGTACAGGTGGTCGAAACTTAATAATATAATATTAACACATTTATTAGCCTAAGCTACAAATAACATAGTTAAATAATTTACAGATAATCAAATATATTAGTATTTTTGATTATATTTTAAATAAAATGTGTGTTATTTACAGTTTCTACATGGTGTTCCATTATTTTGACTTCTGGCAGTTTAGTTCAACACCAGTTTACCTTTTTGTTGCAGTTCTTTCATCACATCATACTATATCTATACTATTTCTTGTGTGTGAATTGATTGGAAATAATGCTCACGGAAAACCCCCACATGGACATAATTCCCGTCATGGACATAGCATGTCATGGACAAAATCCATAATGGACTTAGCCCCTTAAAGTAAGTTATTGTCATATGTTTAGTTTTGTTTTACAATTATTATGTCACACATATTAGCACTTCATATGCATTTGATAGAAGAAATAATAATGACATCAGTAACTTTGTATCATTCTTGGTCATGGGTTTTGTGCATGACAGATTTTTACTGTGATAGGTTACGTTCTATTCTCATGAACAACTACTAACCTGGTCATACAGCCATGTCGTGAACTGACCCTTATCCAGCAATATTGCCAAAAAACAGGGTAGTACATAAACATCACTGTTCTCTGTGGAGAGCTTGCCAAGGTATGCATGTATCACCTGTAACAATCAATTGTCACTTTCAATATATTTAATTACACATTGTAACTTACTTTAGAAATGTAACCACACCCAGTAAGGTAGGTGGACATATCACCATAATGGTGTTTATGAATAATGAAAGAACTCGATGTCATAAAAAACTATCATGTTTATATTGCCTGTTAATACAGTGTAAATGCACTCAACCTATTCAACCTTTTGAACATATGTGTATATGTGTGTGTGTGTGTGTGTGTGTGTGTGTGTGTGTGTGTGTGTGTGTGTGTGTGCGTGCATTGTGTGTGTGTGTGTATGTGTGTGCGTGCGTGTGTGAGAGATGTATGTATATATATACATGCACGTTTTTGAAGAAAATAACATACTTGGTCATTTAGCCATTCCCCTGGTGAAAGGGTGATCAAGTCTTTTGATGTCATGCTGATGCCACCAACTGTAACCTTAGCAGGAAGACTGTGTGGAGTCTGTGATGCAGGAAGACTGTGTGGAGTCCATGTGGAAAGAAGACTGTGTGGAGTCCGTGATGCAGGAAGACTGTGTGGAGTCTGTGTGGAAAGAAGAGTGTGTGGAGTCTGTGTGGAAAGAAGACTGTGTGGAGTCTGTGATGCAGGAAGACTGTGTGGAGTCTGTGTGGAAAGAAGAGTGTGTGGAGTCTGTGTGGAAAGAAGACTTTTACCACTGCATAATACATATTATTATAATGCTATACAGTGTCCAAATGTTAACATTGCCTCACAATTCCTATTATATCATACATATTAACTATTTTTTTACTTATTTCCAATAATAAAAAATCACATTCCAAAGGTTTACAACGCATGAACTAATGAAACCATTTAAACAACACTTGGTGGAACTGTTCTCTGCAGTGTAGATCACACAGTTGCAATTGAAACATGCATGCTGATTATGGTGAATGTATCATAAGATGATAAATCACAATTTAGTAAAATAGTCACAAGATGGTAACCATGCATCAGTTATGTAAAAAATATACATATACAAATGTAAATTACACTTATTCTAGCTATGCTATTCATTGTTCATAAAAAATAATAATATAATATAGCGCAGTAGCACAACAGTAAGAGCTCCGGACTCTCGACTGAGAGGAAGCAGGTTCGAATCCTATGCGGCGGTGTTAAATTTTGGGAAAGTTCATTTACTCTGCATTGTTTCAGTTCACTCAGCTGTATGACTGAGTACCTGGCTATAAACAGTGGTGGATATTTGTGTACGAATAGTCTTCACGCATTAATCACAGCATGGCTGAATACTTCCAAGAGAAGTCGAGATGGTGTTCGATTGAACAGGTCTGCCAGGGAGTAAAGTGTAAAACGCATCGAGCAGTCCTAAGGACCGGATACTGCGCTATATAAGAATTTACATTTTTTAACGTATAATTATTTTATTTGTTAAACAATATGGATGCCAAGACGTCACATTATGGTATTTATAAAATATAACACAACACAATCATTAAATACTGAGTATAAAATATTGTTCTATGATCAATCACTTTTATTACAACAAAGTAACTCAATATACTATGAAGATTCCTTCACATAAAACAATTCGGTATGCTTGCATACCTAAACTTATTTAGTGTAGGAAACATCAAAGAACAATGAGAGCAGGCATGGGAAACTAACTTTGAAAATTATTTAAAATACATCAACTCAGATATTTTCCAGTTAAATTAATTAATATCATACGTTTATCAGGTCAATTAAATTAAATTAACCTCCCAATTTTTTTCAATAAAATTAACAAATAACTTTCATTTAATTAACATTCAATTTAAACTAACTTCTATTAAATTAGAAATCAACTTTAACTCACCTGATGATTAATTTTAATACAAGACAAAAAGAACACATTATCCGCTAAAGAGGCTAACTGGTAACTGTCTGTAACAGGCCAGGCAAGCTAATAAAGCACAATGACATTGTACAAACTTATCTAAAACTTGAAAGTACAATATGAGAATTTAAGTTAAATACTGTATAGCTGGATTGTGTTCACTTTCACATTTTTAACCCAGCCCTGAAGTGCCTGGCTACCCACTGGACATTCACAGTTCATCCAGCTCAGTCACTGACTGTCCCTGGCTGGAGATTTCAGATTGTGCAAACAATTGCCTGAACCTAACTAATTGCTTTCATGTCAGTTGGGTCACTGGCTGCTACTAGTGTGCACTTAGAATTTACATCTAATGACAACAGGCCTGTGAAAACCACCTGAGGCATAACATTGACTTAGAATCAAGCTTGCATATTATGCATGTGGGTAGTTTTCATCTTACAGCTTGAACCTGGAGAACCAAACTTTTAGGAATTAATATACGACCCCCACAATAGGGTCCTTTCAAGATACTCCATATATTTGTATATGGGAGACATCACCAGTACATATAATGTATTTAGATTTTCAGAAAGCTTTTGACAAAGTGCCACATCAACGATTACTACTTAAACTATAGGTCCATGGCATAGGAAATGGTATAATTAACTGGATAAAAAAATGGCTGATTGACAGAAGACAACGGATAGTAGTTGATGGGGAGGATTCAAACTGGAAATCAGTTTTGAGTGGGGTACCACTGGAATCAGCATTGGGACCTATATTATTCTTAATATATATCAACGATTTGGACGATGATATAACAAGAAAGGTGTTGACATTTTCGGATGATACAAAAGTGTTCAGGATTAAACGTTATGTAGATAGACAGCATTTACAAGATGATCTTGACAGGTTGATCAAATGGTCTGAAAAGGGGCAAATGTGGTTCAATTTTTTGAAATGTATATGCCTCCACACAGGACATGGGAACGAAGATGTACAATATACAATGGGGGGTATTGTATTAAGTACAACTGTAAAAGAAAAGGACTTTGGGTTAACCACTAGTGCTGAAATGAAGGTTTCTAAGTAGTGCGGAATTGCAGCTACAAAGGGAAATAAAATCCTTGGATTAATTAGGTGAAATATAGTGTATAAGGAAAAAAAAAGATAAATTGTACAAAACAGTAGTTAGGCCTCAATTAGAATATTGTATACAAGCGTGGAGGCCATATCGCAAGAAGGACATAGATATGCTACAAAGAGTACAGAGGAGAGCGATTAAAATGATACCAAAACTGAGGGATCTTAGTTATGAAATACACCTAAAAGAAGATGGTTTAACAACACTAGAGTCCAGGAGATTGAGAGGAGATGAGATAGAAGTGTTTAAAATATTGAATGGTTATGAAAATATTGATAGAAATACTTTTTTCTCAGTTAGGAAGGATAGAAGTACTAGAGGACATGAAGTTATATTAGTAAAGGAGGAGTGTAGATTAGGTATAAGAATGTTCTACTTTTCACAAAAGACTGTAAATGAATAGAACAGATTATCTGCTGATTGTGTGGGTGTTTGCTGCGTTAATATGTGTATTATTTTGTGTAAACATACAATTGACACACCTCAGAAGGGCGGGATGCAGAAGGGTTGGATAAAAAGGGTTGGGCTCTCAATAAGCCAAAAGGCTTCCTTGTCCACCTGCCATCTAAAGTTAATTCTCTGTGTGGCAATCTTGTTAGGTGGACAATGAAGGTATGGGGTAAATCAGTTTTTTTTTTTTTTCAATAGACTATATCTGATGCTTCAACTGTTGCATCATTGAAAGTCATTTTAATTAAATATCAACATAATCATACTCGCTGATGCAATGTATCGGTCAATAAGCCCATACCAGGGGTAATTGTGCACAAAGGTTTGTGCATTTACCTGGCGGATTTGAACCACCAACAGATACCGAGACATTAGCATCTACAGGTGTACTCTTAATTTAAAATAAACAATGTTAAAAAGGAAACCAGTTTCAAGTTTCAATTAAAAACTGACAACTTAATTAAGGCCATTTACAAAATTTGCAGATGCTGCAAAATAGTATTGTTCACTTGTTACAATTTATCAGTAAAGCTTACTACATAAATGATGGATGAAATTACCAACACAAGTTACCTATGTTGCACTGCCATAGCCTAGGGCAGTAGGGGTCTAAATTCTAGTCAATAAGGGCCTGAGCAAACTATGCAGAGAATGTCATAATTCACTTGAAACAATTTAGCACTACAAAGTGTACCATGTCAGTATGATACAATTCATTAGTAAATTCCTTACTGTCATGTAACAGTATTCCCACACACTGTCAATAAGCTTATGTATCACTGTGTCTACTTCTGAGAAAGGAAATATCACTTTATTCATACACAAATACAGTGCAGTACAGTGTGACAATAACAATGTAAGTACCTGTGCTTAATGCAATACTGATAGCGAGTGATTGTCCATGATTTATTAATCTAGTTCATTCATTAATTGCACTATATGTGGTCAAATACATTGGTATTTAGGTTGGTGTACATTTTAGTGGTAGGCCCCTAGGCTAGGCCTATACAATTTTAGGTACTGTTTAATAGCGTTAATAATTTCAGCTGAAAGAATATTCACAAAATAGAATTCACAATTAACTAATTTCAAGTAGCACTTATCGTGGGGGCCAGTGTATTAAGGTTTGACTCCCATGGGCATGGAATGTAAATTTTATGTGACACAAAGTAGTGACAAACTAGCAGTACATTTGGTCATATAAGACTGAAACCATTTGACATCTTAAGTTGAGTACAATTGTTATTAATATTTCCAAAAAATAACCACCAACCTGTAATGACTGCCATGGGTGTCTGTTTTGTCAAAGGAATATTTATTTATGGTTCAGGAAATCAAGAGGTTGAACCCACAGAAAGATAAGAATAATAACCATTCTATGTAATAAACGGTGGGCCTGCAGAGCAGCTGTGTTAATAGCCACGTACGTCATTGCGTCCAGCCATCGTTTCATAATTATACTTCTGTCAAAAACATAGGCCCCTATTCTGACACCTATATCATTTAAGAGACCCATATTAATAGACTCGCTTATGGCATGGTATACTATACGCTAGGCTACAGACTATTAGCCTAGCCCTGGGGCTGGACTGTCTATTCACCGTCTACTTGATATTTGCCATGCTGCGTAGCTTTCAACCCAAGACAGCATTGCGCATTCGCTTTTCACACACCAAGTGTTTTTTGGTGACTAGGTAATGCCTTGTGCAAGTCATGTACCGTCGGTACTCATCTCCTATTTTCTCCCGCTGCATCACAGGTATTTTCTCAACAAAATATATGTGAACTAGCTGATACTAACTAATGTGCCTGTAGACAGTGGTCACACGCAGATGTACGATCCTGTTCACCAACGTAGGGGGCAAATTGGTCGGTGGAGTAACGGTCGCTAGAACAAACGAAAAATGATTAATTGTATTTATCTCGGTCACCGAGTGCGTCGAGCAAGGGTCAAAGTTGATCGGTCACCTGACGTCACGTTGCTCACAGCGATGTAACTCAGTCGCCGCATACTTCTGGCACGGGGTCAAAGTTGATCGGTCACCTGAGGTCACGTTGCACCGGAACTTACTCTCAGACCGGAACCTCCATCCAGACCAGTACACCGGAACCTCCTTCCAGACCAGTACAGCGGAAATCCCTGCCATGTTATTTTGCGGACAAGATGTCTTCCGTTGTTTTGGAGAGGCAAAATTTCTATCAAGATTAATCCACCAGGGGGCGACTGTTGAAGGGCCAGCCCAGGGCTAGCTGCATCAGGCAGCGGGTGTCGTTGCCGTTCGCTTACCGCTGACAATAAACCGTACCAGTCTTACAACTACACGTGTGACGTGTGGTATGTTCATGTGTTGCGCTTCGAATATCAATCGGCGGTCACTACAAATGGCGCTGCGAACAGGGTAAGTGGCTTATAAGGAACGGCAAAGACACCGAACCGGGGACCACAGGGCAGAAGATCCGGACCTGGATTGGATCCGGTGAGACCGTGAAACATCAACCGGTGCTGCATACAGAGTAGATGTACCCCTGGGACAGGCTGAACACCCGAGACTTGGACAGTACCAGCAGGTGGCGCCTCACTCTGAAGCCTGCAAGAGGTGGCCGATGTGACTTGTTCATTATACCAAGAACCCTGGTATATCTCATGAAATGAAACTAGTATTTCAACTGTCAACATTACTTGTGTTACACTGTATTTTTAATTTTCAAGGGTGTTATCTGGACAGTGACTTGGGTTGTGGGTAAGAGATAATTTGTGTCATTGTTGTCTTAGTATTGATATTAATTACATCAACATGCTTAACAGTTAATCATGTTTGTTTTTTATCAGTATCAGAAAAGACTTCTCATTTGTGTAATTGACGGGATCCCTGGCTATTTGAGTTTTAGGGCGCGGAGTCAACCTCTTGCCTGTTTCTACCATTCCTTGCTTGAGGTGGCTGGATCGTTATTATAAATTATATTTGCGGCTTTATAATACCTATTCCATTATTGTGCCTGGTTGATTGTATTACTTACCGAAGCAGAAACCATGGCAGAAGCTGAGGAACAGACGGAATTTGAGCGTTTGCAGGCCCACGTGAACCGGTTGCAGGAGCGGCTAAATGCCCTACCAGAGGCTCTGGGAGCTCAAGCAGTGCCTGTTCCAGTTGAACAAGAGGTCAGGGTAGTCTTTGCCCCAAGAGAACGCAAGGTGAGAAAGTTTTCGGGTACTTCCACAGAGGAGTACTACCCAATACAGGATTTCTTGCAGGAGATCCAATCAGTGTTTGATGCGCGGCGCATGACACCAGCTGAAAGGGCTGACTACATCATTTCAAACCTTGAAGGCCCCGCACGTGAGGAAGTTAGGTACAGGACGGCAGCTGAAAGAAGGGACCCCGGAAGGCTGCAGGAGATCCTGGAGGGGGTGTTTGGAGAAAAATTGACGTCAGCCCAGCTGTTGGCCCGTTTTCACAACAGAAGACAAGAGCCAGGGGAGTCCCAGCAATTCTGCCATCAACTAATGCAGATTTGGAGCAGGATCAAGGCAGTTGGTGGAAATGTGGACCATCTCATGGGCGAGGTTTTTGCGGAGAATGTACGGGACGTACATCTTCGGCGGGAACTCAAGAGGTTGAGACGGGAGAGGCCAGTCATTAGTTTCTTTGATCTAATGGAAGCTGCCATCTTGTGGGTTGACGAAGGGGAGGATAAGCCAGTCCGTAGGAGCGTTGGAGTACATCAGACGGAGGTGGCTGTAGTGCAAACAGACAAGGTAGTTGAACTTCAGGCTACAGTGGAGAAGCAGCAGAGAACACTGGATGATCTGGTAGCAGGCATGAAGAATTTGTTGGAAGCTCAGTCGTGTGGTGATAGGAAAGGAAGCTAGGTGCAGGAACATAGGCCAAAAAAGCGACCACCATTGAAAGACGAGCAGGGCAGATTCATCTGCTACCATTGCAAGAAGCCTGGCCATACTAGAAGGGACTGCACGGAGAGGAAACAGAGTGGTGTTGTATTCAGACAGGATGCTGATGTGAAGTCTACAGATACCGCGGAAAACTGATTCCTCCTACTACTAAGAGCCTAGTAGTGGGGGGAGGGAGTCCGGCACATTTGTCCAACTGGAGATGTTGAATCTACAAGTAGTTAGTTGTAGCTGAAGGCTGCAAATGGGTTGGACATCCCTTACATAGGTTAGGTGGAACTGGATGTGGAGGTCTTGGGAAAAGTACTTCCTAAAAGAGGAATCCATATCATAAAGGATACCCATGACCCATCTACACAGGCCAGGAAGCAGGACATTCCCGGACTCTTAGGAATGAATGTGATAGGAGCTTGTACGGAACTTCTTACACAAGACCATGAAATAACAGTAGTGGAGGGGTGGACCCAAATACTACAGGAGAGAAGGGCAGAGAATGACCATCAGGTCAGAGGTTTTGCTAGGGTGGCAGGACAGAGTGATGTTCGAGTACCGGCTGGATCAGTATCTACCGTAAGGGTGACTGGATTTCACAGGCAGCATGGGGAATGTAATCAAACCATGATTGAACCACTCACAACAACTCTGCCAGGGAATCTTTTGGTAGTCAACACACTTTCCCAGGTTGTAACGGGAAATGACATGGTTAGGATTGTTAACATGGGAAGTCAGGATGTGTGGCTGAAACCAAGGACCCGCATAGGACGGTTTCAAGACGTTGACTTTGAGGAAGAAGAACCTAACAGGGAGTTTGACTTCAGACAAGTCGCGGTGGATGAAGTTTAAGTAAACATCGGCTTTGAATCAGGTGTGAAATCAGATGTGGATGAGTCAAAAGAACCTCCACTTCCAGTAGATTTCTCTCATCTGGTCAATGTCTGTCCAAAGACACAGTTGGACAAGTTGAGAGCCTTGTTCGAGAAGCATGTAGAAGTATTCGCCAAGAATGAAAAGTCACTGGGTTATACTGAGACAGTACGGCATTGCATCAGGCTGAAAGATGACATCCCTGTCTCGCAGCCTTACAGAAGAATTCCACCAACCCAGTACGAAGAGGTCAAGGAACACATTAATACGCTGTTGCGTAAAGGAATCATCAAGGAAAGTATGAGTCCATATGCCAGTCCAATAGTGTTGGTAAGGAAGAAAGACCAAAGTCTCAGGCTTTGCGTAGACTACAGGCACCTCAATGCTAAGACAGTTCGTGATGCGTATCCCCTTCCAAGGATTGAAGAATCACTGGATAGGCTCCATGGTGCAAAATGGTTTTCTGTGATGGACTTAGCCTCTGGGTTTAATCAAGTAGCTATGGAAGAGAAGGACCGTGAAAACACAGCTTTCATTACACCAATGGGTTTGTTTGAGCGTCTTCAGATGCCATTCGGATTGACAAATTCTCCAGCCACATTCCAGAGATTAATACAAGGAGTGTTGGGAGATCAGATGTTCCAGATTCTGCTTGTTTATCTTGATGACATAATAGTATATAGTCAGACATTCGAAGAGCACTTACATAGACTGGATATTGTCTTCTCAAGGCTGAGGAAGCATGGCCTATGCTTGAAACCAGAAAAGTGTAATTTCTTCAAGAGGAAGGTCAGATACTTGGGGCATATGGTCTCTGAGCATGGAGTATCTCCATACCCAGACAAGGTTACAGCTGTTGCCAACTGGGAGGTACCGAAGACTATCAAGGAACTGCAGAGATTCCTAGGTTTTGCCAGCTACTACCGACGGTTCATAGAACACTTCTCTCAGATAGCTAGACCTCTACACGAGGTGGTTGCAAATCTAACCAAAAATCACAAGAAACATGACAAGCCTATAGGAGAACTCTGGGATGACAATTGTTAAAGAGCATTTGAGAAACTGAGGATGAAGTTAACATCAACAGACATGTTAGGGTATTCTGATTATACCAAGCCCTTCATTCTCGAGAGGGATGCAAGCTTCAAAGGATCAGGGGCTGTACTGTCCCAGGAGCAAGATGGCAGAAGGAGGGTCATTGCATATGCTAGCAGAGTCCTCAGAGGTTCGGAGAAGAATATGGAGAACTACAGCTCGTTCAAGTTGGAATTGTTGGCCCTGAAATGGGCCATCACAGAGGAATTCCGAGACTACCTTCTTGGCTCCACCTTCACTGTGTATACCGACAATAATCGACTGAGCTACATTCAGTCAACTGCAAAGTTGGGGGCTGTCGAGCAGAGATGGGCAGGACAGCTAGCTCTTTTCGACTTCCAAATCAAGTACAGGAGTGGAAGGAGCAATCGTAATGCAGATGCATTGTCTCGACAAATTAGGTCTGAGGACATAGAGGTGAACTCTGCGGCTCTTCCCCAAAAGCTGAGAGAAGAAATCCTGACCGAAGCTACAGATGCTTGTCAACTGGAAGTGAACCAAGTGTCATGTGAGATGAAGCAGTCTTCAGAGATGACCAGTGAGACACTACCATCGTTTACTCAAGCGGAAATTGGTGAGCTGCAGAGGAAGGATCATGTGATCAAACGCTTCCTTCATTACTGGGACCAGAAGAGGAAAACTAAATTATCAAGAGAAAACGAGAACCACAAGATGTGCTGACACTTCTCCGTCAGTGGGACAGAATTGAGGCCAAAGATGGAGTCTTGTACCGAACTGTGCAGGATCCAAAGGAAGGTCATCTTAAGCAGTGCTTGCTTCCTTTGGTCCTAAGGAAGAAGATTATGGAGAGCCTCCATGATCAAATGGGTCACCAAGGTATAGGGAGGACTCAAGACCTTGTTAGAAATAGGTGCTACTGGCCGCGCATGATGGCTGAAGTTGAAGAATGGTGCAACACATGTGATCGTTGCACACTGGCAAAGATGCCAACTCATCGGATACGTACCTCAATGGGAAGTCTCCTCGCCACAAAACCATTAGAGATATTTGCCATCGACTTCACTGTACTAGAACCAGCTTCTGATGGTCGGGAGAATGTATTAGTGATTACTGATGTTTTCAGCAAATTTACAGTGGCAGTTCCAACAAAGGACCAGAAGGCTACAACTACAGCCAAAGCACTTGTACAGGAGTGGTTCCTGCGGTATGGTGTGCCAAGTCGAATACTTTCAGACCAAGGGCGAAATTTTGAGTCGGAGATTATCACTGGGCTATGCAAGATCTATGGGATTCGAAAAAAGCCGTACTACTCCTTACAGACCACAAGGGAATGGACAGTGTGAGCGGTTTAACCGTACGCTGCACAATTTGCTGAGAACATTGTCACCAGAGAAGAAAAGGCATTGGCCAAGATACTTACCAGAGGTTCTCCATGCCTACAATGCCACTAGTCATTCGTCAACAGGAGTATCGCCCTTCTACTTGATGTTCGGCCGTGATGCAAGGTTGCCCATTGATATGTTGCTTGGAGGTGCTGAGAGAGAGGAACACACTCCGGCGGATTGGGTGAGAGAACATCAGACCCGCCTAACAGATGCTTATGAGAAAGCAAGACAGAGAATCAAACAAGAGGCAAGCTCCCGGAGGGATATCTATAATCGGAAGGCCAAGAGTGCCCCTCTCCACGTGGGCGACAGAGTCTATCTCCAGAACAGGAAGGTTAAGGGACGGAACAGAATTCAGGATGGTTGGGACCCAGTCGTATACAAGGTGATAGATCAACTTAACCCACACGGTGATGTCTACACAGTAGAACCTTCAGATGGAAGCGGTCAACCACGCAATGTAAACAGGGCTGAGGTTCGACCTTGTGCAAAGCTCCATATGGAGATGGATCAGCCGCATGAATCAAGAAGCCCACATAGGGGTAGGGTCTCCTGTGAATCGGACCAATCATCATTAGATGAGGACCAGGACGTTCAGGTTGTTTTGAGACCAAGACCCAAACCACGTCCATCTCGAAATAGAGCAGCAGCACAACCTCTACGAGAACCGTCACCCGAGGCAGATTCTGTGATGGACCGTGATTCTGAGTCTCCAGAGGAGGACATTCGACCAACACCACAGCCTAGGAGGTCAAAACGCACTACATTGGGGAAGCATTCCAATGTCCACAAGGAGCCTCGGTCAGTGATACATGAGATTGCAGAATTAGCACCAAGTGACTCAGTACAAGAAGTTCTGACAAAAGTGTTTTCACAGTTGGGTGTTGGCCTAATGCGAGAAGCAATGCGTCAGGTAATGGATAAGAACAAGCCGTGATCTCTGGAGCAAATCGGTTATGATGCAGCTAGAGAGAGAAGACTCGCTGAAGCGAGACACAACTGCATCATCTAGCGATGACATAATTGTATTTAATGTTTATTGTATAACCAGGCATCTCCCTTTTGGAAATTATGTTAAGAGTTATTTTAGGTTGTCGGGGACGTTAAACTCACTGGTCTATAGTTATCCGACTTGTTTCTCGAACCTTTTATAAATTACGGTATAATGTTTGCCTCTTTCCATTCTAAAGGAACCACTCCCTCTTCTAATGACAAACTGAAAACTGTTGCAAGCGGTACGCTAATTTGTTCTACAATTTCCAATAGTAGTTTGTGCGGAATCCCATCCACTCCAGGTGATTTATTATGAATGAATGAATTTATTTCAACAACATTTACATCACTTAGTTATACAGTGCATATATAATTAAATACAATCTGTTGAAAAAAGGGTAAAAAGAAGTGCAATACTTATAATGTTTACCCTTTTAATAGCTTTTTAACATCATAATATATTTAGAACGAGAGTGCAAGAACAAAAATTCAAAGTGCAACAACACCATTGTATAATCATATTAGTTTAGATTTAAAAAAAAAAAAAAAAAACCCAACTAAACTACTGGAACATTTCTTGAACAACACTATGCAATGTTTGCATTCAGTTGAATGGTCATTTAATTTGTCTTATTGATGTTACGTAATCTGCAAGAATTGGTTACGACTCTAACACATAGCTATTCAATATTTTATCTGTGTACTGCTTTTTAAACTGGTGAACATTTCTACAGCTAATCAATGAACTGTCCAGGGAATTCCAAAGTTTTACTCCTTTAACAGAAATACACATACTCTTCAGACTGGTATGTGCATAGTTTTGTATAAACTTACATTGATGTCTGGTTGAATAAACTGATTCATATATTCTGAACAACTGTTGTACATTCATTGGTAACAAATAGTAAAATGCCTTAAACATTATTACAGCAGTTTTTAATTTGATTAAGTCTGGTACTTTAAGAATATGCAGATTGTAAAATAGTATATTTGTATGATCAAGTCTCTTGGCACCACTAAGTAATCTTACAACCCTTTTCTGTAATAAAACTAAACATTGAACATTTGTAACATATGTGTTACCCCAAACTTCTGCACAATACATAACATAGGCATGAAAAGAGAATAGTACAAAATATACATACCACGCTTATTAATCAAGAAACTGGCTCTGTACATAATAGCACAACTCTTTGACAGTTTAGATCGTACTGAAAAAATATGATTTTTCCAGTTTAACTTGTCATCAATCATTACACCTAAAAATGTTATGGCATTTACTCTTTTTATTATTTCTTTATTTATTTTTATTGAAATATCAGCAGTCAACTTTCGATTTCCAAAAATCATATAATTTGTTTTAGTTACATTAAGAGATAAACGATTAACAGAAAACCACACCTGGAGTTGCTCTAGTCCATTATTTATCATCCGAACAAGTTCATTTAAGTCCCTATCAGAACATAATATGTTTGTATCATCGGCAAATAAAATAAACTTAAACACCTTTGATACTTTACAAATGTCATTAATGTACATGATAAATAACTTTGGTCCCAAAATGGAACCCTGTGGAACACCACACGATACATTTAGTATTTCTGAATCACAATTATTAAAATTGACGAATTGCTTTCTATTTTCTAAATAACTCTGTATCCATTTTTGTGCGACACCACGCACACCATAGAAGTGTAATTTTTTAATCAGTATATCATGATCAACAGTGTCAAAGGCTTTCTTTAGGTCAATAAACACTCCAATAGCATACTTGTTGTTTTCCAGTGAGTTTGTAATTTCTTCTACTAAATCTAAAAGAGCCTCAGTTGTTGACATATTAGACCTAAAACCATACTGACTTGGACTGAGTATATCATATTTTTTAGGAATAAGTCCATCCTGTTATTATATAGTTTCTCCAGAATTTTTGAGAATTGTGGTAATAATGATATTGGCCTGTAATTTGTAAACACATTCTTTTCACCCGACTTAAATAGTGGAACAACTTTGGCAATTTTCATCTTGCTTGGAAATACACCTGTTTGAAAGGATACATTACATATGTGACTAAATGGCTTAATTATTTTAGTAATTACTTTCTTTATCAAGCTCATGTTAATATCACTGTGATCAGTTGATCTTTTACTTTTACAATTTTGTACAGTTCTTATAATTTCTAGATCATCAACAGGACTTAGAAACATAGTATGTTGTACTTTCATTTCTAAGTAATCATAAATGGTTGCATCATATTTAGATAAGGAAATATTTTTTGCTAAGTTGGGTCCAACATTAGTAAAGAAATTATTAAATCCATTAGCAATATCCTCTTTGTTTGAAATTCGCTTGTTGTTTTTTATAAAGTATTCTGGGTTTGTTGATTTATTGTGGCGTTTGTTTATTATATTATTTAATATTTTCCAAGTTTCTTTAACATTTCCTTTCTGCTTTTCTAACAATGTACTATGATAGTTTTTCTCAGTAATTCTTAATACAGATGTTAATTTATTTTTGTAAGCTTTGTATTTTTGTTCTGCTTCAGCAGATCTCGATACAATAAATAATCCTTCATAGCCCTTATTTTCTTAGCTACCATTTCTGGGATTACAATTAATTGTTCTAAATAGTCTGAATATACTCCCTTGAACTTAGCCTCTGGTAATGGCAGTAAACTAATATCTTCCCTGGTAAACACTGAACTAAAGTACTCATTCAGGTCTTCTGCCATTGTGGTAGTCACCAGATGGTAGCACTGCTCATCGACACCCACCCACTACCCCTTGCACACACCACTGCACACCAATACCCCTGCCCTGTATATAAACCCCAACCACACCCATACCAAGCGCGCCACACCGATCCACCCGAGCAAGACATCCTACTTCCGATGTGCTGGCTCAGGATCAACGGCGACCACAGAACGAAAAGCAGCAACCGAACATAAAGAGCGAGCCACGTAAGTTACTACTAATTACCCGTTCGCTCTTTACCACACCATTAAGAATCCCTCTGATATTATATTTCCAGCACTCTCTTCTAGAGGACCGACCTTATCTTGAACTTTCTGTTTGCTTCGAACATACGCATAAAAACTCTTGCTGTCATGTTTTATATTACTAGCTAATTGTTGTTCATAGCTTCTCTTTGAATTTCTAATTTCAGCTGTAGCTTGGTTAAGTGCTTCTTTATAACTGTTGTAGTCTTCATAATTTTCAGTACATCTATATGACTTACACATCATTTGTTTATACTTAATTTTTCGAATGGTTTCTTTCGATAAGTGTTTCTTTTTGGACCGTTTCCCTTGTTTTTTTAAGGGTACAAATTTATCGACTATGCACTTAATTTCACTCTTTCATATATTCCAGCATTCTGTTGCCGTCTTATTTTTCAGTGTGTTATTCCAGTCTATATTTGCTAACTATTTTCTCATGTCCTTATACCCTTCTTTGTGGAAATCTCTTTCTGATTTTATTTTGATGGTAAAATGTATATGGTTGTGATCACTACTCCCCAGTGGCTCACATATCTTGACATTGTCAACTAATTCATTCCGTGAGGACAAAACTATGTCTAACACATTCTCACCCCTGGTTGGTTCTAGCACATGTTGAGAAAGGAATATATCTTGAACTAAAACAAAAAACTTGTGGTCCTCACTCCCCATACTCTGTAGAGATTTCCATTGTATATGCCCGTGGTTAAAATTCCCCATAATAATACAGTCCCGTTTGCTTACTTCCCTTACAGCGTTTTGTATTTTTTCATTCCCTTCTATGCTTATGTTTGGACTTCGATAAACTAACCCAACTGTTAACGTTGAGTTTCCTGTAACTATGTTACACCAAACAGCTTCTTCGCAATCTGCTTCTCTTTCTAATTTTATTTCATAAGCCTCGATAGATTCTTTAATATATAAAATAACTCCACATTTCTTTCTTCCTATTCTATCTTTCCTAAACATTACATATCCTGTCTGTCCCAATTCGGCATCTGATATATCGGTGGTGGTCCAGGATTCGGTTATACCTATTATGTGAGGGTCAATATCTTCTACCATAATGTTTAGTTCATTTCTTTTGTTTAGTATACTCCTTGCGTTTAAACAAACACATTTATATCCAGCTTCAGAAGAGTTTTCCAGACTGCTCTTTGCTGATTTATTTGTGTTGTCTTTATATATGCCTCCAGTTTCAGGCTTTTCTGTGAGTCCCCCCTGGGACTCACAGAAACATTAAACAATCGATGCCACAATTTTTAAAATTAAGAATCAGGATTAGAACATCAACGGCAGAAGCAAGAAAAAAGAATAGCGCTGCAAATGTGTTTTTTTAGTTTTCTTCTGATGTAGCGTGTGGCAATGTGCATTGGTGTCTGTCCGTGCCTGAATGTCTCTTTGTGTCCGTCCGTCCGTCCGTCTGTCTGTCTGTCTGTCTATATATAGATACGGAGAAACTTGTTTTAGCTAAGTACTTCTTTTAACTATAGGGTGACTGATTATTACATGCAGTTTAATATGTATACTATTAGAAAAGCCGACGCAATTTAGTAATGTAGCGTTGGCTGCTTGACTACAGTTTTGCGATGTTATAGTCGCAACTAGCACGCTGTCTCTCTGTCTCCCTGCCCCTATCTGTCTTTATATGTCTGTTTTTCTCCCCTTCTCCAACTCTCCCCGAATCTCTCTCTCCCTCCTCCACCCTCTGTGTTTGTCGGTTAGAATGTCAGTCTATAGGTCTGTTAGACAGTACGTCAGTCCGCCTGTATGTATGCTTGCCTGTCTGTCTGTCTTCCTGTCTGCCTGTCTGCCTGCCTGTCTATCGGCCTTCCTCCTTCTCTTCAGTATAAAAATGATTTGGTTTATATTACTTTATGAAAACATAAACCAAAAAGTGTAAAAAAATAAATGGTTTGGTGTGGGGATTGAACTGGCGTCACCCGACTGCAAAGTAAATGCCAAGGAACCAACGCCTTTACTAACTGAGCTAGCAGGACCGACAGAAATTCACTGACCGATTTAAGTTGTTATGATAAATTGTACAACTCCTCCTTCGTACATCGATATTCTAGTGATATTATGAGATTATACACGTTATTTTCTGTAGCTGGATACGAGATATGTTTGCTATGTATGTATATTGGTGTACATTATCTCCCGTTGGTTGCATTCAATATAATTATTCTGAAAACGAGCCAAAGCTCGGCGATACCTAGTCGACTTGGAGGCCCATTCGCATTCATTGTTTTGAATAAAATTGAATTCATGTGGAACCGTAAGATAACTGCTTGTTCCTCTATGATGACTAGTGTTTGTATTTAATCGGAATATTGCACAATAACTCATTCTGACGCTCGTTTCGACCCAAAAGCTATACTTGTAAACATGCTCTGAATGCATGGAAAGGGTCGGCCTGATGCGAGTGTGGGTCATAAGTGACGTCACATCTCGGCATCCCAAAAAGTGCACCAAAAATATGCATATTCGAAAATGTCCGGATGCACAGCATTAAATGTGGAATTTCTAATTCATTGATTTTTTTGATTGTTTTTGGCTTGGTGGACATGGAAATAGATAGCAGGATGTAATATAACATGAATTCAAGCCATAGATGTTTTTATTCCCTTTAATACTGGACTCCTAGACCCATATCTCAAAGTTATATATATGTAATTTTATATTTATACTTTTACATACTCACATGTTGAGTGATATGTATACTGGTCAAAGAAAGTATATCTGTCTGGCAAACGCTTGGTTTGATAATTACACACCAGGCGGACACTGGCTGAAATGGTTTGACACTTACTCAACCAGGTGGACAAGGGTTAAGATGATGGTTTAACAGTTACTAACTAGGTGGACGAGAGTTGAAATGATGTTGACAGTTACTCACCAGGTGGACGAGGGTTGAGAATATGGTTTCATAGTTACTCACCAGGTGGACGAGGGTTGAGATGATGGTTTGACAGTTACTCACCAGGTGGACAAGGGTTGAGATGATGATTCGACAGTTACTCACCAGGTGGATGAGTGTTGAGATTGCGTGATGTAGGGTTTCCATGCTGGGCGGTTGCATTGCCTTGCCTACAAATGTCTCTATATGTCCCAGCTTCAACATCTGTGACAAAAATAAAATGGGTAAAAACACACACAGGGTGTTAATGCTCATATTCTGGCATGGTGACTAAACATAGAAAATATTTGTGAATATTTGAGTCAAATATTAATTATGACCATACAGTGCAAATGTTTTAAGACATTTTCTTATTATCTTATACTTCCTTGATAATATTATCAAATATTGTACAATTTCTCTGTGAGGTATTTAATGTGTTTCTAATTACACCATCCTATGTGTGAAATAACATGTTACGATGTGCTGACCTTGATATGTAGACAGAGTTCCTTCAATCGTGTCCTGAGGACCTCTGGCAGTTGGTAGTCAGAGAAGTGCCGACTGTGATACTCTGTGTACAAGTGATAACAGATATCCGGCTATACCCTAAGAGGATAGACTCATGGGTTGATATGTGTAACCTGCAAAGTGAGTACTTATCATGATCTTTAAAATGATACCTCATTTGTTGAAATATCTTCAGTAGTTTTTGATTTATTGCTAAAATTGAAGCAACATTTCAAAAAGTGACATTTAAAAAAACGAGGTGATTTTGATTTATGTTTCTTGATGTGTGGGTTCGTAAATACAGGCATTTTTTTAGTTTGTGATTATTTGTAGAGGAAAATAAACCAGACATTGAAAGATTAGATTATTAAACATGCTTTTCTGCCAAAATCAAAACATTTATGGGACATGACCTAGACAGATATTTTTGGCTGGTGGGCAGTTTAAACACCATTTCTGCATCTCTGTGAAGCATTCAACCACACCACAACTACTGCGTAAAAATCATCCATATACAAGTACCTCTATATTCAGGTACTCATTTATATAACTGAATGAACTAAGGCAATGTGGAATGGAAAAAATTGCCCAAGCTTGGACATGGCAGCAAGAGGATTCAAAATTGTTTTCTCTCGATCGAGTCTGCTGTTCTAACCACTGCACTATGACATCCCAAGAGTTCCCTTGCTATCACAATACATGTGGCCTGACTCACCTTCCAGCCCGGCCCTGATGCTGCTTGGCATTGGCCCGATTCACCTACTCAGACTTCAAGGTTGCGATATTGTTGGCCGGGTCAAAGTTCTTCATCTTGATCTTACCCCATCAACAACATAGACAACATCATCTATTGTGATACTGCAAGAGACAAACAGAATGGCTAAATTCAACACAGGTGACATTGATGTGACCTCCATCAAGTTTAGCTGTGCCAACAATGTTAGTAACGGGTATATATATGAATTAAACTACAATTGTTGCATGACATCTCATAAATCAGACGTTCCCGTCGTTGTCACTTTAAAAACTTTAACTTATGTTTTTCTCATCAACAATCACTTTTGTGGACAGAATTTCAACAAAATATATGATGGAATGCATAAATGCATCATGAGTTCGGCATCCATTTTTTATGGCTAACGGAGGTTTTGCTAAGCAACAGGTCATGGGATGGATAGGTCATTAACTCAGATGAAACACATAATAATTTTAATTCACAGTTACTCTGAATAGGTTTCAACAAGCTACTGTTAACATTTTGTGAACAATATTATCAACCCGAGCAGACCAATGGATTTCCGTACCAGGTTTCGGCAGTGTTGGTTGCTATGACGATCTTGCGGACACCTGGTGGTGGATTTGAGAAGACTTCACGTTGGTTGGTGGTCGGAATGCGGGAATGCGGTGGGATAATGAGAACCCAACCTTAGGGGCACCAGAAGGCAGGGATGACAAGGGGGGACACTCTGGGACATAGGGTGTGGTATAACTGCTGAAGTTGTGACAGAGTGCACGTACGGGTCCTCCAGTCAGCTGTGCGTGCGCACGCGCGCGTGCGTGTGTCTGTGTGTGATATTCATATACCCACAGAACAAACATTGGAGCTGATAATTACATTTTTTGTGTCATCGAGATAGTTTGTCTATGCAAATGCATATACGACAAACCCTTATACACGCACATAAACATGCATACACATATATACAGTGTAGTAAAAGTTGTTAATGTAAATATAACTACCTCTATGCAGGGCAATGTCTCTACACAGTACATCATTCAGTGCCTTGATGTCACCAGCTCCAGGCAGTGACAAGTCACACACAGTGTCAACAACAGTGTCAACAACACAGTGTCAACAACACAATCTCAACAACAGATGGTCACACAGATTTTGTCAACATGAAATACTCTCACAAACAATTCTAGAAAGAGCAAAAATGTAGTAGTCCCACAGACAATGTAAAATTTACATCATTACACGGAGAGGGTACATATTCAACACTAACATCATAGTGCCTGTAGTTTATTTTATATGCAATGTTTGGCTTCATTGTAAATCATTGTAATGATTTATTTATATTAACTTACATAACATGAAGAATTAATTTATTTGATAATCGTTGATTAGAATGAAATGTTTCATGACATTTAATGAAGACATGTAAGTATGGAAGAGTGACACTAGAGATGGTACAATATATTATGCATAATTTACTTTAAAAACAGAACAATGTCTGTGCACTTTAACACAAATAGGTGTCCTGCGTGGAACTGACCGGCTTATTCCGGACAATGTACTGGACATGTGCTGCGGCCAGGTCAATGTCCACCTTGTCGTCAGCCACTGATTGCAGGACATTGAGCGTGCGAGGAGAATACCTGCACACACATCATGACACAGGACAATATCAGGATCAATACAACGGTAAGTTCCTACATACAGCCTATAGCATGACATCAAATTTTAAGTTCTGCTCAAAGCAATTTACACTTTACCCCCTTGCAGACATGTCCATTCCAATACCAACTCAACTCTCTGGGAAGCATTCAGCCATGTTGTAATTACTGCATGAAAACTATTCAGTTACATATATATCCAATGCTGTGTATAGCTAGGTACTCGTTTATTATCCATCTCATAGCTGGTGGAACTGCCACAATGTTAGCAGAATGATTCTGAAACAATACATGTCATCCAAAGAGGTTGCCTACGTATACCTAGATTATCACAATCCTAGTCCCTGTTTTTCCCTGGCACTCCTCACCAGCCACGTATGCTGTCGATCCACAGTTCGTACTCTCATCTCTTCTCCATCAACTCGCGCTTCTTGCGGCCGTGCATTTTGCATGGGAATCTGTAGTCCAGTGGCAGGTTGTAGTTGCACACCAACACGTAGGGAAGATGACAACCCAAAGAAAACACACGCTGCACTCTTCTGTGAATATTGATTGTCATACTTTTAGAGCCGCTTCTATAAATGAATATATTTAAAGTAGTTTTACAATATTTTAGTGTATTTATTTGTTAGCAGTTTTATCTTTTTATACTTTTTTTAGTATGACTAATGCTTTTAACATGTTTATTTTGTTAACATTTCCTTTATGTAAAGTACTACTATGAATGTATGTAAAGTGCCCAAGAGCAATTTCGATTGATCGAGCGTTATATAGATACCTTTATTATAATTATTCTTTAGCTAAAGCACTGAACATCTGCAAATTGTAATAATTTCAGCTGGATTTACTTAACATAATGAAAATTCTTCTACAGGACTGATCAAGATAATACAAACTTTTGACTGTTGTATCAACATATGTAAAATAATGCATACAAGAACCACATGGCAGCATGCACATATTATCACTTCCACTTGTATGATCCTTTCAATTATCCACCAACTTTGCCCTGTATGACAGAAATGAATACTAATGGTAAAAAGTGACATACCCAATAATTTAAATCTATCACAAACTGAATATGTGAAACTTAATCAAATTATGTGGGAGAACTCAAAACAGTCATTTGCAGATGTACTAAGAACATTCATTTACTGAAGTACTGAGAGAACAGCCACTTTTGGAAGATAACCAAGATAACAGTCACTTACTGAAATAACGAGAGAACAGTTATTGAACTACCAAGAGAACATTCACTTAATGAAGTATAGAGAGAACAGTCCCTTACTGAAGTACTGAGAGAACAGTCACTTACTGAAATAACGAGAGAACAGTTACTGAAGTACCAAGAGAACATTCACTTAATGAAGTATAGAGAGAACAGTCCCTTACTGAAGTACTGAGAGAACAGTCACTTACTGAAATAACGAGAGAACAGTTACTGAAGTACCAAGAGAACATTCACTTAATGAAGTATAGAGAGAACAGTCCCTTACTGAAATACTGAGAGAACAGTCACTTACTGAAGTATCGAGAGAACAGTCACTAAAGTACCAAGAGAACATTTACTTACTAAAGTACTGAGAACAGCCACTTGTGGAAGTACCAAGGTAACAGTCATTTACAGAAGTACTGAGAGAATAGACACTTACTGAAGTATCGAGAGAACAGTCACTAAAGTACCAAGAGAACATTCACTTACTGAAGTATAGAGAGAACAGTCACTTACTGAAGTACCGAGAGAACAGTCACTGAAGTACCAAGAGTATATTCACTTACTGAAGTATAGAGAGAACAGTCACTTACTGAAGTACTGAGAGAACAGTCACTTACTGAAGTACCGAGAGAACAGCACTAAAGTACCAAGAGAATATTCACTTACTGAAGTATAGAGAGAACAGTCACTTACTGAAGTACCGAAAGAACAGTCACTTACTGAAGTACCGAGAGAACAGTCACTAAAGTACCAAGAGAATATTCACTTACTGAAGTATAGAGAGAACAGTCACTTACTGAAGTACCGAAAGAACAGTCACTTACTGAAGTATCGAGAGAACAGTCACTAAAGTACCAAGAGAACATTTACTTACTAAAGTACTGAGAACAGCCACTTGTGGAAGTACCAAGGTAACAGTCATTTACAGAAGTACTGAGAGAATAGACACTTACTGAAGTATCGAGAGAACACTCACTTACTAAAATACTTAGAGAACATGTGTGCGTTGAGCGTGGCACTCATCAAGTTTGTGGTCTGGCCGTCCATCTGTCAACTCCTTCAAGGTGATCACGAGGAAGTCCGACTGCAAGTTTCACTCGTGGATCTCATCGTGGATCTCATCGAGGATCACACGTGACGTCCTCGACAGCCACCTGGTGACAGCCAACCAAACCAATGTGTACTTCCTTGAATGGACTGATGATCTGTTTCTTAGTTGTGAATGTTAGACCTGATTACCTTACAAGGAACTTTGATTCTATTGTGCACATTTCAACCGCATCCAGCGGTCTTCTTCAGCAGAATGAAGTTACAGGTCACATGACAGTTGTCATGTGACGCAAGCTGGAGAAGGACTGGTGTACTTATTTGTCAACATTATGGAGCATAATATTGACTAAATATTGTACTAAATTTAGTTAACTTGATTGTGTTTTGTCTTCCACAAGTTCCTCTATTCATGCACTGATACAACCATCTGTTACATCTACATTTACAATTATCATACCTAGAGCTATATATGAAGCAATCATTTCAAATACTTTATTATGACTTTCCCAGTTTTAATTGTAACTTAATTTAGATATAGATGGCAAAAAGAAGTCTTTGGTATAGCGAGAGTACAGTTCTTAACAATAATGTGTCTCTCAGATGGGAAGCTAACTGGCTGGAGGTACTAGTTAAATGCTGTATATTTTTCTCACATATTTTTCAATATAAACATATATTTTGCTTGGACTGACAAAGATGAAATAACACTCGGACGTGTGCAGTATACTGCCCTTGTGACATCTTTCAACTAAAAGCAAACTGGTCAGCAGAGTCCTGTAATTGTTCACGTCTTTTTCTCGCTAAAATATTCAATGATTCATTGTTATCTCCATCACTCTGGGATGACCAGGGCCCGCTTCATTAAGATTCTAAAGAGCTCATCAGGCCAATTTTGTTCTTTAAAATCAAATCCACTCCTCAACAGTGATCTGGATTCTATCAACACGAGCACGAGCAGGCAGGACACTGTCACTGGTGGTGTGTCATGGAAGTAGTGTCCTCTGTCATATAATAGTGGCTGTTTTTGTTTTTTCAATAAAAGATTTTCCTAGAGCTCATTAACTTAAAGAAATGATCCGTGGGCTTCACTAGACACTAAAGGATGACTCACGAGTCACTTTGTAGCCACGTCAGCATAATGCCAGTACATGACAGAGCCTTGTTGTCATGGCTGCTGTCTTCAACAAACAGACACATCAACCCATTAACTGGTAAGTTACATAAAGTGCTACACAGTGTGTATGAAGGGCTCACGATACAGTTAGACTTCCTGTTTCATTACAGATGAAAAAAGTGCAGTGTATTTTTGAGAAATGATTTTTTTTACAAAATTCACCTCCTCTGACATAAATGCATTTGAGTAGTCAGATTTCCAGGTGTGATTGTGTAGAAGGTGTTGACTGTAAAATGGTGGATTTCTAGATGATATGAATAAGTGGAAGGATATTTGGCAACAATTTGTCTGTTTGACCCTTTGGCGGAGTAATGCTTGCCGGCATTCGTAAATATTGATGGGTGTCACACATACAGGCATTTTATGAGAGCTAGAAATAAGAGATTTTGACTAAACTCGACCAGCATGTCAACGAGATGATGATAACAACAGGTGAGAAGTATAAGAATTCTTGTAGGTCACGTTTTCTTATAATCAGACAAAACGTTAACTTGGTCGCCAATACATATATATACATGACACAAGTGAAAAAAACATCTGCCTTCATACATATCAAATTCAAAAATGTGGCTTGGAGAAATACACCTTGATCTGATACAGTAACTGTCACTACATAGTACAATGGAAAAACGTACTTCAACAAAATAGTAGCAATTATCTTTATTATTATTTTAACTGTGAAGCGCTGTGGTAGGTAATGATTTACTTTAAAAAGTGCTAAATCAAGAACAGGCATTATTATCATTATTATAACACTACAATGTTGTTGTTTGTGTGTGTGCGTGCGTGTGTGCGTGCGTGCGTGCGTGCGTGCATGTGTGGGTGTGTGTGAGAGACAGAGAGAGTGAGACAGACAGAGAGAGAGAAAAAACAATGACGATTACAAACACAGCCACATTTAGTTCCGTTGAAATAAGTTGGTGGACTGAGAGACTTGAGGCACTAATGTCTGCCACAACTTACGACTCTAGTCTGATCTGGTTTCCAACACTCTCTCCACAGAGCTTGCCTCGCTCCTCTGCCACTCGCTCGGCCACCTACAGGCAGAACTACAAAACTACAACTGCAAGATGCACAGAAATGATGGCCTACAGGTTATGTCTAGTTTGCTAATTTCTTCATTTTATATGCAAATAGTTACTGTTTACAAACACCAAAACAGAGATTTACTACATTTGACTAACAGTTAGTAGTTTTTAGTAAGACAAGATAATAGGCTCTTGTGGTGCTAAAAGAAACTTGTTCGTTTTAGATTGTTTCAACTTTCAACTATTGCGTACAGCAATGGCACTGATCTGTCGTGGTTGAGTGCACACGATGCGACACAGAGAACCATCGCCGCAGGCAACATAGTCTTCTAGGATGAACCGAGTTACCTGGCAGACGAGAGCAATCTGCTGTGATCACTTTTAGATGAGAGTCATGAAGCACAACATTGCATATTGTAATGTCATAGAAATAGAAATAATGCCATAGAAATAATGTCATAGAAATAATGCTCAAAGATATTTAATTACAATTCTTTAAAAAAGTTTATTTCTTTCTTGAAATGTTAACTACAGGTAATCACGTCAAATTAATTTTAATTATTTAGCAGAGAAATATAATGCGACACCAATGTTACACCAGAGTGACATCAGTGTGACACTAATGCAACGCCAACGTGACACCAGCGCAACACCAATGTGACAAAAGTGCGACACCAGTGCGACACCAATGCAACACTAATGTGACATCAGTGTGCCAACGGTATGACACCAGAATGACACGAGCATGACGCCAATGTGAAACCAGCGTAAAACCAGTGTGAGGTCAGTGCGATACCAATGTGACACCAGTGCAACACTAATGTGACATCAGTGTGCCAACGGTATGACACCAGATTGACACCAGCATCACGCCAGTGTGACACCAGTGTAAAAACCAGTGTGAGGTCAGTGTGACACCAGCATAATACCAATGTGACACCAGTAACACACATGACTTGACACTATTCAACTCATCTGCATCCGGTGTCAATATGACGCTCATCTGACTGACACGACGCAATGACACTGACTTGCGTGGTCTTGCCGCACCCTGTCTCTTCGTTGATGACAATCACCTGGTTGGAGATGATGTGGCTCATGAGTTGCTACAGGGAATACAACATTACACGATTAACTCTTGACGTGTCATAAGAATACAGAGTGTGTAAAGAGAGATCTGTGTACAAATAAATAAATATACTTACATAGCGCCAAGTCCAGTTAGAAACTATTCAAGACGTTTTACATGTAAAATAGTAACACATCAAAAAAGTAATTAAGTATAAAATAAAAATACAATATAAAAAAGTTATTTTTAAATATCTGTATTGTTGTGTCATATAAACAAACGATATAACTAATAAAAGCTTAATGCCAAGTCTAAAAGTCATAATAGCAGATAGAATGTTGAATAAAAGGGAGTGTTTAACAGTGCTCTTAAAAGTCTCATTGTTCATTTACAAACTGTGGCCATGATCAAGAGACCACTCCAGCCAGTGGCTCATTCACCACACACCGAACTAAATTCAGGGCCAGGTTGCTCATGCAGCCACCTCAATATCAGAGATAGGGCCTATTCAGTTATAAATAGACCAGTTTTTGAAAAAAATAGGCTAAATGTGAAAATTTACCAGTTTCGGGGATCTTTGGGGGCCCTTAGAATGATTCAATAAAATACAGATTTCTTGTGCATAGTTGCAGTACCCGAAGATATGTCTATACAAAATTAGAGAAAAAGTTGCTGAACGGTTTCTGAGATATGGCAGCTAATGGCACACGGTGGACGTGGAGTAATGGCATAAGTCCATTGGACCTTTGGCCCAAAGTACTAAAAACGGGTGAAATCAATCAGTATAATGTGGCGTGGCAATACACATTCAGTGTAGGAAAACGTTTCACTCAAGGGAAAACAGTTCCACTTGAGATCTAAATGGGGGTTACAGTAATGTCTCAAGAGAGGTGCAGTATAAGGTTTGTGGGAGCCTTTAAATGCAGGTCTATAAAATAATGCACCCACAAAACATTATGGGCCTGATTTGGCTGTAGTCTAATTCTGAAGTTCGATAGCACTTCCGTACCATGATATAAAGCTGCGAATATAACAACATATAACGTTTGCACTTCAAGTGGATGAAGGCAAAGTATCGAAACAAGTGAGAGTGCGACACGGCAAGATGTCAAATCCGGAAAGAAGCCTTCTTGGACATCTGGAGGGTTTATTTAGTTTGACCAGCCACATGGACACAGTTGACTGTAGCTATCGGAAGAAACAAGAACAACACACATTTCTTTTTAGAGCCGACTAACATTTTGCAAAATATAATGAGACATGTGGAGAGTTAATTCATAACTTCTCCAAACATCCATCAATTCATCTTTTAAAACCAATGCAGTCCACCTTATAATATAACACATACATTATAAATTGCCAAACAAATCAACTTGATTATGTTTTACCAATAGATAAAATAATCTGCCAAACAATATTCCATACAAAGGCTTTGATGGAGCAGAGCGCAGTGGAGCAGTAGCTAGAGCTTCAGACTCTCGACCGAGAGAACCCAGGTTTGAATCATGTGCTGCAGTGTCAAACCTTGGACAAGTATGTTCACTCTATGTTGCTCCAGTTCACTCAGCTGTATGAATGAGTACCTGGCAATAGACAGTTGTGGATATAAAGTATTTGATATGTACAGCTATTTTGTATTAATCCACTTAATTAAAGCTTTAACATTGTTAACAAGTAAAATATTAACAACAGGAATAATCCATACTAAATTCACTATATAATGGTGTTATATGGTTTCACAATTAGCTAACAATAATTAAAAACAACATATTTCTGAAAGGGGAGCATCCATGGCCCAATGCCCACCTAAATACACCAGTTTAGGAGTATAAACTGAATGGATCAGGGTGAAATCCATTAAACTATTTATTAAGACATTTAGACAGTCTTTCATACTGCTGACATTATTGATGTTAAAACTGTTGAATCATTCAGTACCTAAATGACAAGCACACCTACGCGCTACAATTTTTTGTATAAAATTCACCTATCACTGTATATAATAAAACTAGCAATTATTACAAGAAAAAACTTTTTTGCAAAATAAAATATTTGCAAACAAATTAATATGTATTGTATAATAGCCATGATATATTACCACTGATAAACAACATTAAAAAGCAGCAGTAATTACACAAGCTGATGATCATAATAAATACCATCAGCTGATGTCAACATTAAATTTAAGGTAACCTTATTTAATTAAATATCGCGTGTTTTATTAACTGACTTTGACAATATTATTGAAATATAAAGCGTGATCTATTCCCACGTCTGAAATCAACCATAAAGTGGCACCACCTACCGGAGTTTACAGTGGAATTAATGAATACACGCAAAAACGAGTAAATATCTTGTACATTTTGATCGATAAAAGGCAGTAAATTTAATTGTTTGATCACGTGACGAATGTATATGTGTAGAATAGATTTTGTAGATATATGGTGTGAAGTTTGATGACTACAGGTGACCGTTATCATGGTTTTTCGAGGTGCGGGTCTAAACTGCAAAAATACCGATTTCCCATTGCAAATGGCGACCATGTGGCATGTTAACGTTTTGTCAGATTATAAGAAAACTGTACCTGACAAAAATCTGAAATTCATTCACAGCCACTGCTATCATGTCATTGATATGCTGAAGAAATGTTGTCAAAATCACATACCTCCAGCTCTTAAAATGCGTGCATGTACGGTGCGCATCGATATTGACCAAAATAACCACTTTTTTCAGCACCCACGTGTGCTATGTGGAAGAAAATGGCAAAAAATCACTCCGCCAACTACACTCTTCCAAATATGCGTCATTTCATTTCCACTACATTCTACCACAGGACCTGTTGATACGCCTGATTTAGTGCACTCGGTTCACATGAAAAAGGGTCTCAAATTTAAAATATCACTATTTACAGGGGACTATGATTTATTTTAATACAACAGGAAGTTTAACTGTGGTTTCACCCCTAATAGAAATGGTGATTATGGAGAAACATGTCGAATTTAGCCTGTTACTGTTACTAAAGATACATGCAAATCATGCAGACTGCTGAAAAAATTAATGAATCCGTACACCTAATAATTTACTATTAACTTCAGAAGTCAGGTGCCACCATCCTCACAAGCCAGGGGTCATTGCGCTGCGCTACACTGGCTGACCAGCTGCAGCGACCCCTGGCGCACGGGGATGGGTGCCACCTCTGCTGGTCAACACACACATAATACCCAGTAGGCCTACTGTATGAATTTCTCTTTTACCAATTCCTTTTATATTGACCCACACTGCCCATGACTGCTTGCACAGACAAACTTCTGGCGCACCTTTTTGAGATTGCTCAACATGTTAGAAAAGCATACAATGTCAGGTGTTATATCGAAGTTATCGTGGTCGTTGAAGCGGGATTCCTTCAAACATGACGTCATCGTCCGATGCTGTTTCGTAGATATCACTTGGGCTGCCGGTATCGAAGTTACGTCGGATAGTAGCGACTTTGTCCATATAAAAGTCACCGAAAGTAGTGGCTAACTGTTCGGCCGATTCATGGATTGGTAAGATTACGTGTCCCGTGTAAGTTACCATCAAATGTCACGTTAATTTGAAAAGATGTTTCTGATCCTTGCCACAGTCTCTGATCATTGCAGAAAAGAACGTTTTCTTCGCACTGATTATCAGTTTGTTAAATACATTGCATTGCTCTCTGAACATCTGCGGATGAACGGTCAGTTTGGTTCGCCGCCATACCATCTCTGCGCGCGTGTTTGGCGTGTCTCAGTTCATCTGAATACCATTGCGCGTTTGGTCCCAGTGTTATCAACTTTCTTTGGACGGGAGAGTGTTGGTCGACAACCGCTTCAATTCCCATAGTATAGGCGTGTACAAGTTAATTTAAATCGACACATACCTCAGACGGGCGGGATACACATAGATAAAAGGGTCGGACTCTCGATAAGCCAAAGGGCTTCCTTGTCCACCTGCCACCTAGAGTTAATTCTCTGGGTGGCAATCTTGTTAAATCTTGTTAAATCTGGTTAAATCTTGTTAAATCTTGTTAATTGTTTAGCGGCTGATCAGTGTTGTTCATAATTGGAGTTAAATCCTTGATAAATTCCGGAATACAAATGTCCCGAAGCTTCCTAAAAATGACCAGCTGGCGAACGATGTTTGGCTTCGTTAAGTTCATTCTAAAACACACAGACAGATGGTCGCCGGAAGGGTTACCCTTTGTGTCACCAAGACATATACGATTGGCTCAGAAACTGTTGGCATCCCGATCAACAAGGTACTAATGTCCCGGGTGATGACAACGTCCAAGGTATGGCCCATCTTGTGTGTGGGTCCCTCCATGTGTTGTACCAATCCGTGAGCTTCCAACGTGCCATTGAAGCGCACGGCATCTGCATCGTTAACGTTGTGCAGGTGGAAATTAAGGTCACCTGTTATGATTACATCGTTGGATATAACAGCAAGGCGGTCCAAGTACAAACTCCACTCGTCAAAAAACACACTGTTCTGAAAACCGTATCGTTTACAGGGAGGCGGACGGTAAACGATGAGTCCGTATGTTCGAAATGTGTCTAAGCCTATAGCTTTGCAGTCGCTTCGTCAACTTGCATGGTCCCGTTGCCGTATCGCACGCATTGTAGAACTTGTATAGTGCACAAGTCGAAGTCATCGTGGCCGTTTACTGCAACAACAGTAAAGTGATGTAATATTAATAATTAATAATACTAATAAGAAGAAAACAAAGACGAAGAAAACATCTGAGTTACACGATCTCCTCGTTTCTCTGTACCACTTTTGAAGTCTTTGCATTGGATTCCTGTATGATATCGTGTAATATTTAAGATATGTATAATTACAGACCAGGCGCTGTCCAGTAAGCAACAGTCTTATTTGCATTCACTGTTTATTCCTGTAAGAAAACCTATCCAGCTTCGATCATCTAGTTCTGACTTACTTTTTGGTAGTAGAGTCAACACTAACATTGGAACTAGAGCTTTTTCTATTGCTTCACCGACTCTTTGGAATATGGTCCCTCTTAGTGTTAGATCAGTTGAAAATATTACAACATTCTGTCGTCATTTAAAAACTTATCTTTACAACCTTGCTTATCCATTATAGCTCCCTAGCGCTGGAATACTGCTTATGGATTTTGAGATTGACCAATCCTTTTGTTTTTATGCGCCTCTGAGCTTGGTTTGCAATTATTTAGGCGCAATAGAAGTAATCTTATTATTATATGTACTGCCGCGGAACTACTTCGAATTTGTACGCCTCTGTTTGTCAAGTGAGGAAAATGACGTCATCGCCAATTGTTGATACGCCAATCCGTAGCTACGCAGTGTGCAACTTTGTGTGAATGTCGCGCCAGTATAAGCAAGCGCCAATTCTATGTTGCACATTCACGACAAGCGTCCATCCTTGCGCGACATGGGACGCCGGTTGCGAATTACCATAACTGACATAGGCGGATCCAGGGGAGGCCTCCGGGCACGTGCCCCTACTTTTTTGGTCTCGCTATGCCTGCGCTATAGTGGAGTGCCCCATACATCTTTGGAATGTGCCCCCGTTATGTGCCCCCTAGACTTTGGAATGTGGCCCCGCTTAGGTTAGTCTCAAGGGGGTGCAATTGGAGGTTTTTCGCGAGCTACCGAAATTGTGAATAAATGTTCAACATCATCCTTTCGTATTCCGATGTCATGATCCGATAGTGCGACGGCAGAGTGGTGTTGAAGCTGTGGCAAAACAAATCTTCAATAACACTCCCGCGCTAGCTCTTCCAATGTCAAGAACGGCGGAGTGGCGACATCGCGACAGCGCGATAACTCGACAGCGGAGTCATGCTGAAGCCCCGGCTCAGCCTATCAAATGTGAATTTGGTTCAGTGGAGGTTTTATGGCGATCCTCAAGGGGGTACAATCCTTGACTCCGAGCTTATGGGGCGCCGCAGTCAAGTGAGAATAAAATCATTCCAGGGTCCCGAGATCCGGGGTAATCAAGTTAGAACAACGTTTATTCCAGGGCCCAGAGCTCCTTGTCTTTCGGCGGGGGCCTCACAATTCAAATTTGCCCCAGGGCCACAATACATCTTAATCCGCCTCATAGTCCGCGGATATAATGTTTCGCCTTTTGCGCCAATTTTTTAACTTGCATAATATGTGAAACAAGTTTATAAAGGTGTTCAGGAAAGTGACATAGATGCGGGATGTTGATTCACTGGACATTTATATTTAAAAGAAAGACGATCTCCGAATGCAATTTGAAATGCAAGGACATTACAAAACCAGCCGAACTTTATTGTAGACTATTTATACACGAAGAACATCGAAAATGTTCTTTGCTTAACCGCAACTTCGCTAACAGAAACGTAGATTATGCTAAGTAGCCGGGTGGTCAGGTGTGATCGTCTAGAAACTGTAATATCAATACATCCCTTCCAGAACGCACCGCATCGACGAAACTTATAACTAAAGGTGTTTCCATATACACTTTAAAGATATATTTTTCATTCTCATACCATTGAAATGAATTAGTTGATTCATATAGCCTACATGAAAGTGCCTACGGGTGTCAGAACTTGATGAATACTGGGGGGGGGCGACAATTGACAGGCCTGTTGCGTGGTTAGGGGAGGGGGTAGTGTCGGATACTATCACGGTGGCGGGGGAGGGGTAGTGTAGGAAATGTTTTGCGGTGCCGATAGGGTAGTTTATGCAGAGTTGATTGTTGCGGTGCCGTGTCGTTTCTCATTCTTGGCGATTTCCCAGATAGCATTTCCAACTCGGGCCAATATTGGCCCAATGTATGTTACTATATTTGGCAAATGTTGGCAGCCAACATTGGGGTAAGATCGGGCCAATGTTGGTCTAACAATGGAAGTTCCGATGCTTGGCCTAGCACTGGCGTATCAACATTGGCCCATGGTTGGCATTCCAAGCTATAGGCTGTCTTCTCTGCCAACCTTGGCCCAAGACGGAAATGTTATGGTATCTGGGATGTGAATGTCGTGAACCTCCAACACCGGCGATATCACTGTGGGTAATCCAGCGTCTTTCTTCTTTGCAGTGCGGAGAAACCTAATTGCATCTAGAGCTCGGATTCACCACTACCACCCAGCATTGATATAATCACCGGCCTGAAAGGATTCACGGTGGAGCATCAACGGTGAAGAATTTCCAAATTCTCTTTTAAGACGCCACCCAGCTGCCCGGTAAAAATTCTGACTGCTGATGCCGGACAACCGACTCGGAAGGTAGGACCGTGTCTTTGTAATTGTGTTGGCTTCCATGCTTCTGTTTATATTCAGTTGATCACTCAACATTGATAGGATTCTGACCATGTTTTAGTTGTCACAATATTTTTCTATTCGTTGTGAATACAATTAACAATTATTTGTATGTTTCGCCCTACGTATCGTTAGTTCCGTCTGTCAAGTGTTCTCCGTAAGTATTGCGCCTAGACATATACGTCAGTAGGTAGTCAGCGCTGTACGATCTCAAAAGCCTACTTATAAAAAAGAATTTAATGACCCCTAATGAGTTTTTGCACACCGCTGAGTCAGCAATAATGCGAGACTAATCCTATGCATAAAAAAAGATCAAAGGCTTCGTGGTTGACACTAATGAGTTTGGGAAACCTACTTATAAAAAACGTGATTGATGAGCGATGTAATTTGATACTAATTGGATGATTGACAGTACACTAGAGAGATGCCACCTAGCGGTGAGTGCGGAGAGTATTTTAGTCCTAGCGATCAACGCCGTACCTAGAGCGCGCTGACGTAAGCAATAATGCGTTTAATAATAAAGTATATAAGTTTAGTTTCGCACTTTATAACCATGCTAAAGTATATAAGTTAAGTTTCGTTTTTATAACCACGCTAAAGTGAAGTGGACCACCTATAACTGAGGTATGCAATACGTTGGGGTAGGAGTTGTGCTGACGTAAGCAATACGCTAACCATTGTATTAAAATCATTGTATAAACGGACCACCTATAACTGGGTAGGAGTTGTGCTGACGTAAGCAATACGTTGGGGTAGGAGTTGTGCTGACATAAGCAATACGCTAACCATTGTGTATTAAAATCATTGCATAAACGTTGAGATGTCCCCGTATGTGATGTTGACAGCAAGAGGAGCGACGACGACTGCTGCAGCGATAAGGGCTGCTGCCCTACTGGTCTTTGACCCCTGGATGACAGCATAGCTGGCTAACGGCGTTGTTCTGGTGGACGGATTAAAACGAAAGCAATGCGTTTAAATACGTCTAGTCGTGGGATTATCAAATGCATAAATACACTAACATTCAGTAGGGTGTTTATGCATTGAAAATTGACGCGTGAAAACGTGAGTAGTGACTGGAATATTTATTAATATAGCAGCATTCGCCTGCGAGCGACGGGTCGGCGCCTGTCGGTCGCGGCCGGCGGAAGACCGAAGCCTTCCCGCCGATAGAGTTGTTGGCGCCTGTTGGTCGCCGGCGAGGAGGCGATCTCCGGCGGAAGACCGAAGCCTTCCCGCCGATAGATTTCTGGAGGCGTTAGTGTTCTCCATAAACCGTTAGGTAGCTTCATGAGAAACACACGCGCTAGATCGGGAACAATTTCATCATCGTCACTGTAGTAAGCTGCTGCTGCTGCTGTGACATCCGACGCTGGCGAAGCTGGCGCACGGACGGTCGGCGTGACCTTGCATGTTAGTGTCGACTTTGTCGTCGACGCGTCGGGCAGGACAATCGCCCTACGCGGGGTATATCCGTCCCTTGTAGGCAGTTGGATCGGTCTATGAAATAGACAAAGGATGAATAAAATGAGTGAGATAGTAAATTGAAATTATTGGTAAAATACATTGTTTAAATAAAATGCATGCATTAAATAATACAACATGCATTTAAACGATAAAACAACAATAAAAACGTGCATTTAAATAAAATGTATGCATGTTAAAAATACATGTGTTTAACAATAAAAACGTGCATTTAAATAAAATGCATGCATGTATGTTTAAACGGTAAAACTAGTGAAAAATAAATAAATAAATGAAATATTTGAAGTAAATAAAATGCATGCATGCAAAACTAGTGAAAACATGCATTACAACAATAAAAACGTGCATACTAGTAAAACATTTAAATAATAAAAACATGCATTTAAAAAATGCATGCATGTTATAGTAAGCACTGTTTAACAACGAGCATTTAAATAAAATGTCTTACCGTGGTTTCGTTGTGGCCATGTTGTGAGAGCGATGGGTGGAGACGACGTGTTTGCGTGGTTGTAAAAGCGTGTATGAAATGTGCGCGTCGTGAAAACACCGGCGGCGCATGACACTACGACTGATTTTGATTGACATGTGAACGGAGAACAAAGGGATTTTTACAAACGTTAAACGAAACGTTAAAAGTACGAAATTAAACGTTATATACGATCACTGGAGGGTCAGGAAACACGAGATGATTGTATATTAGAGAAATTTGCGGTAAAAGTCACATTTGACGATGAATGCACTGACGTGAACGTTAGCTTTTTTTCCTAAAACAAATTCCTCGGAGAGTAAACGGAATGCGTTAAGCGCACATGTGTGACATCTGTTGCGCGTGACTTAACGAGTTGGAATGTGAACGGAGAACAATGGATTTTACAAACGATAAATGAAACGTTAAAAGCGCGAAATAAAACGTTGTATAAGATCGCTGGGGGATCAGGACACACGAGATGTATAGATATTAGGGAAATTTGCGGTAAAAGTCACATTTGACGATGTATGCACTGACGTGAACGCTAACTTTTTTCCGAAAACAAAATGCCTGGGTTGGATGAAGTATGCGCAACGATAATTGAAAAAAGATAAGGATATGAGTGAAGTGCGCATGCGCGTTATAGTGTAGACAATGACATTTCAAAAACAATAAACGAAACGTTAAAAGCACGAAACTAAACGTTGTATAGATTCTCTGTGGAGTCAGGACACGCGAGGTGCATCGATATTAGAGAAAATCGATGTAAGGAGAGATTTAACGGCGAATGTACCGAGGTGACCGGATGCTTTTTTTCGAAAACAAAATGTCTGAAATGTACGAGGCACTCACACTGATAATTGAATAAGATGACGTATTAGGGTGAAGTGCGCATGCGTGTTATTTGGAAAAGGTATATAACGGCTGAGAAAATGTTATATTGTATGACGCCGAACTTCTAACCGTGTATTCTTTATACAGAGCAGCAAGCAGCAGACGTTCTTCCGCAACATGGCGGATGAAAGTCAACAACAACAACAACAAACAAAAAAGCCGAGGGCGCCGCGTAAGCAGTCGATGAAGGCGGCGGCCAGCAGCAGTCAACCTTCGGCCAGCAGCAGTCAACCTTCGGCACTGATTGCAGCCTTGTCAACGGGGGTGTCACCGCCCGTTAAGCGTCCCGTTACGCTGATCGCGGCCCCGTTGACGGTCGGTCGAAAACGGAGCGCCGAAGAGGCACGCTTGGAACAGCCCGACGAGACGGCAGCGCAGCCCCCGGTCCTGTCGCGGAGCGGATCGATGGAACGTGATTCGACGGCGTCGACACGCGCCACAGCGGTGAGTCTGAGACATCTGAAGTGCGCCGTCAACGGCGTATATAGAATCCTGTCACCCGTTACGATTGAGGCCGTCTCGTACAAAGGCGAACCCGGCACCACCTATTTGGGATGTTCCCGTTGTCGCCGAAAATTACAGACAAACAAAGACAGGGTCCTGATATGTCGAACGCACGGGGAAGTGTTTGTACCGAAATATTTCTTCGCGTTGCGTGTGATGGTGAAGGACGGTGAGGAGGACGAAGATGAGCTTTGGCTTACGTTGTTCGATAGCCAAATGTCTAATCTCGTCGAGTTCACGGCCGAGTACCTGACGGAATTGAACGAGGAGGATCTCCGCGATACCGTGCTCGAGTTAACCGGTACTAAAGTGGAGATTAGTGTGCGGGAGACGACTTGGAACGGGGACCCCTCGTATACAGTCCGCACACTAAAAAGATATGACGACGACGATGACTAATGTTGTTGTTGTTGTGTTGTTTGTAGGAAGAGGAGGAAAATTGGCCGCTACTGGTAGATTTATTGAAGCACGCCAACGAACGACAACGAATGAGAGATCGTCAGGGGCTGGAACTAAGCAAGCAGAGCTTTGAAATATTAGCCGAGTCGGCCGAACAATATATAAAAGCGTTTTGGTTGGCCTATGAAGCAAGCCTATTTCGTAGTAGTTTGATGTACTAACAGTTGTGCTTTATGTGCTTTAGGAAGTGCGCTGCGTACTCCAAAAAATGCTTGCGAACAACGAAAGGATTCGCGCTCAGTACGACGAGGTTGCAACGTTCGTAAGAACGTTGTTGGAACGGGGTGTGCCGGCGGGATCAGTGGAGGAGAAGGAGAAGGAGGATGAGGACTAATCATAATAATAATATGTTGTAGGACGCTCTGATGCAACACGCCAGACGTGAATGTATGAGCGACTTCATACACGCGTTGCTGACGGTGATATCACGTAAAGAGTAGAACTGCTTTGTGCTGTAGGGTAGTGGCGGAGGAGTACGTGACGTTCACGTATTGGACGCAATAATTGAGGAGGCGCTGGGACCCCGAACGCGCCCCCCTCCACCGACGTATAACGACAGCCTGGCGACGATGGGACCGTACTGGAGCGTATCGGAGGGGCTGGGGACGTGTCGGCAACTCGTCGTGCCGAGCCGGAGTCAGTTGATCGTACGTTACGAACGACTGGCTATGGATCTCATCGCCGAGACTATCGGCGAAATGGTCCTAGAGAAGGCACGAGACCATTGCGGACTATGCGAATCAAATGAAGGCTGCCCCTACGTTCACATGACCGGCTATCGCGCGGGGCGGCCGAATCGCGTCTACATGCAACGTTACGTTAAGCCGGGGTGTATCGTGACGCGCCACTTCAACGAGGTCATGGAAACGTTCCTACGACGATCACTTATTCCGTGTTTTACGAGACTAGTCCATATACTAAGCGAGACTACGGTGACGATTTCTTCCGGTGATCAGCAGCCGCAAACGGGCCGTGCAGGAGAATTGTATTTGGTCCAATTCGTATCCAACTGGTTGTTGGGTACGAATTGGCGAGATTACATGAATCGCGTGCAACTGGAGTCGGCCGTGCACACGTACGTGCAACGTCGGAGCGGACTTGAATGAACGAACACTAGTAGATTTTGCTTGCTATCGAAACGAAGGCTTCACACTGTTGTAAAAGTACCGAATAAAACGTTGAAAATGTTCTTTCCGTTTCCGAGTTACCTAGTTAGAAAAATTACCGCTCAGTTAGAAATCCCGCTACACACCACCGCTAGGGTTAGTTAGCACACAGTTAGAAAAAGTACACACCACCGCTAGGGTTAGTTAGAAAAATCCGAGTTACCTAGTTAGAAATCCCGCTACACACCACCGCTAGGGTTAGTTACCACACAGTTAGAAAAAAGTACACACCACCGCTAGGGTTAGTTAGAAAAACCACCACCACACATTCTTCCCGCTAGGGTGTACTTACCACCACCAGTTACCACACAGTTAGAAAAAGTACACACCACCGCTAGGGTTAGTTAGAAAAACCACCACTACCACACATTCTCCCCGCTAGGGTGTACTTACCACCACCACCACCACCACCGTCACCGTCGCCGTTATAAATAGCGACGCTCGAAAAATATTCATTAGAGAGAATGCCGCCACCACCATCGCCATGGCAATGTCCGAAATGTGGGCGCTATTTCGCGACGCAGTCGATGTTAGAACGACACGAAGCGCTATGCCTAAAAGTGCGAGACTGCCCAAAATGTGGCAAGCTATACACCACGCGTTACGCTATGCTACGACATCTGAGGCTGCGGTGTGGTCGTTCGTCGCCACCCGAATCAGTGGAGGTCGCCGCCGCTAGCGCGCCGCCGTCGCCCGACGATCTACAGCGTGTCGTAGACGAGCACCGGCGTAGCATAGAGACGTCGGTGGCGCGCGGCGTCATACAGTCGCGTTACAACTATCGTATGACCGCCTGTACGAGTACGCGCGTACTCGAACCGCGTCTGAGGGAAATGTTTAGCGCGCAAAAGAACGCGTTTAAAATTAACGTTAGTTATGGTTTTGTATTACGCCACAAGGTGTCGGGTCGGTACCGATATTTTCATTCTTCGTGTAACTGTTGCGGACGCCTCCTCGAAACACCCGCCCTAGTTACCGATAGCCGTTCATTCGAACGATTCCTCGACGCCGTGCGCACTACCGACGTACTGCAGTACGCCATCGCGCAGCGTCCCGACTCGGGATGGATCGTCGAGCTCGTAACTAACGCCACCTACTTCGTGAACGTCATCATCAATCATCCTATCGGCTGCGTTGGCGTGACGACGCTTCCCGCCTACGTGCGCCTCAACAGGTCCATCGTGTCGTTGACGAACGATGTTCGAGGCGTACCCTACGACGATCATCTGTGTCTCTTCCGATGCATCGCCCTTCACCTGCAAAGTCACCGACGAGGTCAAAGTATCCGTCATACGAACCGTTTAACGAAAGACGCTAAACGTCTGTACGCGCGGTATCGTCGCGACACGGCGACGACCTCGAACGGTGGCGGCGTGCGCCTGAACGAACTGGATCGCGTGGAGACGGTTTTCGGCATCAACGTCGTCGTCTATCGTCGACTGACGAACGACGTCGCCGAACTAGTCCGTCGATCGCTCGAAGCGCACCCCACGACGCTGAACGTCAACCTGTACGAGTCGCACTTCTCGACCATAAGCGATCGGCAAGCGTACACGAAAACGTACAAGTGCGGGAAATGCGGCAGCGTCCTCTGGCGGAACGCGCACGATTTACGGCGTCACGAAGCGACGTGCGAAGGCGGCGTTCGTCACGTGTTCCCCGGCGGCGTCTACCGACCGACGGCGTCCGTATTCGAGCGGCTCGACGACGAAGGCATCGACATCGGCGACGACGACCTGCGCTACTACCCGTACCGCGCGACGTTCGATTTCGAGTGCTATTTCGCCGATAACGATCTGCCGACGAATAGCGACAAATGCCGCTGGATCGCGCGACACGAACTGCTCAGCGTGAGCGTCGCGTCGAACGTGCCCGGTCACGAAGCGGCGCGCTGTTACGTCACGACCGGCGATTCGTCGGAACTCGCGCGTCGCCTCATCGACGACCTGGAAGCGGTGAGCGCGGCGGCGTGCGCGATTCTACGTCCCCGCTACGACGCGACCTTCGAGGCGCTCGACGCGCTCGACGCCGACTGGCGGCGACGATGCAACGACGACGACGACGCCGACGCGTCACCGTACGCCACTCTCGCCGACCGGCTGTGGACGTACCTTCGTCAAATGCCCGTATTGGGTTTCAATTCGGGTAAGTACGACTTGAACGTCGTCAAAAAGTACTTGACCCCCCTGCTCATAACCGACGACGCGCAGCACACGTCGTCGGCGTTTACCATTAAACGTCAGAACAATTACATGTGCCTGTCGACGACGACGTTGAAGTTCCTGGACATAACGAATTACCTCGCGCCCGGCGTTAGCTACGATCGCTTTCTGAAAGCGTACGGTTTGCTCGGCAACGAAGGGCTACTTCCCGTACGAGCACATCGACGCGTTGTCGCGTCTGGACGAAACCGCCCTGCCGTCGCGCGAAGCTTTCTACAGCCAGCTGAAACGCGAGGGAATCTCCGCGGAGGCGTACGAGATTTGCGCGACGGCGTGGCGCGACGAGGGCATGACGTCGATGCGCGATTTTCTTGTGTGGTATAACAATCGTGACGTGGCGCCGTTTCTCGAGGCCGTCGATCGCCAGTTCGCCTTCTATCGGCGCCGACGTATCGACATGTTCAAGGACGCCATCAGCGTACCGGGGTTGACGTTGTTGTACCTGTTCAACGACCTGCCGAAGTCGATCCATTTCTCGCTCTTCAACGAGCCGAACAAAGATCTGCACCGTCTGCTGCAGGCGCAGATCGTCGGCGGCCCGTCGATCATCTTCGCGCGCCACCACGAGGCCGACGTGACGTCGATTCGTGGCGGCGCGCCGTGCCGATCGATAGTAGGCTTCGACGCAAACGGCCTCTATCTATGGGCGATAATGCAGGAGATGCCGACGGGCTGGTACACGCGCCGACGCGCTGAGAACGCCTTTCGAGCGCAACGCGTGCACCGCTACGGTCGTATGGCCGTGGAGTGGTTGACGTGCGTGGAGGCGGAAACTGGCGCGCGTATACGTCACCAGTTGAACGGACGCGAGAAGCGCATCGGAAAGTACCGAGTCGACGGCTGGTGCGCCGCCACGCGAACGGCGTACCAATTTCACGGCTGCTATTTTCACGGTTGCCCGACGTGTCAGGCGCACGTGACGACGAACGCCGTCAACGGTCAACCGATGACGACGCTGTACGCCGCGACGATCGCCGTGACCGCCTACCTGCGCCGTTTCGTCGACGAAGTCGTCGAAATGTGGGAGAGCCAGTGGCACGCCGTGCAACCACCGGCGGCGCCGACGCCGCCCGACGCGTCACGATGGCAACCGACCGCCGCCATTACGCTCTCGACGATACTGGAGGCGGTGCGCGACGGCTCTCTGTTCGGCCTCGTGCAGTGCGATATCGCCGTACCGGAAGCGCTGCGCGACAAGTTCGCCGAGATGCAGCCGGTATTCAAGAACGTCGATATCGCGCGCGACGATCTCAGCCCGTTCATGCGCGACTACGCCGAATCGCACCATCTCCTCACGCGACCTCAACGCACGCTCGTCGGTAGCTACTTCGGCGCGGCGATCTTGCTCGCGACGCCGCTCCTACGCTGGTATCTGGCGCACGGGCTCGTCGTCGAGCGCGTCTACCAGATCGTCGAGTACGCGCCGATAGCTTGCTTTCGCCGCTTCGGCGACGCGGTTTCGACGGCGCGTCGCGAGGGCGATATCGATCCCGACAAATCGATCATCGCCGATACATTTAAACTTCTCGGGAACAGTTCCTACGGGAAAACGATTACGCGCGTCGATCGGCACCGGGAAATCAAGTACGCGACGCCGATCGGCGCGT